>CM046671.1:62250602-62631247 GCA_025594165.1 Tamias sibiricus | reverse complement strand
ACTTCCTGTATTTGTTTATGGAGTTCTTTGTCAAAATGATCTTTCGCCATCTATACTTGCTCCCTCATCTCATTTTTGAGTTCATTCTTAAGTTCCACAAGCATTTGGCAAATGTAATTTCTAAATTCCATCTCTGTCATTTCACCAACTGTGCATGCCATGGAATCTACTGAGGAGGTATATTGATTTGTTTTTGTCACTTTCCTTCCTTGTTTCTTCATCTTGCTTGTACGTCTATTCTTCTTGCACTATGGGACCTTGACTATTTTGATTTTACCTTAGAACCTTACGTTGCTCCTGTAGTACAATGCTATCAGATCCCCTTATATTTCCTTTACACTTTAAAATCAGACACTTTCTATTCAGAGAATCACAGTTTGATCACAATGTATAGATTTAGTTAACCTAAATATTGTTTCCAATTTAGTCTGTAAGCTTCTAATGGGGCTTTATAGATTCAAGTAATGGACACAGAGGTGATATATTTAGTAAGAGGGAAGTGAGTGAACTGACTTGTTCTTTCTTAGAAAGTATGAAAAGAGAGTTCTATGGAAGTGGTTTAGTATCAGCAGATGAGAGAGGTAATAGTGAATGATTAGGTGGAAAGACCAATTTATATATAAAACCTAATTTATGCAGTGGTTGAGAGAAGAAATAAAGAAAGATGGAGAAAAAGAAAAAGAAAAAAAAAGGAAGAAAAAGAAAAAAAAAGTGACCAAGGAGTAGAAATTAGTATGAGAGAGAGTGAGTCTAGAAAATAGAGAATACACTATATATAACACCACTTTGCTATATATTTCAATTGTACTCGTTCAAAAAATCCCAATTTCTGCGTATAACTTGTTTTTGCCTTTGTTGAGTATGCAATGGCAGGGTGTAAATAGGGAAGATGAAGGAAGGAGAAAAAATACTAAAGTGAGAAGGAAGAAAAGAAAGAAAGCAAAGAGGAGCAGAAGCAAACAAACACACTGTCAATCAAAACAACAACAAAAAGAAAAAAAAAACAGAAACTAACAAACAAACCCCCCCAAGAAACAACAAAACAAACAAACAAACAAACAAACAAACCAAAACGTTGAAACCAGGAATAAGTCTCAAGCCAAATGGACCCTTGGAAGCCCTTCTTATTTCCCTTCCAGATTAAGCCAATTGACCCGGATCATATCCAGTCAGCAATCCTGTTAGTGGAGTCAAGGCTGCACCTTTGGCCCTTTGCAGAATGGCACAGTGGAAGAGTGGAGGGGGCTTATCCTCAGGATGGGCCCTGCGTTCAGCAGCAGGGAGCTGCCACTCTGGGCCCTGCAGGCCAGGCAAACTGGCGGCTGGATCTCTCCTTCAGGCAGGCGGGCGGATGCCTACCTCTTGCTCTGGTCACCGCTTGTGTATGTTCTTTTTATGTTTTTATTAGTGCATTAGAGTTATGCATTAAAATATATATGTTCTTATTACTGTGTTATAGTTATACATAACATTTGAGTTCATTTTGACATAATCTTACATGCATGGAATATAATTTCATCTAATTCAGTCCCTAATATTTTCCCTTTCCCTTCCCTCTTCCTTCCCCCTGTCCCCCTTCTACTTGTCTTCTTTCTATTTATTTATAGTTATAGTAATTAGTGATTTATAGATATATGTAAAGCTAAAATTTATTGTGGTATATTTATATATACACATAGCATAATTTGGCCAATTTAATTCCACCATTCCTCTCCTTCTCACCATTTCCTGTCCCTCCTTCCTCCCCATCAATCGTCTTCCTTTGGTTCACTAGTCCCTCCTCTGTTTTCATGGAATCACCCACTTACATATGATAGATAGGCTTGGGACAATGGGCCACCTCCCCAATGGAAATTTCCATAAGAAGCAACCTGGTTTCATTTTCCCTGGGCAGGAGCCAATTGACTTAAAGGTCACCTTGTTCCATGGGGAAAGAACCAATAGCATTAAAGGTCACTCTGGCACACCCCCTGCCACCAGAAATCCCTACTTAAAGCTGCCTGCCCAGAGCTCAGACACAACAGCTTGTCCCTGCTGAGAGGAAGCAGCCGCTGCAACAGCTCCAGACTCACCATCTCCAGCCCGACAGCAGCTGCCCCAGCCAAAAGCTCCAGAGACCACAGCCGGCACCCACCCTCCACCCACAGCTCTCTCACTCCCCTCTCCCTGACTCCTCTCTCCCTGTACTTCTTCTACCTCCAACCAGCCATAAAGGCTGGTGAATAAATCTCTTGGCTGCACAGTTGTCTCCAGTGTGATTTTTGCCCTTCAACATATGAGAGAAACAGTCCATCCTTGACTTTATGAGTCTTAGCATGATGTTCTCCAATTTCATCTATTTATAGAAAATACCATAATTTCTTTTCTTTTATTTTTTCAATTAACCTCTGAGCCACATCCCCAACCCTTTTTGACATTTTTTAAACTTAGAAACAGGGTCTTGCTGAGTTGCTTAGGGCCTGGATAAGTTGCTGAGGCTGTCTTTGAACTTGCAATCCTCCTGCTTCAGGCTCCCAAGCCACTGGGATTACAGGCGTGTGCCACAACACCCAGCACAATTTCATTCTTCTTTATGGCTAAGTAAAACCTCATTGTTTTTATATACCACATTTTCTTCATCAGTTCCTCTGTTGATGGGCACCAGGGCTGGTTCCATAACATGGAAGAAGATCTTTACTAGATGCCCCACTGACAGAGGATTAATATCCAGAATATATAAAGAACTCGGAAAACTTAGCACCAAAAACCCAAATAACCCAATTAATAAATGGGTAAAAGAACTAAAAAGACACTTCTCAAAACAAGAAATGCAAATGGCCAACAAATATCTGAAAAAACTATTCAACATCCCTAGTAACCAGGGAAATGCAAATCAAAACTAGATTGAGATTTCATCTCACTTCAATCAGAATGGCAATCAGGAATACAAATAATAATAAATGCTAGCAAGGATATGGGGGAAAAGGTACACTCATACATTGGTGGTAGGCCTGCAAATTAGTACAACCACTCTGGAAAGCAATATAGAGATTGCTCAAAGGACTAGGAATGAGACTGGAGTTGTAGCTCAGTGGGAGAGCACTTCCCTTGCATGTGTGAAGCACTGGGTTTAATTCTCAACACCACATATAAATAAAATAAAATAAAGGTCCATCAACTAAAAAAAAATATTTTTAAAAGACTAGGAATGGAACCTGCATTTATATAAACCACCCATTCCACTCCTCAGTATTTATCCAAAAGAACTAAAATCAGCATAGTGAAATGAGGCAGCCATCAATGTTTATAGCAGAAATGTATGTGTTTTTTTACAACAAACCTGTTACTATTCTCATCCAACTCATTCAACTACTTTTATTGTAACACTATACAGTTAACTTAGATAGGGTTGTTTCAGGTTATTTCTTTACATGATTAAGTAGCAAACAAGATTAAAAGAAGTGAATCAGAAATCACTGTGTACATCCCTTAGTGGAAGAAGCCATTATTAATTTGGTTGCCACAGACCCAGGAACATTTGTATTTCTAGGTTTGCAGCTCTGGTTTTTAATTTATATGATAAAGTATTTTTAACAGTGATTTCCATTCAGACCAAAACAGAGGCTTTCTCACACTTCTCTGATGTAAGAAGAATTGTCTACTCATTTTTAAAAGGGCTTTTATACACAGAAGCCTAATAGACTTAAGACATTCACCATGATTTTCGGGACCATGTATGGTGACAAGTTTTAAAAAGCTTGATGCAATAGGTAGAATTTAATGGCAAATCCCATACACTATTATGATAGTAGTAGTAGTAGTAGTAGTAGTAGTAGTAGTAGTAGTAGTACCATTGTAAATATTAATATTTAATCCTCTCAAAAACCCTATAGAACCACTACTATTATTATTTATGTATTACATGTGGCATATACTCATGATACTAATGGTGCTTTGATTGACACTGTGCCTGATTTAGGATTTTAGGTAACTAAGAAGTAAAACTGATACTCAAAGCCAGAAATGCTTGTGCTCTGAACCATCATAAGTTACTGCCTCCCAATTCTCATAGAGTTCTACAAGAAACTATCATACCTTTCCAGCCCTTGAGGGCAAGTTTAATTGTTCAAACTAAAAACTGCAAGGTACACACAAGTATTGACAACTAAATTCTAATGTGCACACAAAGAAGTATTGACTAGCTATGATCTACTTCAGATCCCCTTCAGAGTGTACTACTGTGTTGCTGGCATGATAGCAAGTCTTTAGTCACTGGGCCAAATCTCCTACAGCTTCCCATACCTGTGCTGGCAGAGGGAACCATCAGGGCAAACACTTGTGCTCATAGGGGTTCCATGGGAGTTGTCTATGGTGCTGACTTAAGTAAACAACCCTGGCTTGAGTTTGATTTTCCACATTTATGCTCAGATTCTACCAGCTAAGCAAATCCCATTTTTCCTTTGTCTTTACGTCCTGCTTATAAAAAAGCCTTTAATTCCTCAGTCTTTTTATAGTCTTGATCTTCCCAGATCTCTGCCTGCTGACTGTACATCTTGCCCTGAATCTTGTCTGTACTGCCACAATCTTACCATAGCTGTTTTCTGCACAAATTCTTAAAAAATAAGCCCAACACTGTCTTGTGTAAGGCACTCTTTAAGAAGGGAAAATATAAATAATATTACTTAACATATATATATATATATACATATATATATATACATATATATATATATATATATATATGGTAAATTATGTTATCCTCACTTATCTCTCCCTATATTGAGTAGGATATGTGCATGGGAGGAGAGGCAAGAAAGGAAAATTTCTCTGATAACTCAAAAGCCAGGGTCAGATGTTACTTGCAAGTTGTTATGGGAAATGAAGCCATGAGGTAAGAAGGGAAAAACTGTCCTGGGCGACACTGATATAACTGATTTGAGGTAGGGTGGGGAACAGGGGACAATAGGGTAGGTCCTATGGGAAAGCTAATCTAAATCATGCTTCTTGTTTTCTGGTGCATATTGAAAGCTGACCTTCGGATCCCAATGGAAGGACAAAAGAGAAGGAACAAACAAATAGGTGATTTTTCACAAAAGATATTTTTAAAATCTACATATTTTACCTTTGCTTAACGTACCTATTTGAAGTGACATCACTTTTGTAAACATAAATCTCCAGGCCTAATTTATTACTGAAATGCTATCTCTCATTAATTTAAAGTGTGTGATATATAAATAACTTTTACAAATTAATTCAAACTAGCAAAGTATGACACTAGTCTCAGATATAGTGTGAAATTTGCTTTAAAAATTGCTTCTGGCTGTCCAATAATTATACACTGTGACATTGCAGCAGTTGGCCTCCACCTTAAATTAGAAAATGTTAAGCCAGGTTTTTTTTAAATGATGTACCAGCATGATATCACCCTAGAAAACGCATAAATACATTTAAATTTATTTTCTAATTGCCCCCTTGATAGCCAGGTATTTATAACCTTAAATTGTTTGCTTTTTTTTTCTTTTTTCTTTTTTTTGCAATATCACTGTGAGATTCATCCTATGGTCATTCTTCTTACTACATAACAATTTATTCTAGTCACAAAGCCGGGTGCTTTGTTACAGATGGGTTTACATTAATTACCGCAGCTCTGCACTGATAATTAGCATTTTAACAAAAGTGGTACTTGTAGTGAATAAATAACATATTTCATGATGGGCAAAATTACAAAGATACAAAAATTAGTGTTAGCAGAATTATAAATATAAAACATTAGAATAGAACATTTGAAGTTCCTAATATAAATTCTAGGAGGCTTGAGGAACTCTTCAAAGAAGATGAAGATTTAAAAGAAAAGTATTTCCCCTTTTGACTGAATCTCAAAGACAACAGGTAAATTTTTTTTAATGTTATATTATTTATATGTCAGATCCAAGTCAGGGAACACATTGCCCTCATATCCTCTGACTTTCCTGAAGGAGGTCACAGTTGTAGGGGTGGCATCTTCAACCAACATCCTTCCCATTTCATCTGGGATACATTTATGAATTTTTCTGTAAAAGTTCAATAATATTCATCTAGTATGACCTTTACCTTTGCAGACGAGAAGGAAAAGCTTCAACATACCTAGTGGCTTTGCCAAGGCTATACAGGTACAACTACATGCTAATACATCTGTTGTTCTTTTTAGTTATACACGACTACAAATAGAATATTCTCTCCACCATACTGTACTGTTTCACATAGAATTTATATTTACACATATCTGTTAGATAAGGCTAACTATTGTGTAGATCTGGTGAAAAAAAACTATCCTAATTATGGGTGAGCCAATCACTAAATGTTGCATCTGACCTTGAATTAAGGTACTTGTTTTTTTTCCCCCCTTGGTTTCTACTAACAAGGAATAGAAATTTGTGTAATTTCATTATTATTGGTATTATTTTTCAAATAAATTCTACTCCTTAATTTCATCTAGAAGCTGGAAGTCTGGGAAACCTTTCTCAGGAAGCTAAATGACTTTATAACTTCTAATGGAAGGAAAAATAATCTATGATTTTTAGGAACAACCCCCAAATTCTAAGCACACAGGTATCTGTAACCCAGCTACATTTTATGAAATTTTCTACTTTATCCCATTTATATTTTTCCCTAGGTTCCCACCAAGGACTTATTTTTTAAAGAACTGTTGTGATTTAGATATGAGGCATTCCCCAAAAGTTCATGTTTGAGATAATTCAAGAAAGTTTACAGGTGAAGTGGTTGGTTTATGAGAGGATTAATCTATCAGTGCATTAATCTCCTAATAATTATTAACTGGGTGGCAACTGTAGGCAGATAGGATATGGCTAGAGGAGGTGGGTAATGGTGGAGACTTGCTTTGGGAGTATATGTTTTGTTCTTGGTGAGCAGCGCGTGCTCTCTCCCTCCCCCCACCCTTCTCTCCCCTCCCCCCACCCCCTTTCTGTGTTCATGTCCTGAGTCCTGAGCTGCTTTCCTTCACCACACTCTTCCATCATGATATTCTGCCTAACATTAGGCCCAGAGCAATGGAGCTGTCTATGGACTGGGACCTCTGACCATGAGCCCCCCAAAATCTTTCCTCTTCTAAAATTATTCTTGTCAGGTCTTTTTGTTGTTGTTGTTGTTGTTGTTGTTGTTAGTTATATATATGACAGTAGAATGTATTTTGATATATTTATAAAAGCATGGAATATATCTTATTCTAATTATGGTCCCAGTCTTGTGGATGTACCCAATACTGAGATTCACTGTGGTGACTTCATACATGTACATATGAAAGTTATGTCAGATTCATTCCACTGTCTTTCCTATTCCTGCCCCTTTCCCTTCCCTTCATTCCCCTTTGTACAATCCACTGCATTTCTATTGTTTCCCTCACTCCCCTCTTGTTGTGGGTTAGCATCCACATATAAGAGAGAACATTCAAACTTTGGTTTTGGGGGATTGGCCTATTTCACTTAGCATGATGGTCTCCAGATCCATTGACTTAGCAGCGAATTTCATAAAGTCATCCTTTATGAGTAATATTCAACTGTGTATATATATCAAATATCAAATAATCTTTATCCATTCATCTGTTGATGGGCATCTATGTTGGTTCCATAGATTACCTATTGTGAATGATGCTGCTATAAACATTAATGTGGCTGGATCACTGTAGTATGCTGATTTTTACTTCTTTGGATATATACCAAGAAGAGGAATAACTGGATGGTTCATTTTTAGTTTTTTGAGAAACATGCATACTGCTTTTCAGAATGGTTGCACCAATTTGCAGTCCCCTTTTCCCCACATCCTCACCAACATTTGTTGTTACTTGTATTCCTGATAATTGGCATTCTGACTGGAGTGAAATGAAATCTCTCAGTGTAGGTTTGATTTGCATTTCCCTAATTGCTAAGAATGTTGAACATTTTTTCATGTATTTGTTGACAGCTTGTATTTCTTTTTTTGAGAAGTGTCGATTATTGATTATCAATTGGGTTATGGGGAATGGGGGTTGCTGTTAAGCTTTTTGAGTTCTTTGTATATCCTGGTAATTAACATCTTATTTGAGATGCAGGTGGCAAAAATTCTCTCCCATTCCGTAGGCTCTCTTTTCACACTCTTGATTGTTTCCTTTGCTATGAAGAAGCTTTTTAATTTGATGCCATCCCATTTATTGATTTTTTATTGTACTTCTTGCACTTTAGGGGTCTTGTTGAGGAAGTCAGTTCCTGAGCCAACATATTGGAGTGTTGATCGTACATTTTCTTTTAGTAGGTGCAGGGTTTCTGGCCTAATACCTAGGCCTAATACCACTTTGAGTTGAGTTTTGTACAGGATGAGAGAGGTTAAATTTTCTTGTCAGATCTTGTGCTCACAGTTGCAAAAAAAAAAAGCTGACTAAAACAAGTATAAAATATAATTTTACAAAAATATGTACCTATTACTTCTTAGAGGCAAAAGATTAGATTCCCCTGTTTTTTTTTTTTTTTTTTTTTTTTAAATAAAGCAACAGAGAAGGATAATTAGGCATAAATTTTCCAAAAAAAAAAAATGTACACAATGCTTTAAAAAAACACAGATATGATATCAGACAGAACATAGAAGGGAAATTAGCAATAGTGAGTGGAGGAAAATCCAGAAAAGGAGAAAGAGAAGATTATAGACATTCCAATCATCATTAATTGGAGGGAAAGAAATCAAATGCCATATTCGCCATCATAAGTATTTTTGGTCTTTGTTTTCATTCAGTTCTTACCAGAGGCAATCATGTATGTGTGAAATGTGATATCACAGGAAAAAAATGAAGTTATACTTCCTGATTTACATAAATAAGAACATAAACTGGAGCAAAAATTGAATAATGGGATAGTGCCCATTACCATGATCTGGCCAATGCAACTTGTAGCAAAAATACATGATTCCTGGGGGCTGGGGTTGTGGCTCAGTGGTAGAGCGCTCACCTAGCACATGCGCAGCCCAGGTTTGATCCTCAGCACCACATAAAAATAAAGGCATTGTGTACAACTAAAATAAATAAATATTAAAAAAACATGATTCCAGGCAATAAACTCTTTCCACAAGGGGAGACTTCCCCTAGCTGATATACATGTAACTCTCTAACTTCCTGGAGTATTCCAAGGTGAACATTCAAGACTCAGTAGCTTCAAGCAGAAAATAGAATACACTAAGCTTCCATCAAGAGAGACAAAAACGGAGATCAACCAACACCAAGAGAAGTAAGCAGTGAGTGTAGTCAAAGCAAAAAAGAAATCCAAAGACTGAAGAAGTCAGAGTACAATCAGTATTCCAGAGACAGGCATTAATAAGCAAAGGATAGTGACTCCGGTAGAAAAGTGCTTTGCAGTATGCACAAGACCCTTTCATATCCTGACCTTCATTTGTCTGTTAAGCCTCATGCTGCCACAGTTCTGTGCCTCTGTTTGGCATGCCCTTTCCCAGCTTAACCGCCCTGAGATTTTAACTCTCCTTTAGAAGAGTTCAACATCATATCCACAAAGAAATATGCCTTGAGGATTCCAAGAAGACATGGGTACTTAATCTTGATGATCTTAATGTACTTTATGTATACCTCCATTATAACATTTATTTTATATATATTTTTTTTTCTTCTTCTTCTTCTTTTGGTACCTGGAATTAAACTCAGGGGCACTCAACCACGGAGCCACATCCCCAGCCCCTTTTGGTATTTTATTAGAGACAGGGTCTCACTGAGTTGCTAAGTGACTTGCCATTGCTGAGGCTGGCTTTGAACTCATGATCCGCTTGCCTCAGACTCCCAAGTGCTGGGATCATAGGCATGCACCACTGCACCTGGCCATTTATTATATTTTAACTACCTATGTGCCAGCCACCTCGTAGACTAAAATCTCTGAGTCTCTGAGACTTTTCACATTAGATACTGTGTAATTCACGGTTTTAACAGAACTAACCTCCATCATGAGGTTCTTATTCTAAGCCGCCATTACTGCCCTGAAGTCACAGCCTTCACACACAACTACCAACTCACAAAAAGAAGCCACTCATCACAAGAAAGATGGAACTAAGAACATGGGTAAAACAATAAAAATTTATCTTTTTTATACCCAAACAATTCAAAGTAGCTACTTTTTTGTGAGTGGATTTGTTTCCCCTTCTTCACAAATATACATACAAAAAAGTCAAACGTAATGGTCCACAGCATAGAAGAGTTCTGAAATAGAAGAAGCCTATCAAAATGCAGTAAAGCTTTAGAAGGAGCAAAAGATATTTGGAAACCAGGAAGCTATTAGTAAGTTATAAGCTAAGGCAAACCAGAATTTTACTCCATACAGAGGCTGGGCAGAAAAATATTTAGTTAAAAGAAACTCTTGTAATAATCCCACTTGTATGGGGACCGGGCTTTAGGAATATTCACTCAAAAAGATGACATTTATCAACGTAATAAAGGAAAAGATAAGTTAAATTTCCAATGTATGCATAAGTACAGTGAGGTGGAAAGAGCAGGTATTTTTTAAGTGACTGATGGAATTAAAGTCAGAACAATGAAAGACCAGCCTGAAATGCAAATGAATCAACAGAAAAGATTATGCACTTCCATGGATTCTGACACAAATCTTAGATCCTTTTTCATTGAGAAAAATTTAAAAAACACAAACTGATGTGCATCTAGGCTGTATTTTACCATAAAAAAGAAAAACTTATCTTAATGCAAGTTGAAGTTACTTGTCAACATGTCTAAAATACCAACAAACTCTATTATTGTTTGACAAACCCCTGGGTTGTACCCATCAACTAGATATACTTTTCTTTCAAAATCATAGGACTTAAGAACTTACATACAAATATTTCCATAAAGATGAAATGGAACGAATCAACATAAAAATCCTTTCTCCAGATTTTTTGAAACGTTTTAAACACCTATGGGTATGTGTATGTGTCTATAAACATACCCTCACATTTATACTCTTCCCAAAATTGGTAATAAAAATTAAGATGGGTCAGAATCATGCACCACTTGCCACACACTTCCACAGTAATTTAAACAGATTAGAAAATGCCCTTATATCAAAGCATAAATCTGCATCCTAAAATAAAACTACACCCTTGAAGATGAGGGAGGGGTGGCCTCCTTCAAATCCTCCAATTTTCCCAGCAAACAGAGTTGACCCTAGAATGTATGAGACCCTGGGTTTGATCTTCAGCACCAAATATTTTTAAATAAGTAAAAAGCAGGACCGTTAATTGGAGATTGAAAAACCAGCTGGCCTTGCACTGCCTTGCCTCTGGGTCTAGAAGCCCACAGAGGAGTTGCTTTGAAACAGACCTTTTCACACATTGCTGATAAAAGTGTAAAACAAAAAATCCTTTTTGGAAATATATCTTTTCAACAGCCTTAAAAATGTTCTTAGCCCTTCGCTCAATAAACCCAAACCTGGTAAACTGTTCTTTAAAAAAAAATCCTAACTATGGAAGGAAAAAATTAATGTGTATGACAAGAAATTAGAAACTATTCAGTTTTGCACTTGTGTAAAATCTACTTGATGGAATATCATGTGCCCATTTGAAGTACACATATGTGTTCATATGTGAGTGTGTGTATATATGTATGTATTCTGCTTATGCTCTACTATAAGTAAGAAAGAGTCAAAACCACCAGGCACGGTGGTGTATGCCTGTAATCCCAGAGGCTTGGGAGGCTGAGGCAGGAGGATCACAAGTTCAAAGCCAGCCTCAGCAACTTGGAGAGGCCCTAAGCAACTTAGTGAGACCATATCTCTAAATAAAAATTTTTTTAAAGGATAGGTATGTGGCTTAATGTTTAAGAACCCCTGGGTTCAATTCCCAGTACCAAAAAAAAAAAAAAAAAAAAAAAGCAAAACCATTCACAATATGTATAATTCCAGTTGTATACAGATGGTTGCTCTAAGTCCTTAAATAGCTCTTGAGTTTCTAGAGGTGATCAATCACATATCATTTCTCATCTTCACTTGTCACCTTCAAAAGCCAAACCTTCCAGCCCCACATATAGACCACCCCAGTTATCTCCATGACTCTGCAGAGCCCAATCTGAACCTATACTCCTTCCTTTCCAAACTCTTTCCTTCACCTTCTTACTCCCTCCTGGCAGCACCCTGAAGATAACAAGTTCCTGACAATCCTTTCTGGTAGAGACTGATTTTCATCTCTCACCACACGAACCTCAGTACGCTCGTACTCCATGCTCTCCATTGCCATATGTATGAAGCATAAGGTGTTCTCTTGTCAATTCCACCAACTGATCTGTATTGCTACTCATTCCACCTTGCTTGTTGCAAGGCTGGTCCCTCCACTTACACTCTGAATCCCACCTTGATGTCTCAAAGACCTTATGCAAACAATTCTCTCCTGCATCAATTTCTCCCACTACTTCATCAATCTCATTGACAGACAATCTCACTATCTCCTCTCTTCTATCCACCTGACCACCATTATATCCCATCTGAACTGCTGAAACAGGCTGGTTTCTCTGCCTCTGATCTTCTCTCCTGCAGTCCATTCTCCATTTAAAAAAAAAAAGCCAGATGATTTTATAAAGATAATAGATAGATAGATGATAGATAGATAGATAGATAGATAGATAGATAGATAGATAGATAATAGAATGAACTTCAGGCAGAATAAACCCAACCTCTTTAAAATGACTTCCAAGGACTTCTATGATCTGGCTTCTGCTTTACTCTGTGCTCATTTTATTTTGTTCTCCTCTTTTCTCACTGTGATTCAGATCTACTTGTTCTGTATTTTCCTTGAATCTTCAAACCTATTTCCTAGTTTGGGCCCTTGGCATTCATCACTCCTCCAGCTGGGAATGCTCTCTTTCCACAATTTAATAATTTAAAAAATCTCAAATTTGTCAAGACCTAACATGTGCCAAACCCTATTCAAATAGTGTAATACATATTCACTCATCTGTGTTAGCCTGGGTCCTTCAAGAAGCAGAAGCCAAGACTGAATTGAACATGTAAGAAATTCATTGGGGAAACTTGTGAAAGAGAAAATAGGAAGGAAACAGGAAACTGGGAGAACTGTCAGATCATAATCCCAGGTGAAGAAAAAGAATAGAGGAAGAGAGGAAGGAAAGGGTGTGTGCATCTTAAGTTGCCTGTCCTTTAAAAACCTTATCAAAGTCCCTCAGGTCAAAGTCACCTATTGGGGAAGTCCAATGTCCCCCAGGAGTGGGTCTGCCAGGAAAAATATGACAATGAACTCAGAATGCAGCAACTTGGGCTGCCAATCAGTGGCACTTCCTGCAGTCAGAGATCTGAGGGGCAGGCTCTGCTGGGCACCACATCCTTTAATCTTCCCAACAACCCTATGAAGAAGGACTTATTATCTCCATCTATATTATGAGGAAATGAGGCACAGCAAGTCACCATTTAACAGGTGGGTCAGAGTTAGAATTTGGATCCAAGAAGTCTGTTTTCAGATCCCTCATTTTTAATCATTGTTCCATTCAGGTCACACTCCAAATGTCACCTCCTCAGGAAAAGAAGGTCCTAGAATAAGCAGGCCCTGTCATTTCTCAAATCATTGTTGTATTGTATCTGTCTTGTACCTAAACTTATTTATTTTACATGTCTCTCCTACCTCAAGTAGGAAAGACAATGTATTGGTACATTTAATTGAGTTGGGAGAAGTGGGTGGAGAACTGAGAAAAGGAGACCCCTGATTTCTAACTGTAGCAACTAAGTAGAGAACATGATGCAGGTCATCTCCCTTAATCCAACACCCAAACCAGACATAATGAAAAAGTGCATTAACTTCCATTAACTTCTGCTTGACTGATATTTAAAACCCCCACCCTTACATCTGTCACCCTCAGATCCTTCTAGAAGTCCCAATGCAATAAAACCAAAAATTTTTACAAAAATATCAATTGTAGAGGATGTATTTTACCAATACAAAAATATCAATTGTAGAGGATGAGAAAAAAAGGATCATAATTTGATTTTATTATCTACTTAGTGAAATCCAGTTAACAAAAAAATCTCAAATACACAAGAAATGTTTTTTCTAAATGCCATCAAAAATACTTTAGAAGTGCAATGACGAAAAAACTGCAGCCATATACAAATCACACACACACACACACACACACATACACATTATATACACATATTTTATATATAATAATTATATCACATACATACATATGAATATTTATATGTGTATATTCATATACACATACATATACATATTTATATACACATATTTTATATATGTAATAACTGGTAATAAATGTAACAAAAAATATTTTTACCCTCTATGAGGAAAACCACCAAATTTTACCAAGAATTTAAAATTCACACAGAGGTCATGTCCCTGAATAGATATATTTAATACTCTAATGATGTAAATTTCCAAAATCATTTTACAGATTTACCTCAGTTGTTATATAAACATTAGCAAAAATTGTTCCACAGATGGATGAACGAATTCTAAAGTACTTTGTTAGAGTAAATGAATGAGAATAGCTAAAACTTTGTTTTAAAGCACTGAAGATGGAGTTGTCCTTCCAGGATTAAAATATATTATAAAGCAAAAACATTCACCAATAAGCAGCACAGTTCTGCAATAATAACTAACAGTCAAATCAATGAAAAACATTAAATAATATAAAAATATAGTCAATTTTAATAGTATATATAACATTTTTGTACATGAAAACATGGGCACCCAAATTGGTAAAGGAAATCAACAAATAGTATTCATTAAAAGGAGTAAAGGCAAATGGTTATTTAAAAATTCACACCCACCAACTTTCAGAAAAATCCAAGTGAAAGACCTTAATTCAGCTGCAAAACTCTTTTGCCATCCAATGCAGATGGATTAAGGTCGTACTCATTTGACACAGAGTTAAGCAAAAGAGATTATCATGGGTGAGTCTGGCTTGATCAATTGAACACATAACAGAAGTTGGAGAGATCAGAATTGTGAAAGAGATTCTCTTGTTGCCATATTGTGGAGAGGGCCATATGGTAGGGAACAGCAGGCAGCCTCAAGAAGCTGAGAATTGGCCCCCAGTTGACAGCCAGCAAGAAAGCAGCAGCCTTAATCTTATAACTGATTTTTTAATAACCAGAGATCTGGGAAGCATACCCTGCACTCCATATGAGTTTGTAGCTCCATCTAACACCTCAAAAGCCTGGTGAGACCCTAAGCAAAGAACCCAGAGAAAGATGCCCATACTCTAGACTCATGAAAACTGTAAAATAATACTTGTGTGTTAAGTCACTGTTTGTGATAATTTATTACATAGCAATAAAAATTTAATACCCACACTATTCACTAATCTCCACTTTAAGCATATATTCATATTAGGTGTCACTCTTCTGGTACCAGTTACCATGGATAGCAAGGTCCTTATATACTTGTGTGATGATGTGATGATCATCTCCCACTCCATGAGATTCCAAGCTCTGTGGGGTCAGAAGCTATGTATTTTGCTCATCATGATAGCCTCAAAAGCAGCATATAGTGATTACTTAATACGTGTGATGAATTAAACAATGTTCCCATTATTAAGTTCATGTTTCTTATGAACCTCTGGAAGTATCTGTTACTAGAAAAAAAGGGTGTGGGGAAATTCTTTCCATCCCCTCTTAAAAAAATACATGGCATGTCTATGAAAGTCTGGAGGACACAAGTTGCAAAAGCCTCATCTGGGCACCTGCAATCAGAGAAATGCCCTCAGCAAGGCACTGAGCAGCCTGGGGTTAGGTGGCCAATAATGCCAGGCTGTAAAGAGCAACTTGAGCTATGAGCCAAAAGCCAGATATACAGACATGTCATCCCTGCCTCAATTCCTGCCTGCCTCTCCAGTTCCCCAGGACAGGGTTATGGTTATGAAAATTCTATTCTTTGTTCTTTTTTTTTTTCCATTCGAAGTTGTTGTATATATAACAGTAGCATGCATTACAATTTTTAATACACATATAGAGCACCTTTTTACATAACACTGTTTGTATACAAAGTATATTCATACTATTCATGTCTTCAATCATGCATTTAGGATACTGATATCCATCTCATTCTACCATCTTCTTTTTTTTCCCTTCATACCCCCTTGCTCCCTCCCCTCTCCTCCCTCCCCATTGATTTTTGGGATTGGCTAACTTCACTTAGCATCATATTCTTCAACTTCATCCATTTACCTGCAAATGCCATTATTTTATTCTCTTTAATCGCTGAGTAATATTCCATTGTGTATATATACCACATTTTCTTTATCCACTCATCTACTGAGGAGCATCTAGGTTGGTTCCACAACCTAGCTATTGTGAATTGTGCTGCTATAAACATTGATGTGGCTATTTCCCTGTAGTATGCAAGATAAGCTGCCCAGTACAGAACATTCATTGCCTCAGTCCATTGGTCTGGGCAAAATACAGGATGTTGCTCAGTGAGTGTTATTATTGTCTGTTCTTTGCTCCAGTGAGGACTCTGAGTTGCTATTGCCTCCCACCTCCACCTGTTCCACTGGAGGACTTCTCACCTTCAGATGCCACAGTTCAAGACTGGGGTTTTGCATCAATTCCTATCATGCTGTCTTACTCTGCCATTCACAGAAGCCCCATCTATGAACTCTAGCCCAGTCATCTGTTCATGGATCCTTGCGTCCTCCGCCTGCCCGAGTAGACATTAGAGTCCCCAGCCTGGGCCCCCGGTAGAAACCCTGGGTGGGGCCACCTGCATCTGAACTCTTACTGCCCAGGGTTGTGAATGGTGGGTACCATTCCCCTCTGCTATCCACACTCGGCCCACCTGAGTCTGAGATCTCACTGCCTGCAGCTGTGAATCTGAGGTGTCCTCTCCAGTGTTCCAGTGTTTGCCTGAGTTCCCATGGAGGCTGTGTTGAATGCTGGGCCAGGTATGCCATTCCCAGGGAGTAATTAGCTCTCTGGACTGCTCTATCCCACTTTTCTCATCCCCAGTGCAGAGGAGGTTTCAGAACACAAATAATAATAAATGCTGGGGGGAACGCACACTCATACATTGGTAGTAGAACTACGAATTAGTACATTCACTCTGGAAAGCAGTATGGAGATTGCTCAAAAATCTAGGAATGGAACCACCATATGACCCAGCTGTCCCACTCCTCCGTATTTATCCAAAAGATCTAAAATCAGCATGCTATGGTGGTACAACCATGTCAATGTTTACAGTAGTGCAAATCACAATAACCAAGTTATAGAACTAGTCTCGAAGCCTGTCAACTGATGAACAGCTAACGAAAATGTGTTATGTATACACAATAGAGTCTTACTCCTCCATAAAGAATGAAATTATGGGCCATGTACAGTGACGCACACTTGTGATCCCAGCAGTTCAGGAGGCTGAGACAGGAGGATTGCGAGTTGAGTTCAAAGCCAGCCTAAGCAAAAGCAAGGCACTAAGCAATTCAGTGAGACTGTCTCTAAATAAAATACAAAATGGGCAGGGGGATGTGGCTTAGTGGTTGAGTGCCCCTGAGTTCAATTGCAGGTACAGAAAAAAAAGAAGAAGAAGAGGAAGAGGAAGAATGAAATTATGATTATGACATTTGCTGATAAATGGATGGGATTGGAGAACATCACACTACAGTAAAATAATTTAGACCCAAAAAGTTAAGCATTGACTGTTTTCTTTGATATGTGGAAACTAGACTAAAATGGAGGATTTCATGAAAATAGAGGGGAAGATCAGTGGAGTAAAGGAAGGGGATTGATCGGGAGGGAGGAAGGGTCAGAAAAGAGAAGGACCGTGGAATGAAATTGACCAAACTATTCTATGTACATACTTGAATATACCACAGTGAATTCAACCTTTATGTATAGCTATAAAGCACAATTTTAAAAAAATAATAAGTAGACAGGACACAGTGGTACATGCCTGTAATCTCAGTGACTTGGGAGACTGAGGCAGGAGGGTCACGAGTTCGAAAAACAGCCTCAGCAATTTAGTGAGGCCCTAAGCTACATAATGAGACCCTGTCTCAAAATAAAATATAAAAAGGGCTGGGGAATCTAAGTATACAAAAAGGTAAAGGCACCAGAATGGGGACAGGTGGGAGGGGAGGAAAAGTGGAAGTACTGGGGATTTAAATGGAGCAAATTATTTTCTGTGCATGTATGACTATGCCAAAATGAACTCTGCTACCCTGTATAATTATACCATGTATAATACACTAATTAAAACATTAAAGAAAAGAACCCTGTGTCAGTGGCTCCTCAATCACAACTGAGCTGCCCAGTAGACCCTGTAGCCTGACCCCTCCTCACTCCCAATGTTATTCCATGGACAATGGTTCTTCAACTGACTTCTGTCGTCATTCCCCTTCCCATCCACATCTTTTGGCAGGAGGAACCAGAAGACTTGCAGGCAGACTCTCCACCTTACATCCAGGTCTGTGACCATACAGCATTCCAAAGAAAGAAATATCCATGTTACATGTGGACCTCCATGAAAAATGCACTATCATTAGACACATTTTAAAATTGTTTTTATTGTACCTAAAATTATCAAGATAGTTATCCTCAGCTCATTTTATCTCTTTACCCTATGTCAAATACCATCTCATAAATGTTTTATATTTGTGTAATATTTAAATTGAACATAGATAAATATGTGTTCACTTATATATCCATTATCTTTAAAAAATAAAATTTCAGCCAGGAGCAGTGGCATATGCCTGTAATCACAGCAGCATGGAGGCTGAGGCAGGAGGATAGCCAAGTTGAAAGTCAATCTCAGCACCTTAGTGAGGCCATAAGCAACTTAGCAAAACCTGTCTCTAAATAAAATACATGTTTAAAAAGGGGGGCTGAGGATGTGTCTCAGTGAGCACCCCTGGGTTCAATCCCTGGTACCAAAAAAAAATAAATAAATATAATTTCAGGTCTTATTAAATGTACTTTGAAACACATTTTTCTGAAGACATTTAACTAGCAGTAAAAGTAAAATGAAGTTTTAAAAAATCCATTAGGAAGTTTTCCTCTGTACACATGTCATATTGTTTCACATAATAATGTCATTTAGGCAAACTGGCTTGTATGCACATCACATTTCATAAAATGAAATGCCTATTTTATGGCAATTAGTCATTTTCAAAACTGCTATTATTTAATGAGTTTAACCTAAGGCATCTTTAGTTAATCAAAATATGAAGTTGTTACTCTCTCTATAAGTACTAAACATAAAACTCCTTATGAAATATTTATATTGAAGCTGTATGTGTGCATTTTTCTTTTCATGGTCTATCACCAGTTATTTTAGTGAAACCGGACACAAGAACAAATTTTAATATTTTTAAATAAAAACTGCCTTTCATAAGCATTATTTCAAAATGTTAATGCTTTTTATTATCATTGGATATCATTAACTAGTTTTTTTCATCTTTGACTACAGGAATTTAAAAAAGCAGTAATTCCTAACCTTAAAATACACTCTATTTACATGGGGAGATTTTAAAAGACTCAAGGTCCAGGCCTACCATCAGGAATCCTCACTCAAGAGTCCAAAGTTGGGACCCAAGCATTTGCATTTCTAAAAACTCCTTAGGTAATTCTAGTGTGTAGGCAAGCGGAGATTGCTTCCCCAATGTGATCATAGACAGCAAGGTAAAGATCAGGTGCGAGATAGGTCAGGCAGAATACAGTGGCTGGAAAAGATACCTTTAAGGCAGACCAGGCTGGGCTCTGGTTAGTACTCCAGCTCCAGCCTCAGGTGCATTCTTCTGGGTTCTTCTGATCACTGAACACACATGTGGGAGATGAGGGGCCTCTCCTACCACTGGTGTCACATGACTATCTCTAGGTGTATGCAGATGAGGCACCAGGCTCCAGCTGCAAAGCTAGGGTGCAGACTCAGAGACTGTGTTCCAGGTTCCCCACCTATTAAGTCGTATGTCCTATGCTTACAACAGGAGGGGTCCCTTGCTCTGAAGAAGTATTTTTTAAATTTGTTTACATAGATAACATCATTCTGAGATCATCCTCCTCATTGTCATCATCATCATCATCTCTCTGTCTCATACACACACTCACATCAATCTACTTAGACTTTTTTCATTTATTTTTCCAAGCAGAGAATACATATTAGAAATTGCTATATTTGAATATGAATAAGTTTAGTAATGGAAATTCTCTCAATATGTCTCAGGCTCCTTTGTGGCATTTTCCCAGCTTTTGGTCACTGTGACAAATACCTGAGAAAAACAACTTAGAGGAGAAAAAATTTAAGATTAACTTTGGCTCAGAGTTTCAGAGGTGTCAGTCCATGGATAGCTAGCTCCATTGCTTTGGGCCTGAAGTGAGGCAAAATATCACAGAAGAAGGACATGGTAGAGGAAAGCTAGTCAGCTCATGGAGCCAGGAAACAAACAAACAAACAATAAAAGGATCCAGGGATAAGATACAGTCCCCAAAGGCATGACCTAGTTCCTCCAACCATGCTCCACCTGTGTACAGTTTCCACATCCTCCAATAATAGTCCATTCAAATTATTAATCCATCAAATGGATTGATCCATTAATGAGCTTAGAGCCCTCATGATCCATTCACTGTCTAAAAGCCCCACCTCTGGACATTGCCACATTGGGGACCAAGTCTGCAGCACATGAGTTTGAGGGGGCCTTTTCCTATCCAAACCATAATACCCCACTATGGCCCCTTAACTGCTTTCCTTTAAGAACCGAGGTTTTCATTTTTCTGTATCTCTCTTCTCTCTTAAACCTGTTCTTAACAGGTGACTTGATAAGAATTTACCCACTAATGTGTATCAGTTTCCTGTGTTACCTCTTTAGATTTTAACTCTAATTGTGGAGCCAAGGGTGTTGTCTTCCTTTAAAGGATTCTATGCAAGTAGAGATTCATTTTGGATGAATAGTCCTTCCTGGCATGAGTGCATCAATACCCAGTGGAAATCTGTTGATTCCTACACAAGTTAAGTCTAACTGCCTAATCTAACTGTGCAGTAAACTTACAATAGTAAGTGAAAAGACAAAGTGGGGGGAAGCAACTTTTAATCTGGTTTCGTTATTTCTTTCTAGACAATTGAAGAAGATAGTGGATGCTCTAGTGTCATTGCCTCCAGGATCATCTTTCCCAGGTTGTCCAGTTAAAAGCACTTTACACAGTGTAGGAAATGAAACTATGTGAAGGAAGAACCAAGAGATTATTACACTTCATTTTCAAATATATCTCTCCTGCAAATATTAGGCTAAAGAAAACCATTTTAATTAGAAAAGCACATGGGAAAACTCATAATAAGCACTATGTAACAAGGTTTTCAGAGAGATTTTCTCCAGGCATGGAGCTTCAATGTCAATAAATCAAGATAACAGGAACTTCTGGGACTGTATTTCTACTGATTTCTTCTTTTAAAAAAGAGGGGGTGCATTTTAAAAGGGAACTATGACTCGTTTTTACTAGAACAGCAACTTGGACCAAATATAAGCATGTTTACCTATTTGTTTTCCTTCAGATATTATTTTGGCCAAGTAAAGCTTTTACCCTTATACCATAGCAGCCTTACTTTTTGTCCTGTGCCTTATAAATAATTGCTCTTTCTCTTCTCCCTCTATACATCCTGATAGATGGTAGCTGTACATCCTGTGCATAGTCATATGTCACCCAGAAGTAAATGTATTTCTAAGTGCTTTTGTGAGTCATCAAGGATGCTGTGTTTGATGTGTGTCTCTCTGTCATTAACCTCTGACTTTAAAAGCTGTTATAATGAGAGAATATATTTAAAACTCTTATATGTACTTTGATGAATACATATTTCAAAAGGAACCAGAAAATCAAAATTATCTGTCAATTCAAAAGAAATTCTTAGCCAAAACTGTGTATGTGTTAAAATATATATGTATATCTATATTTATAATATTCATGCACACTTGTACACTTTTTCTAATGTCTTCCCATTGATTAATATTTATAAGCATATTAATTTGAAATTCAATCTGAGATGCAGATACGATTTCTAGATAAGACAACACAGATGGTGGCAGGCATTCTTGAAAACTATTTTTATATTGACTCTCTTAGAGGCAATCTGTTTTATCAGCTTTCCAATGGGTCCACACAATGAAGTACTCCAAAAAAGGAAATTCCAAGATTCTAAAAAATACTTGGCTGTGAACAGATTTATTGCGCATATCTTACCCCTTGCCAAGTCTCTGGGACATAAAATCTAAGAATTTAGTCAACATTTTCCTTTCCCCATCCTGCTGAAGAAGCTTGTTATAGTATTTCCAAGGCGCTGATGTGGCTTTGGGCTGTAAAGATAATAGAAATTTGCTACAGGGTGTGATGAAAATGTATTAGGCTTAAGAGCTGTGTAATCAAGGAACAAATTAACAAACAAGACAACACCAAACAAGCAATATCACAGGGTCAGGGTTCAGAAACAAGCTGGCTGTAGATTGTTATCTGGAAATGATCACAAGGAAACCAGACATGGAACCTATTTGTCACAGTGCATGTAGTAAATGAATATGTAATCACAAGGGTAGCATCAAGAAGACCCATTAAAGGTCGGTAATAAAAGTGACAGTGTTTGTTCAGTGGGGGAGAAAAAGCTGTTTCCGATTGAGGAGAACAGAGCACAATTTAGTCAAAAGCCATTCATCTATGCAAGGATGGTGCCAACCTTGCCTAATTCAAAATAAATGAGTCTGGGGCTAAGCTGTGCTTTCAGTGGTTAAAGATAGCCTATGTCAATATGTTGAGGCTCTGAATTGTGAACCAAGGCAACACAAAAGCAAAAAACAAAAGCAACAACAACAAAAGAAAAGTAAAATAAAAACATAAAAGCATTACTAGAGATCTGGGTTATTATCATTAAGTAGAAATAATGACAGCACTTAAGACCATGTGCTAACAGTTGCAACATCACTGTTTTCTAGACAAGAAGATCAAACTCTGTTAAATAGCTAAATAATTAAAGAATTTATTAAGAAACCATTCCACCATTTAAATAAGGAGCTCAATTAGTAGGCAGGCTGAGCTCAGAGCAATTGTGAGATGCACAGGAAAATGAAATGAATTTTATTGGTCGGGAAAAATGTTCACACTGAGTATTAACTGTTCTGGTTCCTTGGATTTCAACAAATATCTATAAAAGTGTTTGTGAGAATGTAATACCCTACCTTTCATGGTTTAAAATAATACTTGCATCTACTCAAATATTTACCTATCCTTTTGAACAAATGGTTTTGATATAAAAAAAATGTCAAATGACTAACAAATCTTTGTTGAATTCTTACTAAGAGCAGGATGGTAGATGGTAAATTAATTGCTGAGAGAAACATGCCAAACACAATGCAATCCAAAAGAATGGTAGGTTTTAATCTTAAAGCATATATGTATGGGGGGGGTGTGTGCCTATGTGTCTGTGTGTTACAGGACCTATAATTATTACTTTCTCACCTTCTAAAACAAACTGAAATGAGGTATAAAAAATAATTTTATTAACAAAATGTATTGTAATGGCATCCAATGCTGTTGGTTTTTACAAACAATATCCCCTATTCTGTTAACAGTATATCTTAAATTTTAATGAGATTTTATTCTCTGATTTTGAAAATCTAGTCATTCCAGCTTCCAAGTACAAAATTAAATATCTGTGGTTCCAAATTAATACTAAGCTATTTGAATTGCTTCAATTTTAAATTGTTCAATCAACAAAAGAAGACAATGAGTTACCATGAAATACATTTTCAAATAAAATTACAGATATTAAAAAAACTAGGGGCTGGGGTTATGGCTCAGCAGTAGAATGCTCGTCTAGCACCTGTGAGGCACTGGGTTCGATCCACAGCACCACATAAAAATAAATAAATAAAATAAAGTTATTGCGTCCAACTATAACTAAAAAAAATATATTAAGAAAACTAATTCTCTGCATCTTCTATAGCTACAAGTATAAACATATATGGTTTTACTCTTTTATTTTAGCCCTTACATTATTAGTCCCTGTGTACAAACTCTAAACTGTGATTTAGTGTGAGTCCTGAGCAAAAATTTAGGACAGTTCTGCTGTTAATGGACTCTGTTGACTCATCTCTATTTATAAAGTCACCAAACCCTAGTTTGTTTCCACCTGACCTGGCTCCAAAAGAGTGAAGGCAACAGGAAAGTTTCCATTCCACAGCATAATAGAACTAGGCAATTTCCAAATCATCTAGAAACAACAGCTTTTAAATAAAGAGCTCACAGCATACAAAGAGGCACATTGGTAAATCCACCTGTGTGGCAACTCTCTTGTCTATCATGATAGAATGAAGTAACCCACAAAGGTGAATGGCCCAGGTTATGCTAACAATTTGCTTAACCCTTTTCCTGCTGTGCTTTCTCTGTTTCGGGCTAATCCTTGTGAAATATTATACCATAAAATAATCTATGTGAATGTATAAATAATGTTTATTGTGAAATAACATGACACTCTCAAAAGATACTGACCTACACTGAGGAGCTCAAGCGTGTGTTAATTTATGTATCTAATTTTATAGGTTTCTATTTCTTCCCTTGCTGTCAAGCTAGCAACCATCGCTTCTTAATTCTTTAGACTCTAGTTTTACTGATTTCTAAAATGTTTGTCAATACTTTGTCTAAATTAGAAACAGACACTAAGTGAAACTATAGGGACTTTGTGGACTCAAATACATAACATGGAGACTTTTGACAGATGAAATTCATATTCTCTAATTATTCATTTAGTTTTGTCTCTATTTCTGAGAACCTTGACTATATTTAAGATTTGCTGTGATTAAATCTGATAACTTGCTACCCTATTGCTACTATATGTACATATTCGTTCTTTTAATCAATTTCTACCTCTTAAATCCTTTTTCAAAACAATCCATCTTAGAGCAAGACTAAAAATCACCACATTTCACATAAGTATTTCTGGAGCAGTAAGAGAACACTGTGGATGGAGATGACTATTTACTCTGGTTATGGATTTTTTTAACTTGAGATAAAGTACTCATAAAAATTATGGGTCAATGGTAGAGAAATGTAGAGATTTCATCATTTTCTATTCTTGGATTTTTGACAATGAGAAAAAAGAGGTTATTCTATTCATTTTAAATCAAAAGCGTTTTAAGTCTCAGGTTCCTCTAAAGAACTGGTACATATATAAGGTGCTACTATTGAACTTTGATAAGAATTTATTTCTGAGTTCAAAACTTTAGAGATGTACAAAATCAACTAAATCAAACATCAACCCAATTGTTAAGACTAGCGTAAATGTCCCTTACTTGATAGTAAGATATACTAAAAGTAATAAATCAATTATGTGCCTATCACACAACCTTTTCTAGCACATTCATTATAATTTTAGAGATCCTTCAATTCTATTTCAAATGAACCATCAATTATTTTCTAACATTTCAACTGTTAACTCAAGCAGCTAATGTTCTGCAAACACAGATATACACAGGAAGGAGCATTTTTTTCAGCAAATTATTGTACCATGTAACCGTCTCACAAACTGATTTGTGGTGTGTTCCAGAATAGTAAAACATGAATCAAAATTAAGAACACAAAAGTAAGGATGTTCTATCTAGAAAGCCACTCTCTCTTTAAGTTGACATTTTATATTATTGTTTTGAACAAATTACGAGTATTTTTAAACTTAACTTTCATAAGCCAATCTTATTTCCAAGTTCAGGCAACTTTTCACTATCACCTAATATAGGCAGCAATTTGCCTAAATACAATCAATAAGCATGTAAATGTAAAAGTATGGCACCAATTCAAAAAAATTAAAGTCACTACACAAATAGTATGCAAATGGAAATTTTATTTTGATGAAAAAAATATAAGATGTGAAGTATTATACATTAAGTAACAGCATTAAAACATGTCAAACAAAGACTAATATAATTACAAAGAGGTATTGAAAGTATCATAAGTATAGTGAGAGAGGTATTTCTCTCAGTCTATGAAATTATAATAAATGTATACATGATGAAAATTACTGATTTTTAAACACATTCATATTGTATTTCCTATGAACAAAGAATACAATGTCCTTTCAAATGTCTTTAGAACACTTATTAAAAAAATCAATAGTATTTTGAAAACTTTGGAAATTGTTATTTTTTTAATACCAGTGCTAATTACATAAAGTTTTATTGAAACAAAGACACCCTCATTCATTTAGATATAATATATGGCTACAATAGCAGAGGGGAATGGTTTTAACAGTGACTAACAGTCTGGCTCACAAAGCCTAAAATATTTACTACCTGGCCTATTACCCCTGTCTAGTAAAAAATCCTTTAAAAGTAAATTCTTAAGTAAACTCTTTTACTTTTAAAGGAGTAAAATATACAGGCTACACACACTGACAATTGTGCAATAAAATTGTAAGTTAATAACAACTTTTAAATGAAAATATCAATGTTTTTCAAAAAGCAAAATTATGGTCTTATGCAACAAACATTTAGATTATAAAAACATATAACAAAGATAAGAACATTAAATGTATTCGACCAACATTTGTTTGATCCTTACTGTAATTCAAGAACCATGGCCAAAGTGTGAGAAATCTTGAATGAATTTATAGAAATTGAAATTTAATAAATGAAAAAAATAAATAAAACAAGCAAAAATCTGTAAGCAAATACAAAAATGTGACATACATGCTCTGATAGAACACATAGAGAATGACAAGTATCCAAGGCAATGAGGTTTTAATTCTACATTGGCTCTGAGATAAATTTTATGAAAGAAATAACCTTTGAAATAATTACTCTTGAATTACAAAGATGTTAAGAAAACTGTAGGGCTATGTGGCTTGAAACAGGAATCTTAAGGGGTGGGGAAAGAGACAAAGTACCCTGGGAGGTTAAGAATGAGGTAATATTGATCCAAATCTTAAAGGATAATCAGAAGTTCAGCAAATAAATGAAAGAATAACAATTGAGGGAAGAAAAGAACTGCATAGTTTATTTGAATCATACCAGCAAGTTATGAAGAATGAAACTGAGCTTTGTTGACCTAATGTAGTAAAAATAAGAGGCTGAAGTGGTAAGAGGCAGATACTGAAGAATTCTGGGTATCACGTGTAAGAGACTAGATGTCAGTCATCCTTTAGGCACAATGAACATCCAACAACCTGTACATGTCATCAGTATCTGTCCAATCAGTGTGTTAGTTGTCTGTTGCTGTGTAACTAATTGCCCCAAATTTTAGCAACTTGAAATATGAAACATTAGTTATCTCACAGAGTTTCTCAGGGTCATGAATCTGGGAGTGGGCTCAGGGTCTCTCATGAAGTTATAATTGGGCTGACTTTCAGGGAAACAATCATTGAAAGGTTTGACTGTGCCTGGAGATTGTGCTTTCAATCTCATTAATGTGGCCATTAGCAGGAGGCTTCAGTTCTTCACAATGGGGGTCTCTCAGAGCTGCTCCAACATGGCTTCTCCCATGTAAATGATCTGGAAGGTGGAGGTAAGAAAGCAAGAAAACACCCAAGAGGGAAGCCGTGATCTTTTTTAACTTCATCTCAGAAGTGACATTACCATTCCTTCTGTCATATGCTATTATTAACACTCACCAAATCGAGTAAAATGTAGGAGAGAACTGCACAAAAGTGTGAATATCAGAAGGCAGAAATGATGAGGTGTTATTCTGCTGTCTTGCTATTGCTTGAAGGTTCCAGGCTGTAACTTCTTCAGGAGAACAAGGGTGGAGAAGACATGGATGGGAACAAATGAGATCAAAGTGACTATTAGTTTTCATTCTGGTCAAAACTAGTTTTCCTTCTCTCAAAAAAAAATAATAATAATAATTAAGGAAACAGACAAATAAATGAAACAATGACTTTCAAAAGATCAGGAAAAAGAAAATGATTCTTGAGAGATGAAAAATAAATGAGGGAATTTTAGGATTGCCCAGATTACTGCCTAGAAAGAGTTCTAGGAAAAATAAATATATATATACATATATTATATATACATATATATATATATATTTTTTTTTTTTAAGAAGAAACCAAGGCAGCCAGGTGCGGTGGCGCATGCCTGTAATTCCAGGCTGAGGCAGGAGGATTACGAGTTCAAAGCCAGCCTCAGCAATGGCGAGGCACTTAGCAATTCAGTGAGACCCTGTCTCTAATAAAATACAAAAAAGGGCTGGGGATGTGGCCCAGTGGTCAAGCACCCCTGAGTTCAATCCCTGGCCCAAAAAGAAGGAGGAGGAGGAGGAGGAGGAGGAGGAGGAGGAGGAGGAGGAGGAGAAAGAGGAAGAGGAAGAGGAAGAAGAAGAGGAGGAGGAGGAGGAGGAGGAGGAGGAGGAGGAGGAGAGGAGGAAGAAGAAGAAGAAGAAGAAACCAAGGCAAAATCTAGCAGATATTCAGACTTGAGGAGATGGAGCTAGGGTTCTGGGGAGATGAGGTGATTAGAGTTTGCAGGACAGAGTGTTGAGAAGGACAGAAATGCACAGAAACACAGCTCTAGAGATGTTTAGATGTTCCTTTCTAAAGAACATTCCTCTCCTAGTCTTCCACTGAGAAGTGTCCATGCATGTGAGGAAACTAACAGAGAAAACCACATGGAAGGATAAGAATGAACAGTGTCTGGAGCTCACACAAAGCCAGAAATAATTCCTGTTCCAACAAGCTAAAATAGAAAACCTAATTATTTAGAGGCCTTTGGGTAGAATACTCATAAGGATTTTGCCTCAAATAGAGGAGAAATGGCAAATGCTGCCTTAACCAAGTGAGGAAAGTCAATATTACCAGTGATGTCTGTTGTCTATCTTGTATCCCCTTCTAGTGGTATTATTTTATATCTATATATGATAAACTTTCAACAAAATACTTTCATAACTTCCCTCCTGGCCTTTGTGCTTTTGTTGTCATACAATTAAATTCTGATGTTATAGATACCACAATACATTATATTGTCAACATAGCTCCAAAAAGTCAATCATCTTTAAAGACATTTAAATAATTGGAAAAAAAACTTTAGTATTTTATGTAGTTAATACTTTGAGTGTTTTCTTTTGTGTATATCCAGCTTCCACATATATTATTTTCCTTCTGCTTCAAGAACTTTTCTTAACATTTTTGTAATGCAGCCTGCTGGCAATCAACTCTTTCAACTTTTGTATGTATGAACAAGTCTTTTCTTTTTCCTTTTTAAAAATAAACTCTTATTTTGGAATAATTTTAGGATTACAGAAGAATTCAAGGAAAATAAAGAGATGTCCCATATACCCCTCTCCCATTTCCCCAGATTGTTATTTTTATGTTACTGTGGTTCATTTGCCAAAACTATAAAACTGACATATTACTAATAACTGGATTCTGGACTTGATTTGAATTTCATCAGTTTTTCTATTAAAGTCCTTTTCTGTGACATGATATGATACAGGGCATCACACTGAATTTGTCATGTCTCTACCATCTCTTCTCTTCTCTTGTCTCTACTGTCTCTTCTCATCTGTGCCAATTTTATGACCTTGACATTTTGAGAGGTATTGATCAAGTGTTTTGCCCTTCAATTGGGTTTTGCTTAATTTTCTCATTATCACACTGGAATTACAGGTTTTTGGAGATACTACCAAAAAAAGTAAAATTCTCTTCTCACTAGATTCTTTGAGGGGGTATGAGATAGACACAAGACATCACTGGTGATAGTAACTTTCCTCACTTGGTTAAGGCAACATTTGCCATTTCTCCACTATTTGCGGCAAAAATCCTTATGAGTATTCTACCCAGAGTACTCTAAATAATTGGGTTTTCTGTTTTAGCTTGTTGGAACAGGAATTATTCCTGGCTCTGTGTGAGTTCCAGACACTGTTCATGCTTATTGTAGTTTTCTCTAAGTTAGTTTCCTCACATGCATGGACAGTTCTCAGTGGAAGACTAGGAGAGGAATGTTCTTCAGAAAGGAACATCTATTATAAATCCATATGAAATAATATCACTGCTAAGTTAATAATATATGCTGTAAACTCTAAAGAAATCAAAAAACAAGTTACACCTAATAATCCGGCAAAGGAGGGAAAATGAAATTTTGCAAATACTCAAACCAAAGAATGACAAAAGAGAAGAAAAAAAGAACAAAGAACCAATAAAATCGTAAAAAAGAAAAAAAAAAAAAGAAGAGAGGAACAAAGAACAAATTGGTAAGACACAAATTACAAGATGGTAGGATCTAAACCTAAACACCTAACAGTAATAAGCATATTGTTATGATTATCATGTGAATAATCAAATAAATGTAAATGATCTAAACACCAGATTTAAAGACATAGATTATCAGATAGAATTTTTACGCAAGATTTATCAATACACAACCTATAAGAAATTCACATTAAACATAAAGACACAAATATGTTAAAATATCAGAAAAAGACATATCATGTTAACATGATTAAAAGACACCTAGAACCAGGTGCAGTGGCACACACTGTAATCCCAGTAGTTTGGGAGGCTGAGGCAGGATGATCTTGAGTTCAAAGTCAGCCCCAGCAAAAGCAAGACATTAAGCAAATCAGTGAGACTCTGTCTCTAAATAAAATACAAAATAGGGCTGGGATGTGGCTCAGTGGTCAAGTGCCCCTGAGTTTAATCCCCAGTACCCCCCCCAAAAAAAAATGACACCTATAAGTGCTATTATAATATCATACAAAATAGATATGATAAAAGAATATTAGCAGGGATAAAGAGGATCATTTTATGAAGATAAAATGTTCAAATCATCAAAAAAATATAATAAGCCTAAACACTTGTTAACTGATAATGGTGTTTCAAAATAAATGGAGCAAAAGCTGATACAACTCTGAGGAGAAAACAGATAAAATTATAATTATAGTCAGGGAATTCAACATCCCCCATCTCAAAGCAAATGAGCAGTAGAATCAGTAAATACATAAGAATGTGAGCAATATTATCAACCAAATTTATCTGATTGACAAGTGGAACACTTTCTAAGAACCTAGAAATACACATTTTTTTCAATTATACACAGAACATTTACCAAGACAAAACATGTTATGACTCATGAAACAAATCTCAATAAAATTTGAAGAATTTAATACATACAAAGTTTGTCCTATAACCACAATGAAAATAAATTAGAAATTAATAACAGAAATACATCTAGAAAATCCCCCAAGTGTGTAGAACCTAAACAAGAATAAGAACAAAGGGAATAGAAGATAAATTATAAACATGAGAAGGTAAATCAAAAAACATTTTGTAGTGAACAAAATTGAAAACAAAACATATCAAATATGTGTGCAATTAGTCTAAACTAGTACATTAAAGGAAATTTATAGCACCAAATGCCTATTGTAGAAAATAAAGGTACCAAGTCAGTTGCCTCCTCTTAAGATACTAGAAAAAGAAGAGAAAATTAAAACTAAACTAAGAAGAAATAAGAATGGTCAGAGTTGAAATCAATTAAATAGAAATCAGAAAAACAATAGAGCAAAACAAATAAAACTGCAAAATGCTTCTTGGAGAAGATCAATAGAATTTATAAATATCTATTCAGGCTGATCAGGAAAAAAGAAAAAAATACCAATGTTAGAAATGAAAAAGATGGCAACATATACAGTTTCTACAGATATTAAAAGAATAATAAGGAAATTATATAAAACTTGATGTCAAAAATTTGACAACTTAGAAAAATATGCAAAATTTCACTCATAAAGAAACAGAAATTGCTAACCTGAATAGTACTGTGTCTATTAAAGCAATTCGATTTTTAATTAAAAGTCCTCCCACAAAGAAAGCCCCAAGTGCAGATGACTTCCCTGGTGAATTCTAACTAGCATTTTGAAGGAAGAAATCTTACCAATTCTACCCAATCTCTTCCAGAAATTTGATGCCTAGAGAATACTTTCCAACTCATTCTGTAAGGACAGTTGCAAAACATCTTTACAATTTGAAAAAATTGAACCAAACAATATACTAAAAAGGATAAAATGTCATGACCCAGTAGGGATTATCTCCAAAATGCAAAATTAATTTAACCTTTCAAAATCAATAAATACAAATCACCATATTACTAAATTGTTACAGACTGAATGTGTTCCCCAAAATTCATGAATATTCACAATTCAATGGTTGTCTTAAGACACTGAGTAGGGAGGAAAGCAGGAAATGGGTTGGATCAGACTGTACACTTTAAATATGTGTACTTTATTGCATATCAACTATACTTCAATAAGAATGTTACCAAGTGAACATCCATTTTTTGCATTTTAAATGAGACACTAAGATCTAAGAATATTACACACAGATTGATAACTTTAATCTCTTATATGCTTTGGTTTCTGTTCAAACTTTACCTGTTTCTAACCTTTACTACCCAATTAAGGCCTTGGATTTAACTAGTATACCTTTGCCTTGGTTTGAGTTGATGGCTCAATAACACTGCCTGAAAAATGAGAAGTTAACCAAGACTACCTTATGTTTCAATAATGAAGGAATCAATCTAATTCTGATAGTATATGCTATCATTTCCAGAAATAAGAAAAACAATTTCTAAAATTTTTCATGCCAATATGCCTTTAAGTTTCCCCAAATTACATGAAATGCATCCCCAAATCCACTTTATTTACATACTAATTTGTCAAAAGAAAATGATTACAATGAAAGTGCAACTTAAGCAAATGTCTGAGTTACCTGTACTCCCAAGAATAATGTTTTTTCTTCCTATGTGAATATACTCAAAGGCCCACATCCACATTTTTAAAGGTTAGCCGCAGGTTTGATGATCAATGAGATCCCTTATGTTCTTGGAGAGATAATTGCAATACAATTATTTGTCCAGGTGAATGAATTCACAATTATACAAATATTAGTAAATAATTGACACGTTGTTGAAGCAAAGAGCATGGAAACTTTGTTCCTAGAATACTGGGTCATCCTCATTCTCTCTCACTAGTTGACCTAACCAGTAACCAAAAGACTCAATACTTGTTACCCTCCAGCTCCTTTGCAGATTATGGCCTGCTTATTCACAGTTGAGGACTGAAGTTCCATAACTCTTAGAGATCTACATATTGCAAGAACAGTGGGAAACAGCAAGACAGAAAAGAGCTGATAATACCATGAATCCCATCATGAGCTCTTTCTTCTTCTACTTCACTAACTTAGAGCCTCTAAGTAAAACATCCTCAGAGGTGCACCTTCTACAAGACCTTAAGTGATTCTCTGTCTTCAGCTTAAACAAGCAACCTTTCATTCCTCCAGCTCTGTATAGAGAAACTACTGTGCACCAGGATGCAAAGTGTCCACACTTACAAAGTTGCATAAATTCTATAAAGAGAAAGAACATCATTACAACAAATGTTATCTATATGAAAATTTCTCTCATTTTCTCTCTCACACACATACATGTCCATTTGCTTCTTTTTGAAAAAGAGAGAGAGAGAGAATGAATTTTACTTACTCCTTGGGAAAATAGGATTCCTTGCTCACAATGCAGAGGAGCCATTCTAAACCATTGGCAAGTAGTTGCTATTGACAAGTTTGTCTTGTGAAAATTAAAAGAGTGAGAACTTTCTAAAAATTTCAGCTTTTCCATGAACATAATGCAGCAACAACATAAAGATGGAAACTCTTAAATTGTAGATTATGAGACAGTTTATCATGATTCAGACAGTGGTATGGTATAGCAGGTTTATACCAGCTATGATAGTCTGTTTGTGCTACTGTAACAAAATACTACAGACCAGGTAAATTATAAATAATAGAAATGTATTTCTCATAGTTCTGAAAACTGGGAAATTCAAGAGCAAAGCACTGGTGTTTCATGTCTGATGAGGGGCTGGTCTCCACTTCCAAGATGGTGCTATGATTTGGATACGAAGTGTCCCCCCAAAACTCATGTGAAACAATGCATGAATGTTCAGAGGGGAGATGATTAGGTTATGAGAGCTGTGATGTGATCAGTGAATTACTCCATTTGATGGATTAAAAATTTGAAGAGACTGCTAAGCCAAGTGGTAAGTATGGGCAGGTGGGGAATGGCTGAAGGAGGTGGGGTACTAGAGTATGCCCTTGGGGATTGTATCTTGTCCCTCTGGCTCTTCCTTCCTCCCAACCTCTGTTTCCTTGCCACCAAGTCCCAGCTACTTTTCTCTGCCATACTTTTTCACCACAGTGCTCTGCCCAGAGTGATGGAGTCAACCAACTATTATCTAAAGCTAGGAAACAGTGAGCTCAAAAGAAACTTTTCATCCTGTAAATTGTTCTTATTGAGTATTTTGGTCACAGTGACCAAAATCTAACACAGCAAGGTTGCTGCATCCTGCAGAGGGAAAGAATGTTGTGTCCTCACATGAAGAAGGGATGGGCAAGAGCAAGAGAGCACACCTTCAAAATCTTAAGCCCTTCTATAAGAGTTCTAATCCTATTTATGAGTGGTAGTGCATACCGTAATCCCAGAGACTAGGAAGGCCCAGGCAGGAGGATCACAAACTTGAGGCCTGCCTCAACAATTCAGGGAAGCCCTGAGCAACTCAATGAGAGCTTGTTCCAAAATAAAAATTAAAAAGTTTTGGGGATGTAGCTCAGTGATGACTGGCCCTGCATTCAATCCCCAGTATCCCCCCTCAAAAAAAAAAAATGCTAATCCTATTTATGAAGGTGGAACACTCATGACTTAATTGACTCCCCAAAGCAAACTTCTTAATACAGCTGAACTGGGAATTAAGTCTTAACATGAATTTTAGAGGGGACTCCATTATTCCAATCATAGAATCAGTTCATGAAAGTCAATTATTAAATTTTCAGGAATTTTTGAATCTAACAGTTAAATTTTTCATACCTTGAAGTAGACTGTGAAGAATATATCTACATGGAAATCATGAAACTGAAAATTGAAAAAACTGCAAATTAGCACTTTCATTTATTGAATTATTTTTGGTGAGTTAGTTGTTAAGCATTTACCAGCACACCACTGGATAGAAGATGAGACTAGTAGAGGCAGACTGACCCTTCCTGTACTTAAAACAGAGGAACTTTAAGCCCCGAGTTAACTTACCCATACAGTTCTACAAAGTTATAATGCTTATAAGATTTCTTCATTACAAAAAGACTTACTTTACCTGACATTCTAAATTTAAAAACAATTGTGACCATAATAAAATGCCAACATACATTATAAATGAAGAATTCTAGCAATTTAGGTTTGATTCAAGTTTTTACTTCAGATTTCTGAAATGATCTTCCAAAGTCATGTTCCCTAGAATGATCCAAATCACCTGTCCTCAGTCTGGCTTCCAAATTTAGACAACATCTAAGTCCTGCAGGTGCTGTTTATTGAGTGTTGGTTTCAGATTCATCATATGTAAATATTTCAATAGATTCTGAAAGCAAAATATGCTGCAAAACAACCACCTGGACAAAACAGAACCTTAACAGAGCAAAGCAATTATAAGGTAAAAGCAACTGGATGATATATATATATACAGACAAAACATAGCTTTCTCCCTTTTCTTTAAATCTGTTTTGGGGAGTGCAGTCACTATAGGTTAGTACTACACCAATGTTCTCTTAACCTACTGCTTTAAGTAGTTTGAAGTCAGTACATGCGGAATGTGGAATTAGTAAGAGAAGCCAGTCAAGTAAAAATCGTGATTCCACACTGGGCACAATGGAACACGGATATAATCCCAGCAACTCAGGAGGCTAAAAGCCAGCCTCAGCAACTTAGCAAGACCCTGAGCAACTTAGTGAGACCCTGTCTCAAAATAAGAAATAAAAAGAGATAGGGATGTTGCTCAGTGGTTAAGTGCCCCAGGGTTCAATCACCAGTATAAAAACAAATAAATAAATGTGATTTCACAAAAGTTTCTGTATTCACAATGTCTAAACTACCAAATCTGGGACAATACCATTTTAAAATTCGATGAAAGAGTCAATAATATTTATCATATCATTAAAGCATCTTCAACCACCCTATGACCCAGCCATCCCACTCCTGGGTCTATTCCCAAAGGACTTAAAAACAGCATATTACAGTGACACAGCTACTTCAATGTTTATAGCAGCACAATTCACAATAGCTAGATTGTGGAACCAACCTAGATGCCCCTCAGTAGATGAATGGATAAAGAAAATGTGGTATATATACACAATGGAATTTTACTCAGCAATAAAAGAATAATAAAATAATGACATTTGCAGGTAAATGAATGAAGTTGGAGAATATAATGCTAAGTGAAATCAGTCAATCTCAAAAATCCAAATACCGAATGTTTCCTCTGATATAAGGAGGTCAGTTCACAGTGTTGTTGGGTCAGGGTACATAGGAGGATTAGAGGAGCACTATAATGGTCAAAGGGAAGGGAGGGGAAGGGAGGGAGTGAAGGAGCCCCAATTAGGGAGATGGCTATTGCGGTCAGCTGGAAGCCATAAGTTCCACCTGATAATAAGTATGTATGTGACACACCTGTAAATGCACGTGAGGCACCCGCAAAGCTAAAGGTATATAACCAGGTGAAAGCGGTCGGAGTCAGGAGAAGAATGAATTCATTCAGTCAGTCATGCAGTCGCTCGGTCGGAAGAAGAGTTCGGGTCGGAGAAGAAGAAAAGAATCAGAGCGGCCAGAACGTAGGCAGAGCGGTTACAGAAGAGAAACCAGATAGAAGAAGTAATTCCTGGTCAGAGTCAGGCAGAGGCTCCCGAGGAAGAAAGAAGAAAGAAGAAAGAAGCTCTAAAAGCTAAGCTCACTCTCTCTCTCTAAAGAAGAAATCTCTCTCTTTCAAGCTCTCTCTCTTTCTCTCTAAGCTCTAAGAAGAAGAAGAATCTTTCTCTCTAAGCTCTTTCTAAGAAGAAGAAAAATCTTTCTTTCTCTCTCTAAGCTCTCTCTAAGAAAGTAGAAGTAAAAGTAGTAGTATCTTTACTCTGCCTCCGAGAATTTTGCCGCGGCATTGTGGCTGGCCACGACAGGCAGCTTACAAGGGAGCAAGGGGGGAAGGGGGAAAAAAGTGGTTGAATAAGATGGATATCATTTTTCTAAATGTATGATTGAAGACTTGAATGCTGCAAATATACTTTGTATACAAACTGTTTTGTGTAAAAAGATGCTCTATATGTATAGTATGAACTGTAATACATAACTACTATAAATAAAAATTTTAAAAAAGGATACCCACTAAAAAAAAGAAAGAAAAAAAAGCATCTTCAAAATTAAATGTGGAACGTAAGAGATTCTTTTAAATAAATAAAATTCCATCAGTATTATGAAGAGTACATCTTTTTTCACCAAAAAAGGGTAAAGCACTTGTTCAAGGTTCAGATTCAACAAATAAGAAGTAATGATTATTTAACAATAGAAAGTCCACAATTCTGAAACTGAAATATCTCAAAAATTCAAATAATGAAGAATAAAATCATAATACAAAAATAAATTTGCTTTAAGTGGCAATGTAACTTGATGCAGAGCAGCTAATTTTGTTCCTAGAGATTCTTTATTTCTTTTCTGTTTGCAGTAGATATAGAGATTACTCTAAACCACATAGGTCAATGTGCTATTATTATTGGATGGATCTGTTTCATTCAACAAGGGATCAAAGATTTAAGTTTTAATCATAACATTCTAAAGAAAAAAATAATGAAAATCTTGAAAGAAGAAAGTTTAAATCTTCACTTGAGAATTTCCTACCTCAATACAGATGTGTGATTGATGGAGCAGTTATATGTATCAACTTAAACTCAATATGCAGAATGTTTTAGTCAGCTTTTCTACTGCTGTGATCAAAAGACCTGATGAGAACAATTTTATAGGAGGAAAAGTTTATTTGGCACTAATGGTTTCAGAGGTCTTGGTCCATAGATTACCGGTTCTATTGCTCTGGGCTCAAGGCAAGTCATCACAGCAGAAAAATGTGGTAGAGGAAAATGACTCAGGACATGGCCCCAGGAAGCAGAAAAAAAGAGACTCCCCTCACCATGGACAAAATATATACCCCAAAGGACATGCCCTCAATGACCTACCTCTTCCAGCCACACCCTACCTGCCTAGAGTAACCACCCAGGTAATCCATATCAGTGGATTAATGTACTGATTAGGTTAAGGCTCTCATAACCAAATCATTTCACCTCTAAACCCTCTTGCATTATCTCACACATGAACATTTTGGGGACACCTCACGACTAAACAATAGCACAAAAATTCACTGTTATGGAACTAATAATATAAAACATAAAACTTTAAAATATAGTGGACAAATTCCATGTTATGTAAATTTAATATTGCTCTAAATCAAGAAGAGCATGAATTAAATAGATTAAATAGATCAACAGGGATGTCAGCACGATGGAAGAAGTAAAATTCCCCTGCTCATATCTTCTCATGCCAAAAAGAATTTAGCAATATCACACGTACAAAAGTGCCATGTGGGAGTGTTAGAACTCAGACAGGAGTGTTAGAACTCAGACTCCCTCTCCCTGGGAGAGCTCAAGACCTAAAAGGGCTATTTTGAAAGGGCAAGCTCATACCAGGTGGCAGTGTTGCCAACTGTGGTACAGGCCACAGACCTAGAATTGGCCTCATCTCCCTGTGGATTTGACTACAGCTCCACTTGGTCTTGATCCTGCCACCAGAACCATCTGCCAAGGAACCCAGGAGTGGAGGAACACCCACCTGTGTCATGGATAATGAACCTAAGGATCTCCGTCCCAACAGTGGATCCTTTGACCTGGCTTAAGTCCCTCTCAGTTTTGATTTGAGAGTTCTTTTGAGGACCCACTTGGAGTCATACCCAACTATGACTTGCCAATCTTACACCCACAGCAGACCCTGAAATGACCCTGTAAATTGGTTTCAGCCCCTGTTCTCTATGATCTGAGAGCAATCCTGTACATCTAGAAATTCAATAATAGTCATACCCATTTGTGTCCTGGGAGGCAGGCTTTACATCCTCAGTTCCCACAGCAGATCATAAAATGGTCCTATAATTCAGCTCCATCTCTGCTCACCTGTGGTACAGGGGCAGACCTGCCTGCCTAGTAACCCATCAGAAGAATGCTCATGTTTGCCTCTGGAAGTAGAACTGCAGACTTCGGTCCCATTGGTAGAACCTGAAGCAGCCTATTACTTAGTTCCACCCCTCTCAACAGTAGTCCAGGTCCAGTTATGCCTGCCCAGAAACCTACCCAGTGACACACTGGAAACCTTCCTCACATCCTAAAGGGAGCCACACCTATCTGTGCACCTATAATAGGCCCATTCACTGTCAGCAGACTCAACTGTGAATCCTGAAGCAGACCCTAATCCCAGTAACATCCCTACTAACCAAGGCTCTTAAGGCAGTGCAGTCTGCCTAGGGACCATACAAGACTGACAATTGCTCAAACCCCTGGAAACAAGTCCAACAACCTTGGACCCAACTGCAGACAGATCAACAACCATGTGACCCAGCTCAAAACCCTGTGATCCTGGAGGGAATCCTAACACACCCAACAGTAGAAGGTCTTCCTTTGGTAGCCAGTACCAGTATATAGAAGCTAGAAGAGGTGTTTGCTCCTTCAAGTGAACAGACACCAACAAAAGGTTACACTGATTACAAAAAATTAGGAAAACCTAATACCACTAAAAGAAATTAATAAAGCCCTAATAACTAACCCCAAAATTGGAGGTCTCTGAATCATCTGACAAACAATTTAAAGGCTTAAAGAAGGTCAATGAGATGCAAGATACAAAGATGACAATTAAAACAACACTGGTAAGGCAATGAGTGAATAAAATGGGAAATTTAATAAATGTCATTTACTTTTTTAATTTGTTGTTTTAGATATAAATGACAGTAGAGTGTATTTTGACATATTATACATACATGGGGTGCAACCCATTACAGTTTTGATCCCATTCTCATGGTAGAACATGACTTCAAAAGCTATAATGTGAATTGCTGTGTTTGCTGAGATATAAAAAAAAAAAAAAACATGCTGAAAAAAGTAAAGAGAGGATTCAGCAGCCTGACTCTCGTGTCTGTGTGCTGATTTCTCCGTCTCCATCGCAGACTCCTTACCTCCATGTTGCATCAGGCGCGTCACTTTGCACCTCCACCGTGCTGCCCCAGCACCCCCGGCCGATAACCCGACTTCGGCAACTGCCCGAACATGCTGCTCTGCACCCCCCACTGAGACCAGACCTCAGCAGAAATTAAAGAAGACCTTAGATATGGGAAGATCTCCCTTGTTCTTGGATAGGCAGAATTAATATTGTCAAAATGACCATACTACCAAAAGCACTATACAGATTTAATGCAATTCCTATTAAAACCCCAATGACATTCTTCATAGAACTAGAAACAGCAATCAAGAAATTCATTTGGAAAAATTAGAGATGTAGAATAGCCAAAGCAATCCTGAGCAAGATTATATAAAGATTATGTATATATTAGCAGGATATATATAAAGAGTGAAGCAGGTGGCATTATAATTCCAGGCCTTAAACTATATTACAGAGCAATAGTAACAAAAATGGCATGGTATTGACACCAAAATAGACTTGTAGACCAATGGTACAGAATAAAAGACACAGAGACAAACCCACATATATACAATAATCTCATACTAGACAAAGGTACCAAAAACATGCATTGGAGAAAAGATAGACTACTAAACAAATGGTTCTGGGAAAACTGAAAATCCATATTTAGCAAAATGAAATTAAACCTCTATCACTCACCCTGCATAAAAATCACCTCAAAGTGGATCAAAGACTTAGGCACTAGAACAGACACCCTGTGCTTAATAGAAAAAAAAAAAAAAAAAAAAAAAAAGCAGGCCCAAATCTCCATGATGTTGGCTTAGGAACTGACTTCCTTAACAAGACTCCTAAAGCACAAGAAGTAAAATCAAGAACCAATAAATGGATTGGATTCAAACTAAAAAGGTTCTCAGCAAAGGAAACTATTAAGAACATGAAGAGAGAGCCTACAGAATGGGGGAAAATTTTTACTATACACCTCATATAGAGTACTAATCTCCAGGATATATAAAGAACTCGAAAAACTTAACACCAAAAAACAAATAACCCAAAAAATAAATGGGCTAGGCAACTGAACAGACACTTCACAGAAGAAGAAATACAATCAATCAACAAACATATGAAAAAATATTCCTCATCTCTAGCAAGTAGAGAAATGCAAATCAAACCTACTCTAAGATTTCATCTCACTTCAGTCAGAATGGCAGTTATCAAGAATACAAGCAACAACAAATGTTGGTGAGGATGTGAGGGGAAAGTACACTCATACATTGCTGGTGGGACTGGAAATTGGTGCAACCAATATGGAAAGCAGCATGGATAGTCCTCAGAAAACTTGGAATGGAACCACCATTTGACCCAGTTATCCCACTCCTTGGTTTATACTCAAAAGACTTAAAATCAGCATACTACAGTGATGTAGCCACATTAATGTTTATGGCAGTTCAATTCACAATAGCCAAACTATAGAACCAACCTAGGTGCCCTTCAACAGATGAATCTATAAAGGAAATGTAAAAAATATACACAATGAAATATTTCTCAGCCTTAAAAAGAACGAAATTATGGCATTTGCCAGTAAGTGGACCGAGCTGGAGACTATAATGCTAAGCAAACGAAGACAAACCCAAAATACCAATAGCCAAATGTTTTCTCTGATATGCACATGCTAATTCACAATAAGGCCAGTGGGGGAGGGGCAAGGGGTTTAGGGAAGAATAGAGGTACTTTGAATTAGGCAGAGAGCAGTGAATGGAGGGGAGGGGGAGTGGAGGTAGAAAGGTTAGTAGAATGAATAAGACATTATCACCCTATGTGTTCATATGATTACATGACTGGTGTGATTCTACATCATGTACAACCAGAAGAATGAGAAGTTATACGCCATTTATGTATGATGTATCAAAATGCATTCTACCATCATGTATAACTAATTAGAACAAATAAAATAAGATAGGAAAATTTAAAAAGAGAGCATTTGGGCACCCTGTTTGCACAGGAAAGCCTAGGAAGTGGTTTCACCATACTCAACCACCGAGGCACTCAGAGGCTGCTGCAGCCGTGGTCCCTGGAGGCTTGGCTACTGCTCGAGATGGTGGCAGACCTTCAGGCTGGTTCTGCAGGGTTGCAGGATGCTGGAGTTAGAGGATCAGAGAGGCTTCCACCAAGATATCAAAGGAAGGCCTGGGATGCCAGGCAACGTGCAACAGTGCCTTGAGTCTCAGTGGAGACTTCAGATTTGAACTTTGGGGCAATCTTGGAACCGCTGTCCCCCAAAAGCTCATGTGTGAGAAAACGCATGAGAGTTTACAGATGACATGACTGAGTTATGAGTCCCTGCAAACAGCCCCAGAGAAGGCAAAGCATGGAGATGTGAGGAGGAAGCTGAAGCTATAGTGGAGATGGCCAAGATTAAGAAATGCCAGTACCATGCAATGTCTGCCTAGGAAAGCTGCAGTAATCAGAGATAAGCCAAAAGAGACACCATGTGGGGTGCAACCAGCAAAGCCATGGGAGCAGAGATACACAAGCCCTTTGGCGAAAACATCAGGATGCCATGTGCTCCAGAGGCCAGATATGGAACTACAGGAAATGTTTGCTCAGCTGGATTTTGGTCTTGCTTTGGTCCCATCCCTTCTTTCTATGCCCCTATTTCTTCCTTAGGTAATGGAAATACTTACTCTGTACCTTTCTATATAGGATACATTGAACTTGCTTTTCATTTTTACAGGGCCTCATGCTGAGTTTGCCTTGAGTCTCAGTGGAGACTTCAGGTTTGAATTTTTGAGCAATCTTGGAACTGCTGTCCCCCAAAAGCTCATGTATGAGAAAATGCATGAGAGTTTACAGATGACATGACTGAGTTATGAGAGCTTTAACCCAATCATTGAATAATCCCTTGTTAGGAATTAACTGAGTGATAAATGAAGGCTTGCAGGGTGTAGCTGGAGGAGGTAGGTCCCTGGGGGCATGCCTTTGGGGTGCATATTTTGTCCTTGTTGCTTCCTGATGTGATGTCTTGAGCCACTTCCCTCCACCACACGCTTCTGCCATGATGTTCAACCCTGAGGAATGGAGCCAGCCTTCTGTGTACTGAAACCTCTGGAACCATGAGCCCCAAAATAAGCATTTCCTCCTTTAATTGTTCTTGTCGGGTCTTTTTGTCGCAGCAATTAAGTAGCTGACTAAAACAATACCTAACAAAGCTGTTCTTCAGAAATTAAAGAGAAAGATTTCTTGACAAAAACTGAAGGAGTTCATTACTATTAGACTTGCCTTAAGAAAATGTGCTAAAAGAAATTCTTCAAGTTTAAGTGAAAGGATGCTAATTAACAACATACAAACAGACGAAAGCATAAAACTCACTAATAATGGTAAATAGTCAAATTCATAATACTCTAATGTTTGTGTTAAATTACTTTTAACTCTAGATTAAAAGTTAGAGGACAAATACTAAAAATAACTATAACTATAAAAATTTATTAATGAACCCCATATAAAAAGATGTAAAGTATGATATCAATAGCATAAAATGTGGGAGGAGGAGTGTTGAGATTTTGTTGTTGTTTTTGTTTTATTTATTCTAAGTTGTTATACATGACAGCAGAATGCATTTCAATTCATAGTACACATATGGAGCACAATTTTTCATTTCTCTGGTTGTACACAAAGTAGAGTCACACCATTCATGTCTTCATACATGTACCTAGGGTAATGATGTCCATTTCATTCCACTGTCTTTCCTACCCCCATTCACCCTTCCTTCCCCTCCCTCCCCTTTGCCTTATCTAAAGTTCCTCCATTCTTCCCATGCTCTCCCCCCCCCCCACCATTCCCATTATGTATCAGTATACTTATATCAGAGAAAACATTCAACATTTGGTGTTTGGGGATTGGCTTACTTCACTTAGCATGATATTCTCCAACTCCATCCATTTACCTGCATATGCCATGATTTTATTCTTTTCTAATGCTGAGCAATATTCCATTGTGTGTATATATATATATACCACAGTTTCTTTATCAATTCATCTACTGTGAAAGGCATCTAGGTTGGTTCCACAATTTATCTATTGTGAATTGTGCTGCTATAAACATTGATGGGGCTGTGTCCCTGTAGTATGCTGTTTTTAAGTCCTTTGGGTATAAAACGAGCAGTGGGATATCTGGGTCAAATGGTGGTTCCATTCCTGGTTTTCTAAGGAATCTCCATACTGTTTTCCATATTGGCTGCAACAATTTCCAGTCCCACCAGCAATGTATGAGTGTGCCTTTTCCCCCACACCCTCACCAACACTTATTGTTGTTTGTATTCTTAATAGTTGCCATTCTGACTGGAGTGAGATGGATGAAATCTTGGAGTAGTTTTGATTTGCATTTCTCTAATTGCTAGAGATGTTGAACATTTTTTCATGCTTGTCGATTGATTGTATTTCTTTTTCTGTGAAGTCTCTGTTCATTTCCTTGGCTCACTTATTGATTAGATAATTTGTGGGCTTTTTTTTTTTTTTTTTTGGTGTTAAGATTTTTAAGTTCTTTATATATCCTACAGATTAGTGCTCTATCTGATGTGCATGTGGTAAAAATTTGCTCCCATTCTGTAGGCTTTCTATTCACCTCACTGATTGTTTCTGTTGCTAAGAATAAGCTTTTCAGTTTGAATCCATTCCATTTATTGATTTTTTATTTTATTTCTTGCACTATAGGAGTCTTGTTAAGGAAGTCAGTTCCTAATCTGACATGATGAAGATTTAGACCTACTTTGTCTTCTATTAAGCACAGGGTCTCTGTTCTGATTCCTAGGTCCTTGATCCACTTTGAGTTGAGTTCTGTGCATGGTGACATATAGGGGCTTAATTTCATTTTTCTGCATATGGATTTTCAGTTTTCCCAGCACCATTTGGTGAAGAGGCTATCTTTTCTCCAATATAGGTTTTTGGCACCTTTGTCTAGTATGAGATAGCTGTATTTATGTGGGTTTGTCTCTGTGTCTTCTATTCTGTACCATTGGCCTACAAGTCTATTTTGGTGCCAATACTATGCCATTTTTGTTACTATTGCTCTGTAGTATGGTTTAAGGCCTGGTATTGTGATACCACCTGCTTCACTCTTCTTGCTAAGGATTTCTTTGGCTATTCTGGGTCTCTTATTTTCCAAATGAATTTTATGATTGCTTTTCCTATTTCTATGAGGAATGTCATTAGGATTTTGGTTGGAATTGCATTAAATATGTATAGTGCTTTTGGTAATATGGTCATTTTGACAATATTAATTCTGCCTATCCAAGAACAAGGGAGATCTTTCCATCTTCTAAGGTCTTCTTTAATTTCTTTATTTAGCATTCTGTAGTTTTCATTGTAGAGGTCTTTCACCTTTTTTGTTAGATTGGTTCCTAAGATGTTTTTTTCTTGAGGCTATTGTAAATGGGGTTGTTTTCCTAGTTTCTCTTTCACAGATCTGTCACTAATGTACAGAGATGCATTTGATTTATGTGTGTTGATTTCATATCCTTCTACTTTGCTGAATTCATTTACTAGCTCTAGGACCTTTCTAGTGGAATTTTTTGGATCCTCTAAGTATATAATTATGTTGTCAGCAAACAGTGATAGTTTGAGTTCTTGTTTTCCTATTTGTATCTGTTTAATTTCTTTTGAGTGTTGAGTTTTTGTATACAGAGGAAGTTGCTATTGGCTCAAAATAGAATGTTATAACTAACGTGTGTTTTACATAAGCCCCATAGTTACTTTATTAAAATCCTCTATTAAATACACAAGAGAAAGAAATCAAAGCATACTAATATAAGAAAAATCAACAAATCACAAGGAAGGTAGCAAGAGAAGAAGAAAGGAACAAACAAAACTGGAAATTCAGCATTTTGAAACTCATGGGACATAGCAAAAGAAATTTTAAGAGGTAAGTACAGAGTAATCAACACATACATCTAGAAAGAAGACTTCAAATAAATAACTTTATACTTCAATAGAATGCAAAAAGAACAAACTAAGCCCAAAGTTAGCAAAAGGAGAGAAATAATAAATAGAATAGGAATAAGTGAAATGGAGACTAGAAAGACAATTTTTAAAAGATCAGTAAATTCCAATTTGGTTTTCTGAACAGCTAAACAATTGACAAGCCTTTTGCTGGATTAAATGGGGGCGAGGCTTAAATAAAAACATAAATGAAAGAAGAGATGTCACTACTAATGTCATGGAAATACAAAGGATTATAAGAGAATACTGTAAATAATTATGCACCAACAAATTGAATAACCTAGAAGAAATACATAAATTCTTAGAAAGACACTACTTACCAAGGCTGAATCATGAATAAATAGACAATCTGTAAAGACTAATAATAATGAGTAAGAATATTCAGTAAGTAATCAAAATCCTCCAAAAGAATAATAATACAGAGACAGATGGCACTCTGGGTAAATTCAACCAAGTATTTTTGAAGGAACTATTCTTTTCAAATTCTTCCAAATAATTAAAAAGAAGAAAATACTTATCTCATGTTTTGATGACAGTTTTACATTCATACCAAAACAGATAAAAACACTGCAAGAAAAGACGGCAGTTCAGTGTTCCTGATGTACATAGATGCAGCAATTTAAAAAAAAAAAAAAAAAAAAAAAAAACCTACTACCAAACCAAATACAATAGTACATAAAGAGTTAATACAGCTCATTAACTATAGCTTATTAACTATGTATTAACCATAACAACTGGAATTTATCCTTAGGATACAAGTATGACTCAACATACACATATCAATAAAATGTAGTATACCACATTAACAAAATGAAGGATAAAAAAAAACATAAGATCATTTCAACATATATAGGAAAATAACATTTGATGAGATTCAACATATCTTCACAATAAAAACTCTAAACTATTTAAATATAAAAGGAATGTACCTAAACATAATAAAGATCATATGTGATAATCCCAGAGCTCACATTGTCAATGTTGAAAGCTTCTCCTCTAAGATCAAGGACAAAAGTATATACGCCCACTGCTTCTATTCACTATAGTTCTGGAAGTTCCAACCAGAGCAATTAGGCAAATATATAAAAGCCATCTAAATGAGAAAAGAAGAAATTACATTGTCTCTGTTTGCAGTGACACATAATATAAATACTGAAAACCCTAAAGACTCCAACAAAAAACTATTCAAATTAATAAATTAATACAATAAAGCCATAGGATATAAAACCAGCATACTAAAATTAGCTACATTTCTTGATGTCATTATCCTAAATGCCTGATTGAAGATTTGAATGGTACGAATATACATTGTATACAAACAGTGTTTTGTAAAAAGATGCTCTATATGTTTATTATGAATTATAATGCATACTACTATTATAAATACAACAACTTTGAATTAAAAATACCAAAAAAAACAACAAAGTGTCCAAAAAGAAAGTAATAAACCAGTCTCATTTTTAATAGAATCAACATAATTTAATAGGAATGTTTAACCAGAAAGTAAAAGTTCTCTGAAAACTATAATACATTAATGAAGAAAATTGAAAAACACAAATAAATAAAAAAAACTAACCAATGTTTATGAATTCGAAGAATTAACATTATTAAAATGTCCATATCATTCAAAGGAATCTATATATTTGATGCAATTCCTATCAAAATTCCAATGACATTTTTCATAAAAATGAAAAACAACCTTAAAATCAGTATGGAACCTCAAAAGAGTATAAAAAGCCAAGGCAATCTTGAAAAAGAACAAAGCTGGAAGAATCACAATTCCTGATTTGAAACTATTTCATAAAGCTACAATAATCAAAACAATATGGTATTGGCATAAAAAGAGAGACATACAGCAAACAAAGTAGAGACCACAAAAATAAACCACATGGCCAAGTAATATTTATTAAGAGCACAAAAAATACATAATTGGGAAAGGATAATCTCTTCAATAAGTGGTACTCAGAAAACTCTATTCACATATAGAAGAATAAAATTGGATATTCATCTTACACAATCCACAAAAATCAACTTGAAATGGATTATAGACTTAAGTAAGACCTGAAACTCAGAAACTCCAAAAAGAAGTGATTTTTTGGACAGAACACCAAAATCAGAAAGAAGTGAAAACAAAAATAAATAAGAGAGACTTTGTTAAACAAAAAACTTCTACACAGCAAATGAGACAATCAAAAAAGAAAAAGAAAGAAAGAAAGGTAAAAAAAGAAAGAAATTTATGGAATGGGAGAAAATATTTGCAAACCATTTATATGATAGGGCATTAATATATGAAGAAAATCAATACAACTCTATAGCAATAAGCAGATAATCCATATTAAATTACAGAGGACCTGAATAGATATCTTTCCAAATAAGATATGATTTTCCACATGAAAAATGGCCAATAGGTACATAAGAAAGGTGTTCAACATTACCAATCACCAGAGAAATGCAAATCAGAATCATAAAATGAGACATTATCTCACACCTATTATGCTGGCTATTATCAAAAAGACAAGAGATAGCAAGTGTTGGTGAGAATGTGGACAATAGAAGATCCATGTACATCATGGGTAAGAATATAAATTGGCTCCTCAAAAAAAGATTACAATTGGAACTACCATATGATATAGCAATCCCACTCTGGGCTTACATTCAAAGGAAATGAAAACAGCATCTTGAAAAGATATCTGAACCCCATGTCCACTGTAGCATTTTTCACAATAACCAAGATATGGGAATAAGATAAAGAAGATGTGATATAAGTAGATAGACACAGAGTAGATATATAAATATGTATGTGTGTATATACACATGCAAATATATATCCATGTATACATATAAATCCACATATATACACACACATATATATATATATATCTCCCCTTTATGTAGATATAGATGTGTACATCCACATATAGTGGAACATTATTCAACCATAAGAAATTCAACCAAAAAGAAATTCTTCTATTTGGAAAAACATGATGAAGCTAGAGGACTTTATGCTAAGTGAAATAAGCCAGGCAGAAAGACAAATACTGTGTGATCTCACTTATATGTGAAAACAAAACCAAAAAAATTCTCAAACTCATACAAGCAGAGAACAGAACATTGGAAGAGCTCAGAGGAAAGGAAATGGGGAAATGCTGGTCAAAGGGTAAAAATTTCCAGTTTTATAAGATGAATCCATCTGGATATCTAATACATAGCATGGTTAAGTTTAAAAACTGCATTTTTTTCTTGAAATTTGTGAAGACAATAGATCTTAACCATTCTTAACACCTCCCCTCCCTCCCCTACCCCACCCCGTGTGCATACGTACACACGCAATTGATTGTTATGTGCAATAATCAGTGCATTGATTGATTATGGTGGCCATCACACAATGTATAGGTATATCACATCATCATGTTGTGTACCTTGAATATGTAAAATTTTTATTTACCTGTTATGTCTCAATAAAGCTAAGGAAATAAACATAATCAGATTAACAGACGTCATTTATTAGGTAACCATGAATATTATGCCTATGAAATGAGTTAAGTGATATAAGGAATAGTTACACAAATAATGAAAAGTAAAGATAGTGTGACAAATATAACTAAAACTTAAATATATGATACATGCATATGCATGGGAAAAAGACACTGCAAACATTCTCCAAACATTGACAGTAGTTATTTATGTTCTTTATATATTATATATAAATACATATTTTTATAAAATATATGACTATATATATATATTAAAATTTCTGGCAGCTTATTTGCATTTTGAGATCTGAGGTTGACAACATTTTATATGATTTTAGTTTAATGAAGTATATAATTCCAAAAGGCAAAAGAATTTTTTATGTATAGAGCTTTTGTTTTGTTGCTCATTTAATGTTGATACAAAAAAATTTCCCTGAAAGACTATCATCCTCGGATTACCCAATCATAGTGAAAATAATTTTATGATCTGAAATTTGTTTTATAGCCATTTGTGGAGAGAAATAAACCAATATTTTTAAGTGAGGCACATCTGAAATGGTCATCTTTTTGAAAATAAAGGATTGAGCATTCTTGAATTTTAGTAGCAGAGGAGATGACTAGGAAAGAGAAGTATTTCTGAAACCTAATCTTTACTCCTGTGGCATTTACTATGGCTGACATTTTCTCCCAGCGTTTCCTTGGTGCCATCCATACTAGGGTATCAGCTACCCAACCTGACAACTCAAAGGCTAGGTTCTAAATTGAAATTTTGCACTTGCCAGCTTTGATGAGATTCTTCTTAAATTTTTATTGATGCCTAATAGTTATTATACATAATATGAGATTCCTTGTGGCATATTTAAAACATGATCCTTGACTTTCTAAGACAGGTTTATTTCACTTAACATTATGCTCTCATTTCTTTAGACTTCGTCAGGCTTCAGGTCTCCTTGATGCTTTTTTTTTTTTTTTTTTTCCTTTTCAAATTTAAGCCTCTCTGGAGAAGAGCTGTTTTATGCCAAGAGTAACTTCTATCCATAATTTTATTTCCTGACTTCTGTTGTCTTTTTTCTTCTAAGATCATTCCTCAAAATGCAATCTGAATTTCTTTCCAACTCAGTAAGTTTGTCCCACGATTTTGACTAAATGGTGTTTAACATCCCTTCCAAATATTTGAGGAATTGGGCCTTTAATGTGAAGTTAGGATACAAACATAGTTCTACAAGATTTAAGCTAGGAAGTCAAGGAAATAAGAAATGTCCTGTTATACCATGATAAAAGTTTCTTTTCAGATCTCAGCAAACATTAAGCCAATACTGGCTAGTCTCTGACCACAACCCACTGCAGACTTCAGATCATTTTTGGCATCTCCCTCCCCAACTAAAGGCTTCAAGAACAAAACATGGGGGCTGGGGTTGTGGCTCAGTGGTAGAGCACTCACCTAGCACGTGTGAGGCCCTGGGTTCGATCCTCAGCACCACATAAAAATAAATGAATAAAATAAAGGTATTGTGTCCAACTACAACTAAAAAAATAAAAAAAGAAGAACAAAACATGGAACCAAGGAACTCAGCAAAGGCAGTGCCTCCTTCTATTTCTTTCAAATATTCTATTATCATCCAATGGCAGGCCCAAGGAACACACATCAAACTGACCCCAAAGATACCCAAGGGTCAAAACAAGATTTTCATGAGCATTTAAAGCTAATTTTTCCATGAAATGTAGGGGCAAAGTATCTATTCATTTTTTCCATTTCATTTAGCAGTAAAGTAAAGAGAGAAAGGTGAGAAGTAATAAAAGACAGCGAAGAAATATAATCAGATTTTAATATGTAGAATTTGGATGACTTGTAGTTTTATATTGCTAGGCTTTAAGAGAATTAACCATATAATGATTGATACTTTGGGGAAATCATCAGGATATGAAATTAATTTCTTAGCCTGGAACTTTAATTTGGCACATGAAGAATTAAGACATAACTAAAATCAAATATCCTTTATTAACATAATTCTCCTCAGTAAAAATTGCTTTGTACTATCGCCCACCAATCCTCATCTCCTCTCTGAGGTGTTGACTCATAACATGATATCATCACTTACCTTTATTTTTAACCTGAAAAAAACGAATGTGGTGAAACCCAATTTCATTTGTCACTCATACCTTGACAGAATCAAGTCAAGAATTAAAATAAGATCGGGGGATCCTTGTCTTCCTAAATGTAGATAAAAATATTTTTCACAAAGAAGGGTTTTATATAAGGATAAAGAAGAAAGTGTTTAAGGATACAATCAGATTGTCAAAATACAATTTTAGCCTTTCAAAGGTAACATTTTTTGCACAGGATATATATTTTTATGCATCTATGTTTTATATCCAGCTCTTCTCTTGGGCCCAAAACTCCCCATCCTCATCCCTTAGTCTTGCCAACCACACATTTCATTTTTAATCACGGTCCAAATGCCACCTCTTTCCTCGAAATATCCTATGTCACTAGATCATAAGTCATTCTTCCTAGTTCCCACTCCTATCCCTCCCCTCACTGGTCATGGGCTATTCCTAGGAATTGGAGGAATTTGGGTGTGATTCCTCATTAAGAGCCTACATAAGTATCTCTTATAATATAAGCCTGAGAAGAAAAGCAGGCAAATGGTGCCTTAGTGTAATAAAGTCAACTCATTCATGAAAAAGTATTAGAAGTATTTTAATATTTTTAAAATATTAATAATATTAAAATATTAATTCCTCATTTAAATGTGGAAGAAAATTCAATTCTCTGATAAAAAGATACCAATATCAGGCTCTGGGAGAAAGCCAGCTACCAAACACAGTAAACATCACTTATGTTTTTTCTCCTTCCACCCCGCCACACTGTCCCCATTCATGGAATCATTCTCTGCAAGGCCAATAGAGCTGAGCAGAACAGAAAGTCTAACATCCATTTAACCAAGGAGACAGTGAGGTCCACCAAACCCACAGAGAGAACGGAAGGGGACAGTGTAGATCATCCCCAGACCATCCCCAGAATACAGAAAGGCACCAAGACCACCTACCAAAAAGTCAAAGAGAAAGTAAAAAGGGGAAGAAGAGTTAGGGAACTGAGGCTTGTCCATGTAGGATAGCCTAGGTTTAGGTGATGGGTCCTCACTGGATAGGTTGCAAGGGATGATTATAGCCAGAAATGAATTTCTCCCAACTGAGTCTGACTTGGGAAAGTTACTCGAAGTTAAGAACTGGCTGAATTTTCATTCAGGTTTATCAAGGGAGGCAGCATCGAAGCCATCACTATAGTCTTCCACTTGGCCTCCTCCCTGATGGCCATTGAGCAGAAGAGAGTATAAACTACAGAGGAGGACCCTACAGACAAAATACAGCCACATTAATGTTTACAGCAGTGTAATTCACAATATCTGAGTTATGGAACCAGCCTAGATGCCTGTCAACAGAGGAACAGATAAAGAAAATGTGGTATGTATGTATATATATATATATATATATATATATATATATACACACACACACACACACACACACACACACACACACAAACACACACAATGGAGTTTTACTAAGCCATAAAGAAGAATGAAATTATAGTATTTTCTGGTAGATGGGAGAATATTGTGCTAAGTGAAATAAGCCAGATGCAAAAAGTCAAGGGTCAAATGTTTTCTGTCATTTGTGGAAGCTAGACCAAAATAAGAGGGAAAAACTTGAGGGGAGATCCCATAAAAATAGAAGAGAGTTGATTTGGAGTAGAGGAAGGGGACTGAGGGTGAGGGAGCAGGGAAAGGCAATGGGAGGACTGGAGGAATGAAATTGACTAAACTATCCTATGTACATATATGAATCTACCACAGTGAATTTCACCTTCACATATATCTATAAAGCACCAATTTTAAAAAACTACAAATAAAATATAAATAAGTAAAAGATAACCAGCAAAAATATCTACCCTATTCCTTTAAACCCCATGCCCCAAAAGGAAAGGTCTTTTCAGAGTTTCCACTTCTTTTTGAAAATTATGACTTTTGCTTATTTGGTTTTTTGTTTGGATAACATTCATGACATTTTATAATACTTGCTTTTTAATTGTGTTTAATTATCTCTTTTCCCAGAGTTATAGAAGTTTCATCTGTCTTTTCCTCTTGGTGTCGTACACAGCCCTTTATTGCTACAGGTTATTTGTAGTATAGGCTATTTGTCGTCCATCAACTTCTATTTGCTCCTTCCTCCATGGTAGGGAAATCCTAACTTAATTCAAGCCATTTTCAACTTCAATGGAGCCATTCATTGAGAAGGGATGAACAGGGTATAGACCAAGCTGGATTTGAGTTTACTTTTTATTTTTTTAATGGCTTATGAATTCATCAGTGCTAACATGGATACCAAGGCCCTAAATGACAGGTCTGGAGATATTTAACATGTCCCCTCCCCCAGGATAAAATCTGATCCTTCCAGCTGTAAAGATAATAATTCCCCAGACTGAAATGCTCAATCATGATGGAACTCAGCAGTTACCAAGTGGTGTACCCACCCACCTCCATGCCCAGCATGTTCCCTCTATTCATTTGTCCCTTTCTTTCTTCTATTTCTGTGCCTTGGTCTCTATGAGAACATTCTCTTCCTCATCTCTCTGTCTTCTGCTGCTCTATCTTTCCACTTGTGATTCCTCCTCCCCAACCCTATTTTCCCCCATTTCTTCCTCTTTCACAAGGAAGCTGTAACTTTGTCAATAAAGTTTTGACAAATATCTGGTTTCTTTTTTAAAAAACAAATCTGATGAGTAAACATTTAATCTTTTTTTGAAAACCTGATAAAATTATTCTTTCATTTAAAAACTTCTCAAATGATGTTTTGCCCAAGAATCATGAATATTCAATGGAAAAAGAATACCTTCAAAAGAAATATATTACCCTAGGCAGAAGGGCCAGCAATTTTTCTATAATTATATAGGAATAGAATATGCAAGGGAAATGATTTAATTTATCCTAACTTTATTATTGAAAATTCATGTTAAAAGTTTTTTAAAAAAATATAGTGGTATAAACTATACTAATTATCCTTTGAGTAACCTCTTTTCCCTGGGATAATTGGGCAGCTCCTCATTTACAAGTACAAAGTAAAAAAACCTAGCTGTTGTCTATGTATGGAAGATTTTATTTTTTAATATATTTTTATTTTTAATTAACATAGCAATTGTACATATTTATGAGGTACAGTGTGACATTTCAACACATGTACATGAGGTTTAATGAACAGATCTGGGTAATTGGCATATCTATCACCTCAAGCATTTATCATGTCTTTGTACTGGGAACATTCAAAACTCTCTCTACTAGCTATCTTGAAATATTCAATTGATTCTTGTCAACCATAGCTATCCCACTGTGCTACAGAACATTCAAAGCTACTCCTCCTGTCCAGCAGCACCCCAGTAACCCATTAACTATCCTGTCTCTGTCTCTCCCTCCCAGACACCCTTCCCAGGCCTGTCTCTCCTTCCTTGAGGTCAACTTTTTAGCTTCACATATGAGAACCTGCAGTATTTGTCTTTCTGGGTACACAGAGGAAACACAGAAGACATGTGATCAGATGTTTAGAATCTAAATAAACAAAGGGACACATTATGTTTCCATTTTTTCTAAAGTGGCCAAAATAATATGCACATATATAAAAGCTTCCTGCCTCAAAGAGCAATTCTAAGGCATGAAATAGACAGATTCCTTTTATGTGAGAATAAAACCTCCAGTTTCAGATAACAAATAGTATACTCTCCCTATGATAAAAAAAGAACATGTTTTAAAGAAACTAAATTGATTTTTCATCAGTTTTCCCAACCCACAACAATCATTCATATTCATTTGGGGATATGAAAACCTAGTAAAATTTCACACATGGCTGTTAAGTCAAAAGCCCAATTAAAAGTCAAAATTCTTTCTTCCTTACTCATCTTCCACCACATCACTACAGTCAGGCGTATGGGTCACCCCTGGACACACTCTGCATGCTGTGCCAAATTAGGTTAAGAAATAATGATGATAACTATGTATTAAGTGGTAGGCACTTTATATGAATCATCTATAATGTCCACGATAATGAAGAAAGGTAGAAATTTTTATCTCTAGTTAATAAATGAGGGAAGAGAGACCTTAAAAAGTACTAAATTTTTCAAGGCAAGCCCACCAGAAGGTGCTAGAGCTGGGAAATGAACCCAAGTCTCCTGGCTACATAAATCTTTACCAGGAGATGCAGCACTATCAACTTGACATATCAGATTCTAATTCTGGTGTAACTTTAGGTCTTACAGCTGGAAATGTTCTCCAAAGTGTCAGTAGCACAACCTCCCACCTGGTACAGAACAGAGAACCCACTAAATCTAGAGGCAGTCAAGAAAACAGTGGAGGGTTTTGTTTTGTTTTGTTTTGTTTCCTTTGGGAAGCAGCAGTGAAAGTTCAAGTTCTGGAATTAGACTGTGGGTTTGAGTTTCAGTGTGTGATCTTTTTTTGCAGAGGATTGGGGGAGTGGTAACCAGGGACTGAATTCAGGGGCACTCAACCACTGAGCCACATCCCTGGCCCTGTTTTGTATTTTATTTAGAGACAGGGTCTCACCGAGTTGCTTCGCTTTTACTGAGGCTAACTTTGAACTCGTGATCCTCCTGCCTCAGCCTCCCAAGTGCTGGGATTACAGGCGTGCAACACCATACCAGGCCTTCAATGTGTGATCTTGAGTTTCTCTCAAAGCCCATCTCCCCATTTATCTATAAAGTAGATTAGAGTATCCCTTGGAGTTATTTTAGAATTTTAGGAAATAAACTACATAAAATGTTCAGCACTGGCATACAGCAAGTGTCAATAAATATTAGCAATAATTATTGAAAAGTCAAAATTAGCTTCACTCTAACTGGTACCCACTCATTTACCTTAGTTTGACTTTCAGGGGAGAAAAGGATAATTCTCATATGGCAACGAAGCCCGTCAGAATCATCCTGTTTTTATTACTATTCCTCATTGTTGTTTCCATGCATTCCTACTCATTGAGTAATGGACTAGAGAGATCCTACATGGTTGACTTCTATTAGCTGTAGTCAACTCAAATCTTTGTCATATAAATACGAATCTAGACAACTCGGTTCATAATCTATACTTACAACTGATTTGGGAATTTATAAGCAAACATTTAGAAGCCCGTTTGTTAAATATCACCTAGCTATACTGAACAAAGTAGACACCAAAGTACCCTCAAATGTGACTGACTGCATAGTTTTTGCTGAGCAAAAAGCTCTCGAAGCCGGCACTCAGTATATATCAACTGTCTTCTCCACAGAGTGTTGCTTTATCTAGTGCCACAAGATCAGCATATAACACCAACCACTGACAACAGCTCATATGGATGTAAGAACATGGACCTCTTCAGCTATTATGGGATTCGGTACAATCCACCCCCATGGAGTCTATATATGATCATTTCAATTCATGTGGAAAAGAAGTTCCAAATTTGTTGTTTGCTGACATCAGAAAAACAAGCCATTTATAGAAAGAATTCCTCTGGGCCCAGAATACTCATAGAGAGTTTCCTCTTTGGGTGGTAATTTGGAACTAACATTTTTCACTTTGTGCTTCAGTCTTCCTACACCTCCAAAACTGGATACCAAAAGTTTAAACAGCACCAGGAGTTCCTGCATCAGCTGCTCTTCAGAATCACCTGGAAAATTTCTAACAAGTAACAATGTCCAGGGCCCACCTGAGTTCAACCAGATCAAAATCCTGCAGGTGGTTTTCTAAATGTTCCCCAAAGAGCACTGATTTAATTGAGACTAGATGATCTCCAATGTTCCTGTGAGTCTTTCCTTCGTCTAATAAATACATCACATATTCTCCTACCCTGGGATGTATTTCACGACCTTGCCTACCCACCGTAAAGGTAAAAATTTGAGAAAAAGTATTCCATTCTCAGAATTTCTCTCTACACATATTTCCTCTGGTTTGACTAAACAACTGCTATTTTCAGCAGCTTCCTATAATTAAAAAGCACATAGCCAGAGCATACTTAAGGGTTAAATGAAAAACAGCTTCCTATTTTTTTCCTTTCCAAAATCAGAAAGTACCAATCAGATCTCATTTCTTCTCTTTTCCTGCGTGGATGATTATCTTCCCTGTCTGAATTCTGAAACCCTCCCACTTCCTTTCTGTGGGATCTACAGGGCCTCCATTTGTCTTCCAGCCCCCCAAAGAGAAACAAGTTGCAAATCAAGACTACTTCCTCCCTCAATTCCCAACCCTGTAGACAAAACCATTGAAGCCCAAACTATGAGATTTTAGAATGGGGGATCCTAAATTCAGGCACCCATATTTAAATTATTTTACTTTATCTCTCAGAAATACACAAATTTGGGGCTGGGGCTATGACTCAGTGGTAGAGCATTCGTATCGCATGTGTGAGGCCCTGGGTTTGATCCTCAGAACCACATAAATAAAATAAAGGTATTGTGTCCACCTACAAGTAAAAAAAAAATTTTTTTTAAAGACAGAAATACACAAATTTTCTTAAGAGTCATCCACTAAATTTTTCAGATCAAGAATATACTAAAGAAAAGCTATATATATTGAAGTGGATTAGGATGAAGTATACTAATGCCTGCAACTGACTTTGAGAAGCATCAAAAATAGATTGACTTGTTGCTTGTGTTCTTGATGGCTGCCATTCTGACTGGAGTGAAGTGAAATCTTAGAGTAGTTTTGATTTGCATTTCTCTAATTGCCAGCGATGTTGAACATTTTTTCATGTATTTGTTGATTAATCGTGTATCTTCTTCTGAGAGGTGTCTTCTCAATTCCTTAGCCCATTTATTGATTGGGTTATTTGTTTTTTTAGTGTAAAGTTTTTTGAGTTCTTTATATATTCTAGAGATTAGTGCTCTATCTGATGTGCATGTATTAAATATTTGTTCCCAATTAGTTGGCTCTCTATTCACCTCGCTGATTGTTTCTTTTGCTGAAAAGAAGCTTTTTAGTTTAAATCTATCCCATTCATTAATTCTTGGTAGTAATTCTTGCACTACAGGATTCTTATTAAGGAACTTGGGGCCTAATCCAACATGTTGGAAATTGGAGCTTACTTTTTCTTCTATTAGGTGTATTGTCTCTGGTCTAATTCCTAGGTCCTTGATCCACTTTGAATTGAGTTTTGTGCATGGTAAGAGATAAAGGTTTAATTTCATTTTGTTGCATATGGATTTCCAGTTTTCCCAGCACCATTTGTTGAAGAGGCTATCCTTTCTCCATTGTACATTTTTGGCACCTTTGTCAAGGGAAGGGAGGGTAAGGGAGGGAGCAAGAGGGGAGGGAGGGGGAGGAAAAAAAAAAAAGGTGTTTGAATGAGACGGATATCATTTTCCTTAATGTATAATTGAAGACCGGAATTGTATGAATATACTTTGTATACAAACAGTTGTATGTAAAAAGATACTAAATATTAAAAAAAAGAAGAAGGAACCATGGAAATTACCAAACTTGAAGAAAAAAAATAAAAAGATTGAAGAAAAAAAAATAGATTGACTGACGGACAGATGGGTAGCAAAATAACAATGTAGAATTGAGTCAGCAAGTATGTGTGTGTTCACTGTACAATCTTTCAATGTCTCAGTGTATTCATATTTTTAATAAAATATATGGGAGGAAGACAATGTACTGAAGGACAAGTTGAATGAATCTCAGTCATAATAAGTGAAACAAGCCAAACCATAGAAAAGCATATATTTTATGATTCCATTCACAGAAAGGTCAAGAAGAGTGAAATCATCTATGAGGACAGAAACTTGAATAGTAGAAACCTCAGGATAAGAAAATATTAATTGAGAAAGAGCATGAGAAAGGCTTCTGCAGTGCTGGAAATGTTCTATATCTTGATTTATTTATTATTCTGTTCCTTGATACCTGGAGGACGGTAAAAATTCATTGAGCAGTTTTTTTTATAACAAATCTTTTAATAATTTACTAAGAAAAAGTAGTCATACAAGTTTTCTGTATTCTTTCAATGACTCGGTCTAATTCATGTGGTATTTCCTTGAACTATAGAACAAAGAGCCTCTTGCCCACACACAGGAGCGTGACTCCTCCAGGTTCACCTGACTTCCCTCCTGCTCTCCTAAGCTGATGGTATAGGCTGGAGAGCTGATGAGTGACCCTCAAGGGCTGCCATACTGCAGCCTCTGGAGACCTGAAACCTTTTTTTCAAACAACAGTTTTACAAAAGATAAGTCCAAAGTTGAAGGTAACCCCCATTTAGAAAGTCTCCATGCAGGAAAAGAGGAGAGAGAAGATGAAAGGAGAAATAAACAGTGTCAGCCATGATCCAGTTCCAGTAGGGGCTTTTCATTCTGTTGTGCTACTCTTCCTTGAGCCTGCATGCAGAGGGAACAATCGGCCGTATTGTTATTTGCTCAATCTGTCACCTTAATGCCTCCCCAGCTCCTCCCTGGTGAGGCTGGATGAAACAGGCTGAGGCAACATGATGAACTCATTCGTCAAGAAAAGGCTCTGAACAGTGAAGTCGAAACGCAGAGGTGGGTGACAGAGGAGCTCCATGTTCCACCAGGATTTTTCATCTAAAAATTATAACCATACAATGCGCATCCTAACTGGCAGGCAAATCAGGTCACTTTTTACAGATACGCCATCCTGAACATCTGTGATGACAGCAAAACAAAGGTAGAAATGAAACAAAATGTGCTAGGAAATTGCATGTGACATTACCAACCAGCTCAGAGGTTGTGTCAGTCAGCTTTCCTGTACTGAAACAAACACTTGAAGGGATCAATTCATAAAAAGAAAAAGGTCATTTTGGCTCATAGTTTTAGAGGTCTCAATCCCTGACCTTGAGCTGCATTGCTATGGGCCCAAAATGACATAGTACATCACAGAGGGATCACGTGGCAGAGGAAGACTGTTCACTTGCGGCCAGGTCTGAAAGAGAAATATGAAAAGACTGGCTTCCCATCATCCCCTTCAAGGGCATGTCCCCCAAAGACCTGAAATCTCCCATTAGAACCCATCTATCTCTCTCTAACCCCACCCCCCCATCCCCTCCTCTCTTTTCCAGAATTTGGGGATTAAGCCTAGAGCCTAGTATATGCTAGGTAAACGCTCTGCCACTGATCCACACCACCATCTTTTCTCTTTATTTTTTTTAAGCATATAAAGCAGGGTTTATTTAAAAGCGGTAACATAGACTTCTCCTGGGAGGGAGAAGGGGACATTGCTGGTATCCTGGTATCCCAAGAAGCAAAGCAGGTCTGCCTTTTTTATATGTCCTAGGGCTTCCTTTGTTCTCCTGCCCTCTTCCTTTTATCTCTCTCCTTCCTGCATACCAGGCCCAGGAAATGTTTGGTGGGCTGGCCAAAAGGTGAGAAGCAGATGGGCTGAAGGGCAAAGGGCAGGATGGAACAACCCAGGACACATGAATCAACAACTTTATAGTTCCCTCTTGGGAGGGACAATTCCTGGGACAGGTTACCTTGGCAACAGGTTGGGGCAGGGGCATCTCTTTGTTTTTTGAGACAGGGCTTCACTAAGTTGTCTAGGCTGACCTCGAATTTGCAATCCTCCTGCCTCCGTCTCCCAAGTAGCTGGGACTACAGGTGTGCAGCACCATGCCCAGCTTAGGTCCCATCTCTTTCTAAAGCTTCCCCTACTCCCTATTATAATAATGCCAAGTCTGAGGATCAAGCCTTTAACCATAGGCCTCTGGGGACATTCAAGAGCCAACTACACCAGAGATACATCTCTTAAACTACACAAACATGTAAACACTGTATAAATGCCCAAACAATATGAAAGAGATTAGTACCCTCAGGAACAAATATTTCTCATCTTGGTATCTGCTGTCCTTCAGAACTCTGGCCTCAAACTTCTTTTACCTAAATCTTTTTTTTATATATTTATTTATTAGCGTTACTTGTAACACAATGCATTTATTTATGTGTGGTGCTGAGGATTGAACCCGGGCCATGCATATGCTAGCATGTGCTAGGCAAGCACTCTACCGCTGAGCCACAACCCCAGCCCTTACCTAAATCTTAAGTAGTTTGAAAACAAAGATGTTTTTCCATGTAAAGCAAAACTCCAAATCAATAAGCAGGGGAAAACAATTTTTTTTTTAACTTTCCCATTCCTTAGGGAAAAGAGAGAAGTTAATGAAAATTCTTAATTCGTTGCCTGTGTACAAAAAAAGTTTGAGAGATATTTTGATTTGAGGAAGGAAAATCCTCTGGAGGGAACTTTGCTATTTGCACCAAAGGAACAAGATTAATATGGTCAATCTCTACCAAATTATGTTTTATTCAGCTTCTCCCTTTTCAGCAGGAAAAGTATGATCTCAGATTGCCTTCGATTAAAAAAAATCTTTAAAATTCCAAGATGATTGGTCTAGCTGTTAAGGGCTGACCTGAGATAGAAAGGGCTGAGCTGTCAGAAGTCAGAGCAGCTGATTGAGACAACAGGTCCAAATCAAAGTAACAGGTAAGGCTTTAGCACATATTGCCATAGAGCAATAGGAGGCTAAACCAGAGGAAAAAGTGTTGACTCCCCCCATTCCATTGTTTCCCCAAAGAGAATGGCACCAGTACAGGGTCAGAGGGATCAGCACAGACATAGGAATCACTTTACTACCAAGGGACCCCTAAACAAAAAGTTCCAGCAGAACAGAAGAACCCAGGCAATAGAGGGAGGCAGATATGGAATGGTAGGAGTAGAAAAGTACTAAGTTCTGAATCACAGAGAGGCAAGTGTCTCAAAGGTCTTTTCTCACCCACCTACTCTAATAACAATCTCTGCTGATATTCTCAGATAAAAAAGCTTCTGAATGGAGGCACTTGGTCTGGGATGCAGCTATGTATGAGAGCACAGCTGACCATAACTCCTGCTACAGACTGCAGTATACTGACTGTACCAAGTCCAGGGTAAAAAAAGGCAGCTTTCTGGTGGGACTGCAAATTGGTGCAGCCAGTCTGGAAAGCAGTATGGAGATTCCTTGGAAAACTGGGAATGAAACCATTTGACCCAGCTACCCCACTCCTCGGTCTATACCCAAAGGACTTAAAAAACAACAAACTACAGGGACACAACCACATCAATGTTTATTGAAGCAAATTCACAATAGCTAAACTGAGGAACCAACCTAAATGCCCTTCAGTACATGAATAGATAAAGGAAATGTGGTATATATACACAGCGAAATATTATTCAGCATTAAAAGAGAATAAAATCATAATATTTGCAGGTAAATGATGGAGTTGGAGAATATAATGCTGAGTGAAGTAAGCCAATCCCAAAAAAACAAATGCTGAACGTTTTCTCTGATATAAGGATATTGATTCATGATGGGGTTGGCAGGAGAGCATTGGAGGATTAGACAAAACACTAGGTATGGCAAAGGGGAGGGACAGAAGGGAAGGGGCACAGGGTAGGGAAGATAGTGGAATGACATGGACATCATTACCCTAAGTACATGTATGAAGACATGAATGGTGTAATTACTTTGTATACAACCAGAGATATGAAAAATTGTGCTCTATATGTGTAATATGAATTATAATGCATCCTGCTGTCATATATAACAAATTAGAATAAATTCTTTTAAATGTTAAAAAAATGAAGAAGAAGGAGGAGGAGGAGGAGGAGGAGGAGGAAAGCTTTCCCCAAGAGGTGTGTCACATGATATCTTTGTAATTATCCTATGATTGGGGTCTGAAAAATTATGCATAGGGTTTTTTTGCCAGGAGCTATACTAAACTGAATCCATTTTGTTCATCTCCCACATTTATACTTGGATTCTGAAAGAAATTCACTGGAAAGAAAAGGAGAGGAGAGGAAGAAAGGAAGGAAGAAAAAGATAGATAGAGATATCACATATATAGACATACATTCATATGTTTCATATATACAACATATATAAAATATATTATAAATGTTTATGCAAAGAAATAAAATATATCAAAAATATAATTGTACAACAAATTAAACCTAAGAAATTTGAAGCGAAGAAATGAGGAAAGTAAGAGTATAAAATAATGAAATTAATCAAAACTTAGTGTTATAAAACATTAGTAATGTTGAAAACCCCTAAGAATAACCAAGGAAGGAAATTTAAAAATAAAAAAATACGAATATTAGGACTAAAAAAAAGCAACACTACAGATTCTACACACATGAAGAAGATATGACAACAATTAAAACTTAGGGATCAACAAATCTTACAATTTGGATGACAGGAAAATTCCTCAAAAATTGCAATTTATCAAGGTTGTCTGAAGAAGAAAGAGAAAAATCTAAACATTGTGATATTCATTGACAAAACAAAGTCCATTATCTAAACTTTAATGAACACAAATACAATACTTAGACCCAAATGGTTTTTACCAATGAATTCTGCCAAACACATAAGGAGATAAAACACCAATTTAGCAAAAAATCCTTTCAAAGAAAAGGAACTTTCCTTTCCATAGAATAAGGAACAATTTCCACTTACTTCTATGTATTCAACAAAATATTGACTCAAAATTTGAAAAGAAAAATTGCAGTTCTAAATACAAAAGTTAAAAATAAAAATAAGCTATCAGAAGAAAACTTACATTATTATAACCTTGGAGGAAATACACAAAGAAGATATAATGAAGACATTATATATTGGAGTGTATGAAAATTGAGAATCTCTATTCATTAAAAGCACTGTTAAGAGTAGAAATCAACCCACAGACTGACTATTCACAATATGTACAACTAACAAAACACTTGTCGAGAATAGAGAGAAAAATTCTACAAATTAATAAAAGACACACAATTTAATAAACAAAATGGGCAGAAGACATGAATAGCCACTTCACCAAAGAGGGATCACATGGCCTATAAGCATATAACAATATTCCCAGGATAGTTAGTCATGAAGGAAATGCAAATTAAATGCATATTGAGAAAACACAAAAAACCAAAAGTGTGGAATAGTGAACACTGACGAAAAAATAAAACAGAAAATACCTTGGGATCATTGAAAATAGAGATTAACTAGACCTCTGTAGAGGGGACAATATCTGTAGAAAACTGTTTGGCAGTATCCAATAAAATTGAGCAAACACATTACCTACCACCCAGAAATTCTAACTCTGGATGTATGCCCAACGGCATACAACACACATACAATTTTTACCACAGAATACGTAGTAGAATATGTGAGGGGCATCTTTAATAATAGGTTAATGTCCACCAGCAATAAAATGAATAAATAAGCCGGGCGCGGTGGCACACGCCTGTAATCCCAGCACTTTGGGAGGCTGAGGCAGGAGGATCGCGAGTTCAAAGCCAGCCTCAGCAATGGCGAGGCACTTAGCAACTCAGTGAGACCCTGTCTCTAAATAAAAAATACAAAAAGGGCCAGGGATGTGGCCCAGTGGTCGAGTGCCCCTGAGTTCAATCCCTGGTACCAAAAAAAAAAAAAAAAAAAAAAATGAATAAATAAACAGCAATTTTGCAATACAAAATGGCAACAGGAATGAACACTCAAAAATATAGATAAGTCACACAATCAAAATATTGAGTGAAAGAAGCCAAATACTAAAAAATATGTATGATGATTCTATCAATAAAGTATTAAAACATGAAACTAATTTATACTGTTAAAATCAAGGTGATAGTTACCCTTGAAAAAATGATGACTAATGCCTAGAACAAAATACCACGCACTGGTGATATTCCATCTGGATCCCATCCATACAGATGTGCTCAGTTTGTAAAAATTTTTCAAGCTGCATACTTAGGATTTGTGTGCTTTTCTATATATTATATCCAAATGAAATGTAAAAATATATTGCCTATACATTTTCATGATATGATAGAGTCTTTAAGTATTAGAAATATTTGTACCACAAAAGGAGTTATATAAACTTGGGATAATGTTTGCCAGGAAAAAAAAAGGGTGGGGGGAGGTGGGAAACAAAGCTAAGCTTGAATGAGATTAATATCTGTTTTGCATAGACTTTTCTACATTATTCTAAATTTTACCATTTTTACAAATTACCTAATTTAAAGTTTTAATACATCATAACTAAATTAAATCAAACATTACTAAAGACTAAAGAAATTGCCATAAAGGTCAATCGGCAAGTGAAAAGACAACACCATAGTCTTCAGAGAAATGTAAATTAAAATCAGAATGAGATACAAACAACACACTACTAAAATAACTGAAATTAAAAGACTGGAAATAACCAGTGTGGGAAAAGATGTGGCACATTTGAAACCCTCAACCATTGCTGACGAAATTGTAAAACACTTTGGGGGAAAAGTCTGGCATTTTCTTAGAAAACTAAACATACATTTACTATATGGCCCAATAATTTCATTCTTAGGTATTTACCTTAAAGAAATGTAAATATAAGTCCATACAACGATTTGTTCATAGTAGCTTCATTCACAATAACCAAAAAATGCAAGCAACTCAAATGTCCACCAAAAAGTGCATGGATAAACACATTGTGGTATAGTCGTACAATGGAATCCTACTTAGCAATAAAAATGAAAAGACCACTGAATTCTACAACATGAGTGAGTCATAGGATCATTATGCTGAGCAACAAAACAAAGTTGAAATCAAATATACTTTCTGATTCTACCACAAACAAAACTAATTTGTAATGATAGAAATTAGATAAGAGGTTACCTGAGGTTGGGGTAAGATGGACTATACTGTGAAGGAATAAGAGGGAACTTTTCAACATGATCAAAATCCTTATCTTGATCATGGTGATAGTTATATAAGGACACCTGTCCAATTCATTGTCCTGTACACCTAAAATGGACACAGTCCACTGCATGTAAATTTTACCTCAATAGAACTGGTTTTTAAAAGAAAATGCTATACATCCAATATATAATATATTAGGGACTCACAAAAACTGATTTTAAAAGAACACTCTTGAAACCAAAACAAGGAGCACAAAGGGCATGGCCAGAAGCAAGTCACAAACCATACCAAAGGAATAAATAAAAAATCATGCAGTCTTGTCAGTAACTGAGGAAATACAAAATCACATGACAAAATATTTTTACCTATCAAAATATTGAAAAAAATCTTAACAATAACACTCAAAGCAGAAATAGATTTCAAAATTAGATATCTGTGTGCATTGTTAGTAGGAATATAATTGGTATAATTACTGAGAATTATTTAGCAACATATATCATGTCTTAAAAATACTATATTTTTTGATCCAGTAATTTATCCTTTAGAAAGTTATCTTAAAGGAGAAAAAAAGAGTCATTCAAATATACACAGAAAGTATTTTTAAATTGCAAGCAATTTACATGTTCAACAATAATAGAGTGATCAAATGACCCATGACTATTTCGAAAAGGGGTTTTAATGGGATGGTGAGATATCAATTGTAAATGTCAAGCACAATGGCAGAATTCAGTTTGGTATACCCAGTATGATTTCCAATATGTATTATCCTCAAGAAAATTCCTTTTTCAAATAAACTGGATAATCACCCAGCCTGAATCCATACATTGTGCTAAAAAACTCAAGGCACTAATGATTGTTAAACTTCATTAGACTTTACTCTGAAAACTTTAAATCAAGCCAAATAAGTACTGGCAATCAATTCTTGCAACTGGAAGGGTGGTGGTGGGAATGTTGCTATCCCTCTTCCTACTTACTTCTGAAACTGCAGGATGAGAAGCAAATGTGCCTATTCACTCCTTCTCTACAGAAAAAAATGGGAACAATTAAGAGGGGGAAGTTTCTGTTAATTGTCACAGCTATAACATTCTGAGAGCTCTAAATTCACTCCTTCTCTACAGAAAAAAAATGGGAACAATTAAAAGGGGGAAGTTTCTGTTAATTGTCAAAGCTATAACATTCCGAGAGCTCTAAATTCAAGGAATATAATGTATTTTTCATACACCTTCTGAATTTACCCAAGACCCAGTTGCTTATCTTCACAAGGTACATTTGTATGAGGTACGACATGCATACTATTATTCCAGATTAAGAAATTAACTTAAGTATTGACAAGTTAAAAGTGTTCTTTTGAACCACTCTGTTTTGACCATTCACATATCTTAACCACAAGGTGAAATTAATGGATAAATGGAAATGATTACCCATTATATGCTTTTGATGAAACAGACAGTCAAACTCAATATTCTCAAAACAGGGTGGATGAAGGATGTAATCCAACATCCTTCAGTTTGAAGTCTTTTCAAATACAGAATGCACCCATCTCCCATCAGTAGTCCTCTACTCAGAAGACCTGTGTCCTCATTGTACTCAGAGGACACACAGCCTCACTGGAAATCTATCACTACCTTAGTGAGAGTTCCAAGCCTTCAAATTCATGAGAAGCAAATGTGCCTATTCACTCCTTCTCTACAGAAAAAAATGGGAACAATTAAAAGGGGGAAGTTTCTGTTAATTGTCACAGCTATAACATTCTGAGAGCTCTAAATTCGAGGAATATAATGTATTTTTCATACACCTTCTTAATTTACCCAAGACCCAGTTGCTTATCTTGACAAGGTACATTTGTATGAGGTAGGACAGTAGGACGTGCATACTATTATTCCAGATTAAGAAATTAACTTAAGTATCCACAAGTTAAAAGTGTTCTTTTGAACCACTCTGTTTTGAGCATTCACATATCTTAACCACAAGGTGAAATTAATGGACAAATGGAAACAATTACCCATTATATGCTTTTGGTGAAACATACAGTCAAACTCAAATGCAAGGTCTAATTGATGTGGAATGAGAGGTTTCCAAGCACAGAAACAGTATGTAGATTTTAAATTAAAACTGAGGCTCTCACAAGTTGTTCACACAGAGTTCTGATATTGTCCCCTCAGTCTTGTGAATTATACATAGAACAAAACATTCTGGAGGCACACTGAGCATATAGCAATCAATTAATACACACCTGACCTTGTGTGTCCATCTTTATATATGTGTGTGTGTGTGTGTGTGTGTGTGTGTTTTAGTTGTCAACAGACTTATATTTTATTTATTTGTATCCAGTGCTAAGAATCAAACCCAATGCCTCACACATGCTAGGCAAGCACCCTGCCACTGAGCTACAACCCCAACCCTGTCCATCTTTATCAGAGCAGTTAATCTACTGTTCCCTAGACAGCCTCCTCCATCAGACCCATGAGTATTTTTGAGACCTGAGGTCTTATTCAACACTGGATTCCTGGGACTAGTACCTCTAGAGTAGGTATTCAATATATTGCTAAATTGTGACCAAACAAATAAAGTGAAATCAATGAATGACAGATCCTTCTGGCATTAACTTGAAAAAAGGTCTTGGTGTGAGTGAGATTCTTGTTAACCAAGGTAAAGAAGAGAAAGAGAAAACTCAAATTACTAAAATTTGTGATGAAAAAGGAAACACCACAATGGACACTACTGAAATACAGACAATAATACAAATCTATTTTGAAAATTATATTCCAGCCAGGCACAGTCGTACATGCCTGTAATCCCAGAAGTTTGGGAGGAGGCAGAAGGATCGTGAGATCAAAGGTAGCCTCAGCAACTTAGGTGGGTCCTAAGCAACTCAGCAAGATCCTGTCTCTAAGTAAAATATTTTGAAAAGGGCTGGGGATATGGCTCAGTGGTTGAGTACCTCTGGGTTTAATTCCTAGTACCAAAAAAAGAGAAAACTTATATTCCAATAAAATAAAAAATCTTGAAGACATTGACAAATTTCTAGAGACATATGACCTGTTGCTGCCTGAAGCGCTTGGAGCAACGGAGCCGCGGGAAAAACTTCAGAAGCAAACTGGAGACAAACAGCTTTTATTCTGATAACTTTTCTCTCTGGTTCTAACAACGACTAACACACGCCAAAACACACCCTAAAAATGGCGCTGACCCGATCAGCAATTTCGGCCAAGTCACTCGAGATCCTGCAACAAATCCCGTGAGACTACGGGTGGCGACAATGGCCAAATCTCCACGGCTCATAGTCAACTGTAATTCAAGTCAATCTCCAAACAGGGCTCCTGCATTTCCCCCTTTTTGTTTTAAAAGAGGTAATGTTTTAGGACGTCTATGTGTAACTAACATTTTTACCTGTCAATGACCTAACCCAAATTGAATCAGGAGGACATAGAAAATTTAAACAGATCAATTTCAAGCAATAAAATTGAAGACACCATCAAAACCCTATCAACAAATAAAAGCCCAGGACCAGATGGATTCTCAGCCAAGTTCTACCAGACCTTCAAAGAAGAACTAACACCAATCCTTCTCAAATTATTTCATGAAATAAAAAGGAGGGAAACCTTCCAAACTCATTCTGTGAGGCTAATATAACCCTGATACCAAAACCAGACAAAGACACATCAAGGAAAGAAAACGTCAGACCAATATCCCTGATGAAAATAGATGCAAAAATTCTTAATAAAATATTGGCAAATTGCATACAAAAACATATTAAAAAGATAGTGCACCATGATCAAGTGGGGTTCATCCCAGGAATGCAAGGTTGGTTCAACATACAGAAATTAATAAATGTAATTCATCACATCAATAGACTTAAAGACAAGAATCACATGATCATCTCAATAGATGCAGAAAAAGTATTTGACAAAATACAGCACCCCTTCATGTTCAAAACACTAGAAAAATTAGGGATAAACATACTCAACATAGAAAAAGCTATATCCATTGAACTCGAGGCCAACATCATTCTAAATGGAAAAAAATCAAAACCATTCCCTTTAAAACCTGGAAAAAGACAGGGATTCCTTGATGTCAAGGGATGCAAAGATAAGAAAGAAATTAAAGGTATACAGATAGGAAAAGAAGAACTTAAACTATCCCTATTTGCTGACATGATTCTATATTTATAAGACCCAAAAAAACACCAGAAAATTTCTAGTTAATCTTATCCTAATGAAGATGTATTCCCAGTAGTTAGTTCTGTTTGGTCAGAAATAACTGGCAGAACAGTTCCATTTACTATTCTCCAACTAGGTCAACAAAGCTTGTTATGCATACAGTGAGTCAGTTAATTATGTCAAGTTCTGCAAAGATTGAACCTCAATTGACCAGATTAATACAGATGCACATTTTAGAATATTACCATGGCTTTAAGTTATTAGAAGAAATTAGACATTTGTTGTGAAAATTCACAACTGAGAGTGGACTTTGAAAATGTATCTCCTTTACTTCATGAGTCATTGCCCTCCAAGGAAAGCTCATCCTTAATGCTCAGAGAGTCCATGACAACAGTACAAATACAGGTCCATATAATATCTGTAGAGTTCCTCAAGAATCAAGACAGCAAACTTAAACATCCTCCTACCTTAGCAAACAGCTTCACAACACCTATGAAGGCCAGAGTTCTCCTGTCTCTTAGAGTTCTTCAACAGGAAGTTGTGGTTTAGTGACAGCCCAGGCCTTGGCCCTCAAGACAGCCCATCATCAAGCCTTCCCCCTTTCTCTTCTCACTTCAGACTTTGTCCCCAAGAGGCCATGAATAAAAACTTGTGGGCTTTACAGTATAAACATCCAAGCTCAGTCCACAAGAACCCGAGCTCCTGACTGACAGATGGGCTTGGGCAGACAGGCCAAACCCCAGGAAGTGTCCGTTTCCGAAGCAAACTTGTTTCATCCTGCCCTCCCCCAGGAAATCACCCCAGGGCCGGCTCGAATGATACTTGTTTCATTTTCCCCAGGCAGGAGCCAATAGATTCAAAGGTTGCTCTGATACATGCTCCACACAAGAAATCACTACTTAAGCTCTCACCTGTCCAGAGCTCTCACTCTCTCTCTGTACCTCTTCTACCTCTGACTGGATGTAAAGGCTAGTGAATAAATCTCTTGGCTGCACAGTGGTCTCCAGTGTGATTTCTGCCCTTCACTGACCATCTGCTGTAATTTGGATTTTGAATATCCCCTAAGACCCACATACATGTTGAAGGCTTGGTCTCAAGTTCATAGTGTTGTTGGGAGGTTGTTGGAACCTTTAAGAGGTGGTGAAGGGCAAAAATCACACTGGAGACAACCATGCAGCCAAGAGATTTATTCACCAGCTTTTATGGCTGGTCAGAGGTAGAAGAAGTACGGGGAGAGAGGAGTCAGGGAGAGGGACGTGTGCAAGCTCTGGATGGAGGGTCATTGCCTGGTTGTGCCAGCTGTGGTCTCTGGAGCTGTTGGCTAGGACAGCTGCCTTCAGGCTGGAGGCTGGAGCTATCAGCTGGAGCAGCTGCTGTCAGGCTGGAGATGGTAAGTCTGGAGCTATTGCAGCGGCTGCTTCCTCTCAGCAGGGACGAACTGTTGTGTCTGAGCTCCAGGCAGGCAGGGACTTAAGTAGGGATTTCTAGTGGGGTGTGTCAGAGCGACCTTTAACACTATTGGCTCTTTTCCCAGTAAACAGGGTGACCTTTAAGCCGATTGGCTCCTGCCTGGAGAACAGAGCCTTTAAGCTTATTGTCTCCTGCCTGGGGAACATAGTGACCTTTAAGCTGATTGGCTCCTGCCTGGGGAAAATGAAACCAGGTTGCTCCTAATGGAAATTTCCATGGGGGAGGTGGCCTGTCGGCCCAAGCCTATCTATCATTCCCCCCTTTTGGTTTTTTTAGGAAGTGGGACGTCATATGTCTATCTGGCTACTTCCTACTGAAATGGGGCAACATGGGGGTTTTATGGGGGGATATGACAAGACAGGTATGTCAGGCTTGAGGGTGAAAAGGATTCTCAGGAGGCCAGTGCCAAAAAGATGAATCTCTGCACGTGTGGATGAAGGTTCCCCGAAGCCATAGGTCAGTGAGGGCATCCTCCTGAAGAAAGGAATTGTAGGCATAAAGGCAGCATCTTACAACAGAGAAAGAAGGAGAGAAGGATTGTTGTCCATTGGCCTGTCCCTAAGGAGAAGCTGGTTAAAGTGTCAGAACAAGAAAGACGGAAAGGATTATTTTGAGTTGGTATCGAAGACACCACGAGAGAAGTGGATTTTTAGGGGATCAGTGGGAATGGAAGAACAAGTATACTGGGGTAGGTGTCTGCCATCCTTTTGTGGATCCTCAGCTGATTTGGCAGCTGGTTTCAGTCTGGAGATATGAATCCAAGATGTCAATTTCCCTGAGGTTTCATGAAGCTTAGCAGCCGTGAGTGTGCACAGCACAACCTAGAAGGGGCCTGTCCACTTTGAGGCAAGGGAGACTGATCCCATGTCCTGGAGAGAGGAGAAATATACCCAAGAACCAGGTGTTAATGGGAATAAAGTGGAGAGTCTACCTGGGTCCAGCAGGATGTAATCTTGGCATGTCCATAGCTTGTGTATGATGAAGGATAAGAGGGGAAGAGAGAGGTCTTTGGGCAAGGGTCCTTGAATTGGGGAAATTCCAGGTGGAAGAGCTGGCCACCCGAACATAACCTCAAAAGGAGATAGTGAGGAAGTTTTCTTTGGGAGGACTCGGAGCCTAAAGAGGGTGAGGGGAAGTAGCTTTACCCAGTCCAAGTGAAGCTCCAGGGAGAGTTTAGTCAGGATGTTCTCAAGAGTTCTATTAGTCCTCTCTACCTTTCCTGAAGACTTGGGGTGATATGGGATGTGAAAATGCCAAGGAATGTTAAGGGAAGTAGATATATTTTGGGGGTAACATGAGAGACAAATTCAGGCCCGTTGTCAGACTGGATGGATGTGGGCAATCCGAAGTGGGGAAAGATTTCTGAGACTAAAATAGAAGCTACTGTGGAAGCCCTCTTGTTGGAAGTAGGAAAGGCCTCTACCCATCCAGAGAAGGTATCTACCAAGACCAGGAGATACTTTTGTTTCCAGACAGTTGGCATGTTGGTGAAATCTATTTGCCAGTTGGCTCCTGGGAACCAACCCCAAGCTTGATGAGAGGGAAATGTTCCTGGTTTAAGAGGTGTGTATGGGTTGGTGCGCTGACATACACTTGGAGGTGAGCTGATGGAGGTACTATGTGTCCTCTAAAGTCAGGGTGAGGAAGGAGGGAACAAATGTTTTAAGAGCCTGAGGGTTTAGGATGGAAAAGAGAGTGAAGATAAAAGAGGATTGATTGTATGGGAGGAGATGTGGAGGTCTGGGTGGTGGATTGGATGATAGTGTTGCCTCCCTTGCTGCCCTATCTGCCTTTATGTTGCCCTGAGTCATGGGAGACCCACTGTTTTGGTGTGTGGGACAATGAGAGATCCCTATTAGATTGGGCAGAAGAGAGGCCTGTAGAAGCTTTGATATTAGTTTGGAATTAGTGACTGCAGAGCCCTTTGTGGTCAGGTGCCCCCGCTCTTTCCATATTGCAGAATGGGAGAGTAGAATGTAATAGATGTATTTTGAGTCTGTGTAAAGGGTGAGGTTTTGGTCAGCCACCAATTCAAAGACACAAATAATGGCTGTAAGTCGGCCTGTTGTTTTGTGGTGTTGGGGGGAAGGGGTGCTGCCTCGATCACCTCTGATAGGAAGACCACAGTGTAGCCAGCAAAGCATTGCCCATCCTTAAGGAAAGAGCTTCCATCCGTGAACCAGATTAGGGAAGAGTCAGGAAGTGGTCCCTCTTGAATGTGGGAGGGGTGAGGGATTAAAGCTTCGAGCATCTCTACACAATCATGTTCTGGGGGTGCAGAAGAGACTGGGAGGAGCATAACCAGGTGTAAAGAGGAGCAGTGTTGGAAGGAGATTGAGGAATGGTGTAGAAAAGAAATGAGGAGAGAGAGAATGTGACAGGGCGGGAGAGCTTGAAGGCTCTTATAGGTCAGTAGATAGATGGTGAGGAGAGGTAACAGTGATATGGGCACCAAAGGTCAGCTTTTTTGATTCTTGTAGAAGTAGGTAAGCAGCAGCTAGGGTCCAAAGACAGGGGACCCATCCCCGAACAGTGGGATCAAGTTGTTCGGAAAGGTAGACAATGGGAGCAAAAGTGGAGGCCTTATATTGGCCTAAAACATCTAGAGCCAGACCCATCATCTCATGGACATAAAGGGTGAATGGCTGAAGAAGGTCCGGGAGATGAAGAACTGGGGCCTGTAATAGTGCCTGCTGCAGATACCTAAACTCAGCCCAAATGCTTTTGAGGAGGGGCTTTTCCTCAACCCCCTTAGCTGCCTCATATAGAGGTTTTGCATAAAGAGAGAAATTGGGAATCCAGGCATGGGAATATCCCGCTAGCCCCAGGAAGGAAAGAATCTCTTCTTTTGTGTTGGGACATGGGAGAGCCTTGATGAGGGCCTTTCAGTCTACGGTAATGGCCTTAGATTGATGGGAGATCTGAACTCCTAAATAAACTAGCTGGGTCTGGGCAAGTTGTACCTTAGATGGGGAGACACGATACCCACAAGAAGCAAGAAAATTTAAAAGGTGTAAGAGTCTACACAAACTGTGGAAAAGGAAGGGCTGCAGAGGAGAAGGTCATCTACATATTGCAGAAGAGTGGAGTCAGAAAACTCAAGATCCTTGAGATCCACAGCCAGTGTCTGTCTAAAGATATGAGGGCTATCACGAAAACCCTGAGGGAGGACTGTCTAGGTCAATTGTTGGGACCGTTGAGTATCAGGATTAGTCAAGGTAAAGGCAAAGATGTCTTGTGATTCCTGAGCTAAAGGGACAGTGAAGAAGGCATCCTTAAGAACAATGACCGAGAAATGGGTAGATTAAGAAGGAATTAGAGAGAAAATAGTATAAGGATTCAGGACCAGAGGGTGTATGGGCCTAACAGCCTCATTGATGAGACGAAGATCTTGGTCTAGCCAGTATGACCCATTGGACTTCTTAACTGCCAATATGGGAGTATTACAAGGGGAATGGGTGGGCCGGAGAAAGTGTTTTCACAGGAGGTCTGAGACAATAGGTTGGAGACCTCTGAGGCTAATGGCTAGGAGTGGGTACTGGGCTTTGTTGGGGAAATGCTGGGGATCTTTAAGGTGTATTTGTATAGGATCACAGTGAGCAAGGGAGGGAGTCTGGGTGTGTCCCAAATTTGGGGGTCTACCAGATGGGCAGGGGCAGGGTAGTGGGAGGTTTCTGCACTGTTAGAGCATTGAAAGTTCTTTTCAGGGTTATCAACTACTAATACGGTGAGGAGAAAGATGGAGGAGGAGACGGAGTGAGATGAGTCGGGGAGCACAACTGAGTGAGGCGGGTCAGAAAGCACAATTGAGGCCTGAAATTTGGCTACTATATTTCGGCCCAGTAAAGGCACAGGACATTGAGGGATTACTAGGAACTGGTGGGCAAATGAATGGAGGTGGAGGCAGCAAGACAGCATGGGAGTCTTGCGGGGGTGAATGATGTGTCCCTATACCCCAACAATAGGGGACGATAAGGTGGTGGGCCCCAAAACTCCCTCAAGACCGAGAAAGTAGCTCCCGTATCTAGTAAAAAATTTATGGGGTGGCCATCAACAAGAAGGGTGACCTTAGGCTCCTGTGAGGCGATGTCAACTGTCGGGAGAGGAACCCCAGAGCCCTGTCAATCTTCTGCAACTAGTCCCAGCAGTTTGGGTTTCAAGACTGATCCAGTCCCCCCCAGGAACTGGGGCAGTCGAAACTCTAGTGGCCCATCTTGGAGCATTTAGGAGATGGGTGCATAGGGGGCCTAGGGTTGGGGCAAGCTCTATTCTAATGTCCTTTGTTCCCACACCTGAAACCGGTCCCTGGATGTCCCCTCTGCATGGGGTCATGGCCCCCTGTTTGTGAGGCCTGAGCATCAAAGGCCCATGAGGCCTGGGCCAGCATTTGGAATTTTGTTCATTCAGCCTTTTCATATTTCTGAAACCTATGGTGTTGTATCTTTATCTCTGTTATGATAGACCTTAAAGGCTGTAGCCAAGATCTTGGTCTGAGGTGTTGTAGGTCCTTACTCTAATTTTTCTCAATTTAACCTGTATGTCGGGGTAACTTTGGGACAAAAAAGTAAGTCATAAGGACCTGACGTCCCCCTGGAGATTCAGGATCTAAATTGGTGTATTGCTGGAGAGATTTTGTCAGTCGATCTAGAAATTCAGAGGGGGTCTCTTCCCTTTTTTGTATGATTTCCTGCAGCTTATCAAAATTAACAGCCTTTTGTGCTGCACGCTTAAGACCAGCTAGTATACAAGTGGAAAAATGATCTCACAAGGTCACATCCCCTGGGGAGTTATAGTCCCAGTTAGGGTCCCTTTCGAGCACAGCCTGAGGTCCAATGAAATGGTTAGGGTCAGTTCTATGGTTCTCATCAACATAGGCCCTTGACTGCTCCCAGACTTGCCTACGCTCCTTGGGAAGGAGGGTATTTGCCAGAATCATATATATATCATGGAAGGTAAGGCTATAAGCTTGGAGGACCCATTGAAATTCCCTGATGTATGTAGTTGGGTCAGTGGTATAAGAGCCCAACCATTTCTTGATTTGCACTACCTCGGTCATTGAGAAGGGAACGTGGACACGGACAATTCCTTCTGGCCCTGCGACTTCCCGGAGTGGGGCCAGGACTTGGGTGGAAGCATGTGAAGGAGGGCGAGCAGACATTGTGCGAGATTGCGTGGAAGGTGGGCTGAAGGAAGAGGAGGTGGCAGGAGTGGGTTGAAGTGGGGCAGGAGGGGCTGAGGGAGGGGGAGAGGTTTCAGGTAGAGTTCAGTATGGGGGTGGCTCGTCCGCCAGATCAAAATCAAGAAAGGAGGGGGATGGATGGGGAGCAGCAGGTTGACAGGCTAAGAGGATATTCTTGGGGCTGCAGTGGGTACAGAGTGAGGGATTTGAACAGAGGAGGGAGAAGGCCGGAACATATGGAATCTCTACCCATTTTTTTGATCACTCGCAGAAGTCAAAAAGATCTCTCAGTATAGAGGGATCCAGGGACCCAGAAGTAGGCCATTTGTTTTGTTTATCTAAGGGGTATGTGGGCCAATCTTGGGTGCAAAACTTGATAAGTCTTGTTGATTGTATATCGGGAGTTAGGCCAAGAGTGGCTAGGTTGTTTAAGAGGCATTGTAGAGGGGAGTCGGCTGGGAGGGATCAGAGTGGGTACAAGAGTGACAAAAAGTGAGCGATTGTAAAACCGAAGAAGAGAGCAAGGACAAGAGAGAAGAAGAGAGTGATCAGAGGGTAGTTGACCAAGAGGGATGGGAGTGGTTCAGCCAGGAGGGATGAAGGAGGAGGAGAAGAAGAAAAGGAAGAAGAAGAAGCCCCCATTTTCCCTTTCCGAATGGGAGAGATATATTATCCTGAGGAGCATCCCCCACAAGATATATATCAGAGAAATGCAAGTCTGTGAGACTCAGTCGTCACTGGAGTCAAATAGACATGGGGTCCAAAGGGACCAGAGGACAATGGGCCACCCTGTGCAGGAATTTTCCGTGTCCCATCCTGGACAGGAAGGAGAGACCCAAGTCCGGAGGCCAGAGGCTGGAAAAAGGGCTTTCTTCAACTGTTTCCAGAAAAGAAAGAGAGAGAGGGAGGGGGGGAGAAAGCAAGAGAGAGAGAGAGAGAGAGAGAGGAAAGAGAGAGAGAGAGAGAGAGCTCCGTGAGGTCTACTGTGACCGTGAAGGTCTAGGTGGGGTGCGGTCCTCCCCGTACAGGCCACCAGCGGGGCTGCCAGACGATCAATGGTCAGTTCCCACTGTACAAGGCCTGAAGGGTTTAGGAGCTCTGGGGACGGGGGTGCTTACCAATCCAATGGCCGGTGGTGGATGCATCGGAGGAGCGATCAAAAAATGGGCGAAGGCTGAGACAGTTCCGGGTAATTATGCCCTTCAGCTCGGGACAGGGTCCCGGGGTTACGGCACCAATGTAGGGCAAAAATCACACCGGAGACAACCGAGCAGCCAAGAGATTTATTCACCAGCCTTTATGGCTGGTCGGAAGTTGAAGGAGTACGGGGAGAGAGAAGTCAGGGAGAGGGAAGTGTGCAAGCTCTGGACGGAGGGTTGTGCTAGCTGTGGTCTCTGGAGCTGTTGGCTAGGGCAGCTGCCTTCAGGCTGGAGGCTGGAGCTGTCAGCTGGAGCAGCTGCCATCAGGCTGGAGACGGTGAGTCTGGAGCTGTTGCAGCAGCTGCTTCCTCTCAGCAGGGACAAGCTGTTGTGTCTGAGCTCCGGGCAGTCAGAGACTTAAGTAGGGATTTCTAGTGGGGGGTGCACCAGAGCGACCTTTAACACTATTGGCTCTTTTCCCAGTAAACAGGGCGAACTTTAAGCCTATTGGCTCCTGCCTGGGGAACAGAGCGACCTTTAAGCTGATTGGTTCCTGCCTGGGGAAAATGAAACCAGGTTGCTCCTAATGGAAATTTCCATGGGGGAGGTGGCCTGTTGGCCCAAGCCTATCTATCAGGTGGGGCCTAAAATGGGCATGCTGGTGGACACCTGTAACCCCAGCAGCTTAGGAGGCTGAGGCAAGAAGATTGCAAATTCAAAGCCATGCTCAGCAACTTAGCTAGACCCTCTCTCAAAATAAAAAATGGCTAGGGATGTGGCTCAGTGGTTAACTGCCCCTGGGTTCAATCCACAGTACCAAAAAAAAAAAAAAAAAAAAAAAAAAGTGGGGCCTAATAGAATGAAGTCTGCTTACTGGAGCATGCTCTTGAAGGGAAGGAATATTGTGACCACTTTCTTTCTCTCTTGCTTTGCTTTCTGACTGCCAGGAGATGAGAGGCTTCCTCCACTACATACACCTATCATGATGAACATTCTCACCATAGGCCCAAAGGCAATGGGCCAAGCAAGCATGGACTGAAATCCCCGAAACCACAGGTGAAAAATAAGCCTTTTCAGCTTATAAGTTGATTATCTCAGATATTTTGTCACAGCAATGGAAAGCTGACTAAGACTAACCTTTGGGTCTAGAAGCCCAGTGACAGTCTCAGTCCAGAAGAATAGACTGGGAAGAGCTGTGAGGGCTCCAGAACAGGGAGACTTAGCCCCACAGATTCTTTATCACCTAGACAGAAATGTGAACAGAGGTGAACCAGATTAGAGCCCACCAGAGCCTTTCTTGCCAAGAACTAAGTACTAGTCTAAATACAAAGATCCTCTCTAAGACTATAGTTCAGAGTTCAGATTCATCAGATTGTGAAAGCTTATGGTAATGGTGATTAGGAAAGATTTTAAGAAATTCATTTAGGTAAATGGCCAAGGACATGTGTAATTTTAAAAACTCATTACAGGGCTGAGATGTACCTCAGTGGTAGAATGTTTGCTTAGCAGGCACCAGGCCCTGGTTTTGATCCCCAGCACCACAAGGGGGAAAAACAGTGACTGTATTCATTTTTAAAAGCCATCTTCAATATCTGATATGTCCTAATTTTACATAGATTTTCTAAATATTCCACCCCCTGAAAATGTAAAAAGGCAACAACTTTACAGTTAAAAATGTAACTGTTAGAATAAAAGTTTATTCATTCTCCAGTGTCTCATTTTACAAGATTTTCAAGGAACAGTCAGCAGTTTTCTACCAGAATACCAATTTTGTGGCTAATCTATCATTTTTTAAGAGCAATTTACATTGTCAAAGTGAAATGCTTCTTATTTAAGGTTATCAGATCCATGTGAAAAGAAAACTAGCAACTGAGAGTAGAATAGAGAAGCAGACTCTCAATCAGCTCATCCAAGAGTTCTGCAATTACTGGGACAAGCATTGTTATCTGTGTAATGTCCATTCAATGACCCCCTGCTCACTTGATGATTGCTTTTCAAACAGAGTACCAATTTGAAATGTGTAACAAGACAACTCCTTTCCTACATGGTAACTTTCCATATTTTACTCCTATAACTCAAGCTGCCTTTAGGAGTCCTCAGTTCAATAAGAATACAATACACAACCAGTGAAACTCCACATCATGTACAACCACAAGACTTAGAATAAGTTATCCTTCATGTATGTCTAATATGCCAAAATACACTCTACTGTCATACATATCTAAAAAGAACAAATTGAAACTTTTTACAAGAACACAATAGAATATAATCTCACCTATAAATAAATGCACAAGTCATATTAAAGCACAATAAATTTTCAAAAATGTACTGCCATCCAAATTAAGAAACAGGGCATTATCTGCACCCTGTGTTCCCTTCTAGTAACTAGGACCCCACCAGGATAGTCACTATCCTGACTTCTAAAACCTAGCTTTGTTTTGCCTGTTCTTGTATTTCAGGCATGTGACAGTCACCCACATTAGAGATTTTGTTATAATTTGCTCATTTTTATTGTTGTATTCTGTCTGGTTCATCAAGTTTATCAGCTCACCTATTGATGGTCATTTTGATAGTTTCCTGTTTAGGGCCATAGTGTACAAGACTGCTACAACTATTCTAGTACATGTCATTTAGTCAACATACATACATTCTTTCTTTCAGTATAAAGCTAAGTATAGAAATGCAGATTCATAGAAATGCATATCTTCAGCTTTAATAGGTAATGGCAGTTTTACTAAAGGTTATACCAATTTATATTCCCACTACAGTACATGAGAGATCCCTCTCAGATACTGACTGACCTCGTATACAAAAATGATCAATATCCTTGTGCATTTTTTATGCAATTGATATGGGATTCAGGGAATGACAGAAAGACATCATCCAACACAGACAAATATGTAAGTCTATTTATGTGAAGGAAAGAAATCATCTGTACACAGAATAGGATGCACAGTGCCCAGGTGTGGGAAAGGAGCCCCAGGCAGATTTACATGACCATGAGTCCCCAACAAAGTCTTCAGCAATACAACTCAAGATTCTTCCATGAATTTCACCCACCTACTCCTTTCTCAGAGGATCTTGAAACTATTTTGGAAGCTCCAGCTAAATACCTGCCTATTCACCTTAGGTTAGTAACTGGAAATCATCTAAATTCCACTGCATTTCTGACTGTTTATTAGTCCATGAGAATGGGGGGGGGGGGGGAATCATGTCAATTCCTTCATAAACAATATTCCTAACAAAAATCCTGCTCAAGATATTTTCTTAGACTTCTCTAATAGGTTGTAAATTCAAGGATAGCATATGTTATTCATAAATATTAATACACTGTATGAAACACAATAGGTAACCAACAGTGCTTTTTAAAACTATAATGAGTAAAGTAATTATTATCATTCCCACAACATACATAAGCACAGTACCAGACACATAGTAAGCCTCCAATTCTGATAGCTGCAACTGGATTTTCCTCCATATCAATACTATTTCTTCTACACCATGCTATTTGTGACCTTACCATACTGGAAATACATTGTATGACCCTATGGAACATAACTAGGACAAGAGACTTCACTTCAGTATAAATAAAACATTTCAAAATAGTTGAAGATGTCTAAATATCATTTGGCACTACTAATAAAAGTGTCACAAGATATTCACTCTGCTTATTCCACACAAGCTATTGATTGGACACAGTACAGTTATTCAGGGTACAAGAAAAAGCAGAAACACTTTAGTCCAAGTGTTAATCAAAGTGACATCGAATGTGCAATCACAAAAGTAAATGTAAAGTTATAACTTTACATTTACTTTTGTGATTGACACATGGTCTATAATATACCAGAGGGGTGAGATAGAAGTCAGGGCTTAATCTACACTACCCCTCTCCCTAAGAAAGTGATATTCAAGTTGATGTCTAGTGGCTGGTTAAGGGTTAAAGAGAAGGAGACAAGAAAGGACAATTTTAAGCAAAAGCCCATAACCAAGAAGAATGATATGTTGAAGGTCTGATTGGCTAGAACAGAAGGCTAGGAAGAGGATAGAGGGATAACAGATGAGACCAGTACAGAGAGATTCCTGTATACCTTGAGGATACATTTGAGTTTGTCCAACATCACATCCTGACTCTCTAACATTTTTTGGTAAGCAATAAGCAAAAACAAGGTTGCTAAAAGGAGATGAGGAATTTTAGGATTCTGGCAAGGACATCATTGTCAAGGGTAAACACAGAATCAGGGCTGGTAGAGAAACAAATTACAGTTCTCCCTCAGTATGAGTGCTTGGTTCCAGGTACTCCTGAGGATACCAAATTCCGTGCATGTTCAAGTCCCTTATATAAAATTTGAATGGAATCTACTCATATATTTTAAATCATCTCTAGATTACTTGTAATACCAAATACAATGTAAATGCTATTAAATAGTTGTTATATTAATTTTGCTTAGTAAATAATTACAAGGAAAAATCTGTATGTTTTCATTTTAGACACAGTTCTTTTGTTTTGTTTTGTTTTTATATCTGGGAAGGTTGAATCTATAGATGTGAGACCCCTGAATATGGAGGGCCAATTACACATCTAAAAGAAAAGGTAAGGAGGGGCAGGCAAAAAACATCAGACTTTTACAAAAAGTAGAAAAAAATTCAACTGATAAGTAAAAATTCAACTGATAAGTAAAATGCAAATATGTAAAGGTGGTTATAAAAGGAAGGAAACTGCCGGGCGCGGTGGCTCACACTTGTAATCCCAGCACTTGGGAGCCTGAGGCAGGAGGATTGCGAGTTCAAAGCCAGCCTCAGCAATGGCGAGGCACTTAGAAACTCAATGAGACTCTGTCTATACAAAAACGGGTTGAAGATGTGGCCCAGTGGTCGAGTGCCCCTGAGTTCAATCCCCAATACCAAAAAAAAAAAAAAAAAAAAAAAAAAAAAAGTAAGGAAACTATTACAATAAGAAAATTTCAGACTTTAAGGACCAAGCATCAGAATAATTTTTATTAAGAAGTCAAAGTGGATATGAATTTGACTAGAAAGAAGAACATCAAGAAAATAGTATAAAGCAATGACATAAGAAGGGTTGACTTAATAGAAGTCAGGACCAAAGAAGAAGATAGAAGAAAGGATGAAAGGGACAACTTTCAGAAAGATGTTGAGTCACATGATGAGAATATCTTGAATATCTTCAAGATCAAGAGTGTTAAATGATAAGGACAGAGAGGGGAAAGGACTTGAAAATTATCAGAAAAGTATTTGATATTGATCTGATGTACTCAAAATCAATTCACAATGGCAAATAAACAACTTCTCCTGATAGAGTAATTCTTAAACATTAAAGACTGGATTGTAGTTTGGAGTGTTTCATTTTCTTTGTTTACTTCTTTTTGTCAAGGTCATAGAAATCCAAGATAAATACGTTGTTTATTTGTTTTAGGTTGTGAGTATAATTAAACATCTAACTTTGAAAAATTATAAGAATTAAAATATATAAACTTCAAGTGATCTGAGGAAATTCCACTGAAGATAGCACATGAAGAGCTGTAGCCCTTGTATACTGCAGATTGCAGCAAACTACAACAGAGACATCTTAATATTTTTCTAAAATGTATTGCAACATTACTAAGAGCAAGAAGAGAGCAAGGCCAAAAAAAAAAAAAAAAAAAAAAAAAATCTGCTGATATGATTTTAAGGACATCTGACAGTCGAAGAAGTGAAAACTCACAAAATTCTTTCAAAATTAGAAGGATAAGAAAGAAAATTTCTAGAAAATAATCAGCCACTTGCATGCTGTCATTAGCCAGATAGAAAGTGTAGGTGCATGTAAAACCAAAATATAAGCCTATAATGAAATACAGACATCACACTCCAGCTGCCTAATAAATAATTATTTGCTGTATGACTTAAAAATTGCCAATAGACACATTCCAAAGCATGTCCTGGAAACCACTCGAAATGCATGAAGTGTCTGTTTCCAGCCAGCACATTTGTTCCCTGGCTTCAACTCCAAGCCTTCCATATTTCCTCTGAGGCCATAGCTTATAAATCAGATGAGATTGGTCATCTTGCAACAAAATGGATTTTTAAAATGTGATTTTGAAGAGATTGGAAAGTGTAATACAACAGATTTTTCAGTCTTCAGTGCTGAGAAATTATTGTTTTATTGATGGCTCTGTTGAGAATGTGATATTACTCCAGAAATGTGTTGGCCTGTAACATCTCCAAGAGCCATATCACGAGATGTTTTATTCCAGGGCCTAAGTGGTTAGATACCAATTATGTGCTTGACTCTAAAAGATGGAATAATGATGTCTGAAGGGCTCTAGTCATTGCTTTTATTTCTGAGTTGATCGTGATATTTTTGACAAATTCACAAAGGACAGCTTGAGACATTACTTCCAGTGAAATTTGAATATTCCAATACAGGTATATGATTAATTACAATACAGTTAAATGATTCACACCTTATTTTTTTTTTATCAATTAATGTGGCGTGGGTTTTTTCCATATTTTTATTAGCACATTATAGTTGTACATATGGTGGGATCTCTTGTTACATATTCATACATGCACACAATAGAACAATACAATGTGGCTGATACTATTCCCTAGTATTTCCCCTTTCAATTCACACTTTAAATGTCACTATTACTAAGGAATACATCTCAAAATGGTTCATATTTACATTTATAGAAGCAATGTATTCCTGGTCTTAGCATCAACATGCTCACAATAAGGAACAGTTTTAAGGTCAATATCTTGCTAAATCGCTGCCTTTCCAGATGTCCAAGCTCTAGAGGGCATCTCACTTTTTACCCCCTATGCAGTTCAGAGAATACTGGTACTTGCTGTGTCCCCTCACCTCCTGGCTTGCATTTAATGACTAAAATTCATGCAAACTGGCTGCTCTTACAGGCTCATAAGGAGCCGGCTAAATCTGGAACCAGGTGGAAAATGGCCAGTTAATTGGATCTTTTTTCTCCAAACACCAGGGGACAGCTGGTTTGCATTGTTGTTCTAATGAGCAACGCTGAGATTGAAGCTGGGCACATTATTTGGAACTCTTCTGGTGCTATGTTCTGTCTTGGAAATCACACATCCTGCCACAGGCTTTTATGGTAAAAAGAACACTCTCTATACTTTAAAAAATATATAATATGATATTGAAAGAAGGCAGCAGTAGCCTCTTGGTTCCCCCATTTCTAGCCTCACATATCTAAATAGTCATTTCTTCTTCCTCGTCTTCCTTTGTACACATATAAATCTGATGAGTGTGTGTGTATTGCAAACCACATGCATACACTCTGCTGGGTCATCCCCTGGGAGAAGGGACAGTAAGAAAGGCAATATGAATTTAAGCTTGTAGACCTGAGAGCAAGAGCCAAAGGCCAAAGCTATTTTTAACACTAAGAAGAAAGCACTCCTTAAGGGACGGGCCTATGTAGTATTGACACATTTCTTAAATATTTCAAAATAAAAGACAGGGAAATGATTTGGAATATCACTCTTCCCAGTTTAAGTATAAGATCTAGTAAAATGACAAAAATCAAATCTGATTAATTAAAGTACCAGAATAGGACTTTCTACCTTCCAATAATTAGGTATCCAAGGTTACTTGCTGATGTGGCTGTCACATGTTCAATCTTGGGTCATGACTGTTAGAACCACTGTAACTGAAGCTCTGTTTTCATTTTAATTTTTCAGAGAGATATGTCTTTTTTTTTCCTATACAAAATGGTTCCAAATGGTGTCAAGGTATAAAAGGTTTAATTAAAGACTTAAGGTTTGCATGCCTTTCTTTTCTTTCAGGGCAGAAGGTATACAAAGAATGATGACGGTTAAACAATTCTAAAAATATTGATGAAGCTGGAAAGTTTTCTGGCAATAAATTTCATTACTTCTCTGGCTCTCATTTTGGTTTTCCCAAATTTCCTTTTGATTTTCTCTTTACCCTGAGATTTAAGATCTTAACATTTTCACGTGGAGCACATAAGTCTTCCCCTTCACCACCTAGAGGAAGGAGGTATTACTCAGCATTAAAATGCGTCATGCTGCAACCAGTCCCATATAAGAGACTCATCTAAATGATAATGAGCATGAAAAATTGATTATCTCCTGGGTTGAACTGGTCTTTGCGTTTTTCATGGGTGAATCTAATAGTGCTGGAATAGGCCTCAAAACAAAAACATGCCAACACTTCAATTAAAAGAATTGCGAGAGGCAAATCTACAGGATGTTACCTATTTCAGCAAAAAACACTTCCCAAATAATAGCCATTCATAGCATAATGTCAACAGAAAAAGGCCATGGTGAATTTTTAACTTTCTATTAAATTTGTATGGAGGCTATTTTCTTCAGTTCCTCCAATCCAAAGCAGAAGATGGATTGTAGAGCGTTTTTCAGGCACAGTGACATATAAATTACAATGGCCTGATAAAAAATATTTGGGGAGACAAGTAGCTCTTACGTGAGACTTGTGCATTGGGGCTTTCTGAATCTTCTTCATCTCTTCTCCAAACTTCTGTCCTCAGTTTCTTATGTTCTTATATCTCTTACATTTATTTATTTATTTATTTTTGTTCTGATTAGTTATACATGACAGTAGAGTGCACTTTGACACATATTTGTCTATTTGAATATATTGGGCCAGGCACAGTGGTGCACATCTGCAACCACAGGGACTCAGGAGGCTGAGGCAGGAGGATTGCAATTTCAAGGCCAGTCTCAGCAATTTAGTGAGGCCTTGAGCAACTTAGCAAGACCCGTCTCAACATTTTTTTAAAAAAAATTTAAAAAGACCTGGGATGTAGCTCAGTGGGAAAGCATTCCAGGTTTCAATCCCCAGTGCCAAAAAATAAGATATATTTACCTTTAAGATTTCAACTTTCCCCTCTCTGAGACATTTCTCAAGCTGTGACTCTAGGCTTAATGTCTCTCCGGAGCTACAGACTTATGTGACCATAAGAAGTGTCCACCAGTTTTGTACTCTGCAAAATTATGTTCTGATTTGGGCATCCAAGGGCCTTCTTCCTGATCTCCCCACTTCTGTGTAGTGGTGCCCATTCATTTTATAAAACCTACGGTTTTATTATCATTTGTTATTTTCTGCCTACTTCTATGATAACTTTGAATTGTAAGATCTTCAGGGTAAAGAATGTTTTCATCTATACCCCTTGGAGTTATTTTCCTATATCCATCAATGTTATCATTAAATAATGTTGAATGAATGAATAAATACATAGATAAATTGTCATATAGCATTTTAGTCATTTGACATCTACAGGTCTATCACATTCAAGTTTGAAAATAAATATGAAAATTCATATTGTTATCATGAAAAAATGAATAGCAGTTGGTGAAATTTGATTCTGGACTGAATATTTGATAATAGTATTATCGTTTGTGTTAGACTGTTAACTTTCTAAATTTTATTATTGTTTTGTGTTAGAATGTTATGTGGTTATACTTTCAGAATGCCCTTTTCTTAGGGAAAAGTATATTCAGGAATAAAAATATTTAAGAAGTCACTTGGTAGCAGTCTTTATTGTTGATGTTGGAAATAGTGACTTTATTTTTAAAATAAAACTGCTAAATGTGCTAAATTCAGATCTTGTAGAATCCAGTCCTGTGATAAACCAGGACAATTCTGGAACCTAATTAAGGCCTCTTACTCCTAAAGGAGTTGTGTCATGCCTGATCTCATATCATTCTAATATAATAAATACCCGGCATCCCCAAAACAAAGATAATCAGGAGCCTAGTGGGTGCTTAAGTGGTTAAATGCAATAAAAATAAAAACAAAAGTCTGTTTATGCAATCTACACCACATATCATACAATTTTATTAAATATGTGCCTGATTGCCTTCCAGGACTTTGGTCAAATAGGTTAGGAAACATTAAATCCTGTAACTTGATAAATTCCACATCAAAAATTCATGACCTGAACCTGAAAATTCCACTAAAAGTGAAAAGAAGGGAGGAAGGAAGGAAAGAAAGAAAGAAGGAAGGAAGGAAGGGAGGAAGGAGGAAGGAAAGGAAGGAAAGAAGGAAAGAAGAAGAAAGAAGGAAGTGAAGGAGGGAGGGAGGGAGGAAAGAAGGAAGGGGAAAGAAGGAAGGGAGGAAGGGAGGGAAGAGAAGGAAGGGAGGGAGGGAGGGCAGAGAAGGAAGGGAGGGAGGGAGGGAGGAAGGAAGGAGAAGGAAGGGAGAGAGGGAGGGAGGGGTGAGAGAAAGAAAGACATCTATAAGCAAAACAACTTTGTACCTTCAAATGGATTTCAGAAATTCTCTTCCCAAATCTCTACCGTGTTTCTCCTGATAACCCCAAAAAAAAGAAATATATATCCTATGCTTCAATCTGTTCTAGGAGAGAGAAAAAAACAGAGACAGAGAGACAAATAGAGACAGAAATAGAGAGTGACAGAGAGACAGAGATAGGACTTGAGACGGAGACAATAACAGAAAGACAGGTAGACAGAAACTAAGATAGACTGAGACAGAGAGACACACCAGTCCCTATGGCCATAATTCAAAGACTTCCAGGACAAAAAGAACCAAGAACCATAATGATCACCCTCTCAGAAGTGTTTCAGACTGTGTCCCAGAAATCCCTAGAATTCTTCGGCAGCCCTTAAGGACCATTTTGGGAACAAAAGGATCACTTAACCACTGCTTCCACCAGAGCTGCCCTATTTTTATCTGCTTATATATTGGGACTCTTAGTAATATGTCATTCAAAGAAATCAGTTCAATTGTTCCATGGTGCAGGTGACAAAACTGAAATGAGAGAGGTTTCAAGACTGTAAAGGCCCACTCTCTCAGCATTAGAGCAAACACTAGAACCCAGGCAGCAGATCTTAAACTTACAGTGCTCTTTCCACATTTACAGTCATTACCTAACCTAATAGTGCATCTAGATAATGAACTTATTCAAATAAAAATGTTGTGCCTCAGTTAGAGAGATTCTGATTCAGTGGGCCTGAGATGAGACCTGGGAATCCTTTTACCTATATATCCCAGGTGATTCTGCTTCAGCCAGTCATAGGCCAGCATTTGGAAACCCTTCTGCCTCTATTAATGCATGCATTAAATATTGCAACAAATGCAATTTATATTTAATCAATGCCAAGCACAGGGCTGAGCGTCCTGCAACCCAAGATCCTGCTATCAGCTGGTTCAGGAGTTTAGAAGGTTTAAAAGTTAATTTAGCACCAATGAGAGAAGTGATTTATAGCCTAAGTGCGTGTGCATTTGCTCCCTAGGGACAGCTCCCAGCGGCTGGGGAAACAGCACGTCAGCCTTGGCCCTAAGGCCTCTTCCAGATGGCTCCTAAATGAGCCAGGGAAATCAGCAGCAGCTTTTCAAAATCCTACTTCCGCACCCACATGGTCTAAGCAAAACGAGTTCTTTAAGGAATCTTCCAACGAGGAAGTGACCTTATTGGGTACAGGAGACAAACAATAGAGTTGCACCGACTGCTATCCTCTGCTTCCCAGGATCTCTTCTCTCTTGAAATGAATTCCATGGCAGAAACTGTCAGGGAGAAATGTAGTTGATCCCAGATGCAAGGTGGGCATCTTGTGTTGGCAAAGCTAAGCCAGCAATATAGTCCCTGATGGGAAGAAAACTGTAAGAAAATGCCAATCATAGCAACCTCCCTCATGGCTGATAGCTTCCACTGCATAAACATTACCATTGGTCAGAAATATCAGGGTCTATTCTCATTCCTCCTCCCAGTTTTTTTGCAGTTAAGCAAGGTCAGGCATCTAATTCTGGGCAACGAACTCTACACATCCCCTCTGGATGAAAGTACTGAAAAATTCCTATACCAGCCTCAAGCCCTGTCTCTCCTGCTACTGTGGACTAGAATCCCAGTGTTAAGATTATAGACATTAAAAAAGGAAGCAGGTGTGATTCCTAAGTCACTTCTTAGGACAGAGATGCTCTGTAGAACCTTATGGCTTGCAAGGTACTATGCATGATCAATAAACAATTCTTTGTTGCATCAAGCTATTGGGACTGCAGTGGTAACTTTCCTGGAGCACTATTAAGCCTATTCTGATTCAGCTCCTCCTCTCTCCAGTCCCCATGCTACTGAGCGCAGGAGCTAGAAATGTGATAGGCAGATAGGTGGGACCTGCATGCAACCATTTCATGTACAAAGTATCTAATGGGCCAGACAGTGCTTGGTTGAGCATGTGAACAAACATATGATCAGCATCCTGTCTGGAAGGGTGCAGGGCCTGCATGATCACCTAGTGTCTCACTCTGATTGGATAAAGAAACTCCCCTCCCCAAAAGTCTTAAGCCAATTGCTTTAAAGGTCACCTCCAGCCACACCATATAACCCCCTAGACAGTACTACTCAGCAGCTACCCACTCAGGACCCTTCTCTGGAGGGAGCTGTGCTTCCTTTCTGTTTAAAGAAATACATTCTGTCACTTTACCTTCTGTTGTTCGTGGGTGAATCCACAAGACAAAGAACCAACACCTCATGCAGCATCTCACTACCACTCTCTGCTTCCAACGATTAGCACTGAGATTGCTGCCTCTCCTGGCAGCTCACTGGGACTTCCAATCAGAATGTTGAATAAAAGAGAATTTTGGGGGCTGGGGTTGTGGCTCAGCGGCAGCGCGCTCGCCTCGCACATGTGCGGCCCGGGTTTGATCCTCAGCACCACGTAAACATAAATGCATTGCATTGTGTACAACTAAAGTAAATAAATAAATATTTTTTTAAAAAAAAAAAAAAGAGAATTTGGGGCCAGGCGCGGTGGCGCACGCCTATAATCCCAGCACTTGGGAGGCTGAGGCAGGAGGATTGCGAGTTCAAAGCCAGCCTCAGCAATGGCGAGGCACTTAGCAACTGAGTGAGACCCTGTCTCTAATAAAATCCAAAATGGGCTGGGGATGTGGCCTAGTGGTCGAGTGCCCCTGAGTTCAATCCCTGGTACCAAAAAAAAAAAAAAAAAAAAGAGAGAGAGAGAGAGAATTTGAGGAGGGGAAATGAACTTTCTGTAATGTCTTATCATTATAATTCAGGGTCTGAAACAAGTAGAATTGTTTTGCTTTGTATTTTTTTAAAATGCACAGATCAAAGATCAGAGTAGAGGCTCAGGGCTGCTCCAAAGATCAGTTCCCCAGGTCAGTTCACAAACCTTAATTTCACAGCAGATGCAAATATAGGATTAAGACAGTATCAGGTAAGTCTCTCCCTTCTCATTGGTGCTTAACAGAATTCCCACTGCACGAAGGGAAACTCCAAGAGAGACCCATAGATCTTCTACAAAGCTGTACCCACAAGGCAACCTTCTGTAGCCTGGGGTGTGTGCTGCAACCGACTCTGCCAAGCATGCCTGCCTGGAAGATGTTTAGCACCCCTGAAGTTGCTGAAATGAAGAAACTACAGTCCAAACAAGTGAGCAAAACATTCCTGAGACGTGCTGAAACAGGGATTCAAGTTCCTCAGCACAAACTGACAGAAACAGCTATGGCAGCAGCTGCCACACAGAGGTGGCCCAAGAGGTGAGGAAGGGTGGACCTCAGTCACAGTGGGCTCCCAAGAAGCCACAAGTCTAAATGGACTGAAATCACATTGATTTTCTAGCCACCTGCACTCAGCATCAATGCCAACCTCCACTCTGAGAATGTCAGACCATTAGTATGGAACAAAGCAGGGATTGGTTTGTCCTGCCTGGCAAGGTGATTTGCCCTAGTAGAATCAATTCTCAAATACTTATCAAAATGCAACTACACGAGAAGGAAAGCAGCAACTCAGAAACCGCTGTGGGAGCCCAGCCACTGCTAGGGTACCTCAAGTCTTAAGTCAAACTAATAAAATGGGTGACCTGGTAGGAAGGTCCACTCTCACAGGACAAGAATTTCAGCCTTCCAAAATTAAGGCTTTGTCCCTAGGGCCAGGGCCAGCATAGTCCCCATATCCAGGAACATCCCTCTAACTTCTCTTCTTCAAGATAAGGTAAAACTTAATACAATGAATAAAATCTCATATAATCCTAAGCAAAATTCAAGAGGAAACTTTAAGGTCCCCCTCTAGAATTTAGGATTCAGTATCCTATGACTGGAGGTACATAGCACTTTGTACTAATTTCATGATCTGTAGCAATATTCACTGCTTGTAGCTCCACCCACAGATATACATAAAAAGTCAGCTCTGATTTCTGCTAAGTCATGATGAAATGCAAATCTAAACTATGTGCTAAGGCATCATATATCACCAGAATCTTCTGATTTCAAACCACTTTTGCCAGGCAAACTCTAAAAACATCGTTTTAGTTGAATAATTATTTAAATGTGTGCTCATAGGAAATATTATCAAATTATAGTAAATGAACAAATGCAATTAAAGAAAACTATTGCTCCTCATGAGCACATAACGATCTGAGATGTTTGGCCCCAGGAAATGTGGCCAGAGCAGACATTAATCTCTGTCTACTGACTCAGGTGTGCACAATAATCCAAGTTTTAATAAATAAACTTAATTTCTGGCTCAAACCCATCCAGCAGCTTGGTGGGGGGATGGCCCTCTCTCCAGGGTCATATGGGGTCATCTGTCTTCATAAATTATTGCCAAGATGCTCACTGTCTCAGATTTATATAGTCTCTTCTAAACCAGAAAATTCGTGTGGCTTCTACACTCTGCCAGAGTTAGAGTGATGCATGTAAAGCTGAGACCCCGAACTGAGGTCAGCAGCCATTGTCTTTGGGTTCTTGCTGCCTCACTATCTCCCATCATGAAGATGAGCCTGGGTCTTCTCTCGAAAGGCTTCTGGCCCCCAGGGCCCGCCTGTTCAGCTTGTCTTCATCCCAATAAAACCACAAAGAGTTGTCCTTTGATATCCACAGGGGATTAGTTCCAGGACCCCTGAAGATATCAAAATCCATGGATGCTCAAAGTCCCATATACAAAATGACATATTTCTTATAACAGATGAACATTCTCAGTGTACTTTAAATCCTCTCTTGATTGTTTTAATATCTAACGCAATGTAATTACTATATTAATCATTGTTATACTGCACTGTTTAGGGAATAATGGTAAGAAAAAAAAGTCTGTAGATGTTCAGTATGGAAGGATTTTTTTTTAATGTTTTCAATCCATCATTCATTGAATCAGCAGGTGCAGAACCCCCAGAAATCAAAGGCTAAATATATTCCCTTCCCACTTCTTCCAAGCCAGTTTAATCTTCTCACATAACTACTTTCTCCCTCTTATCACCTCTGCAAACCACCTCATCCTCCTGTGAACTTTAGTAACAAACATGATTTCTGTGTTTAGTCAGATTTTCATTGCTATGACCAAAATAACCTGACCAGAACAACTTAGATAAGAAAAGATTTATTTTGGCTCGCAGTTTCAGAGGTTCAGGCCATAGTTGGCTGGCTCTGAGGCAGAAACATCATGGCAGAAGGGCATGGCAGAGAAAAACGGATGAGCTCATAGCAGCCAGAAAGCAGAGAGAGAGAAGAAGAAGCTAGAGAAAAGATAAGCCCTTGCAGGGCACTCCACCAGTGACCTACTTCCTCCAACCAGATCCCACCTCCCAGTAGTCCATTCAGCTATCAGTGGATTAATCCATTGGTAAATCCATCAAATAAATTAATCCACTGATGAGGTCAGAGTCCTCATAATCCGATCACTGCATGACAGCACCACATCTAAACCTTGCTGCATTGGGGACCATGCTTCTAACACATGAGTTTTTGAGGATGTTCCAGATCCAAACCATGACAATGACTTATCACAGGCTACTTTTGTGTTCAATGGTCTGACTCAAAAAACAAAATAACCCCTGATTTAAAAACATAAAAACAAACTCAAATACACAGAGCATCTCCTAATCTGTTGTGGTGTTTCGGTAACACTGGGGTATTTTTAGAATCTGCCCACAAGGAACAAAGGAAGAAGGGTAAACATCAGAAGTAAATTAGAAGAAAATTATAAACTTTGAATAACTACACTACACAACCTATTGATTGCCTTCTCTTCACCAATTAGTGTCACTCAATTAAATCAGATGCATTTTCACTTAATCCAGGGGATTCAAGACTCATTACAACTATTGAAAACTTTCATTGAATTTTTTTTCTTTTATTCATACACACTCCATCAGATTGGCTCACTGCCCCACTGAGAAGCTTTTGGCAGCCCAAATAAACTAGATTGAAGTTACTCTCTTATTGCTATTCATTCAGCCTAAAAATTTTGGCTTAAAGGCAATATCTCTGAGTGTTCATAAATATGCATGTACAAGAACTTTCAAAACTTTTTTTTTTTTTTTTTGGCCTTCCAAGAATTTTGAAGTTACAGATCTCTGGGCTAGAAATACAAGAAGTTAATAAGTATGTTAAATTTAGTAAGTTTCAAAGAATTGCAAAATCAAACAATGAGATGCCTACTAACCAGCTATGAAGTTGGCCATTTTTGTAAGCCCTATAGAGTCCTTGGTGGGACTTAAGGGAACAAGGAAGGGTACATCATACACAGTACATCATACACTGTTGGTGGAAGAGGACATCTTCTGAAAGACAAGCTAACAGTAGCAGATAAGGAAGCACTACATGCTGTCACAGATGAATCCCTAATATCAGTGGCTTAACACAGTAAGTTATTTCTTACATACCTAGACCCTGAAACAGATGATCCGAATTGGTAGTAGAGTCCTCTCATCCTCTCATTGATAAGAATAATAGAGCCTGATTGGCAGCCTCTACCACTTTCATGGCTTCAATGTCACTCACCTGAGAAATCAGCAAAGAGGGAGGCCATAGAAAAAGTACATCTACTTTTTTCATAATCTTGGCTATGAAGTGACAACCTACTTCTACTCAGGGTACATGGGTAAAAATCAGGCATCTGAGCTCACATAGATGCAAGAACAGGAAGCCACTGCTTCCTGGCAACAAACCTACACTTGTCTCTGCCAAGGTAGCTAAATTAATATGCATACATAAATATATGTACAAATGAATGTGTGTATCTTAAAATAGTTGTACCATCAGATCAAATAATTTCATGGACAAGATATATGCATAAAAGATGGACACTGACATTTTATTTATAGTGGTAAAAAATTAGAAATTACCTAAAAATTATTAAACAGTTTGGTTAAATAAATTTTGGCACATTCATATAATGTTATTCTGTTCACAAAACAAGAATGGTGTTTTTTATAGATTGAAATTAAATTTACAAACTGTGATATGCAGGATAATCCCAGTTTTGTAGCACAAATATCTGGTTAATCAGTTATTCACCATCTAAAGAACTAATTTTACAACTTCATTACAGCTTCTATTATGGTTTAGTTACAAGGTGTCCCCCCCAAAATTCATGTATGAGACAATGCATGAAAATTCAGAGATAAAATGTTTGGGTTAGGAGAGTGTTAACCTAATCAGTGCATTAATCCACCAATAGGGATTAACTGAGTGGTAACTACAGGCAAGTAGGGTGTGGCTGGAGGAAGTGGGTCATTGAGGGCATGCCTTTGAGGTATATATTTTGTCACTGGTAACCAGAACACCCTCTCTGCTTCCTGGTGCAATATCCTAAGCTGCTTTTCTCTTCCATGTTTTTCTGCCATGATGTTCTGCCTTCATTGCCAAGAGCAATGGAATTGGCCATCAAAGGACTGAGACCTCTGAAACCATAAGTGCCAAATAAACTTTTCCTCCTCTAAAATGGCTCTTTTCAAGTCTTTTGGTCACAGCAGCCAAAGAACTGACTAAAACAGCTTCTAAAATTCATTCTCATATATTACCTTACCAGATCTGAGAGGTTGATTCTGACTAATATTTTCTCAAGAGTCTGATTTACAAACTAGATTTTTGATTTTGTCCTTTGACAATGAAAGTATGCCTTCCACTACTAGGAATGTCTTGTTTCTTTAAGAATATCTTTATACCCTGTTACCAGATCTGAGAGGTTGATTCTGACTAATATTTTCTTAAGAGTCTGATTAACAAACTAGATTTTTGATTTTGTCCTTTGACAATGAAAGTATACCTTCCACTACTAGGAATGTCTTGTTTCTTTAAGAACATCTTTATACCTGTTATCAAGAAAGGAGGAAATCAAGTTTCTTCATTAGAAGTTGCTTCAAGAGTTTACTCTCAAAAGAAAAGGAATGCAATGCTCTCAAGACTTTTTGTTCCAGGACTGAGAATCAATCCCATTTCAAGCAGTCTAGAAACATTTATTGAGCTCCCACTCAATGACACAAACTGTGCTACAATCCTGAGGGCACATGGAATCTGCCACTTCAGAACTCAGAGAGAAGCAAGGGAGACACTGAAGTAAACAGCAATTGTGACTTGTGAACAGAGCTTAATAAGAAACACCCAGCCCTTTTTCAGGGCTCAAGAAGGACTCAGTGAGGAGACAGTATTGCATTAAATGTACAACAATGAGAAAGGCTTCCAAACACAAACAAAGTGAGGAAGATCTCCAGGCAAGAGAAAAATGTGCACACAAAGAAAACACTGAGGTATGAAAGATTGTGAACACTGGAGAAATATGCAAACAACAAATTTAAAGGATACAATGTATGCAAAACATCAGATAGGATGCTTGGTACAAGTGCAGGCACTGCAATGTCAACTTCCTTTCTCTTCCCCTTCCCAAACTCAGAGTAAATAAAGTAGCATTGGGAAGATTGGAATTTTGTGAATTTTCTACACTTTGGGGACTCTTTTTAAGAAAAAGTATACAAAATTATGTTCAGGATCTTGGAAGGGGCTCATGCAAGTGAAGGACTCTAAAGCTTAAATTTCACTATCTATCATCCATATGCCTCTGGAAGAATATAAAAGAATATTGATGACAGGGATGGAGGGTGAGCAGGTATAGTAGGATGTTGTGATGCACCACCCAGGTACCCCTTCAGAATGAAGAACGTACTGCCCAGCTTTTAGGAGGGCTTCAGTTGCTGGTCCCTATGGGCTGAAGAAATTCATTCATACAAGATACACACCTCCCTCTTGTGCCATCCTATAAGGGTGACACAGAAATCCAGACAACTGAAGTAACATCATGAGTACCCGCCCCCATCAAATTAGAAGCACATGAAGCCAGTAATAAACAGAGTTCCTACCAAGGTCCAGTTCACAGTGAGTATCTGGTGGGCCATTGTCATTTTCTGGTCCCCACGTGTGTCATTGGATGGATATATTTGCTGGTTAGCATAACCCCTGCATCTGATCCTTTGCCTGTGGAATGAGACCTAGAGAAGTATGCAAGTCTAAACCCTCACCGCCACCAAGACGGAAAAGCAAAAATAATACTGTCTCCCAAGGAAAATGGCAGAGTTTATGACATACTTAAAGAATTAAAATTTGAGAATGATGAGGATCACCACCTCATCATCTAGTCATTTGATTGAACATTCTAGTCCCTGAAAAAAACTGTAAGTATCCCAGAGAATTACATGGATTACCACAAATTTAAGGAGTAATCCCAATTTCAGCTGCTATCACAGATGAAATCGTTGTTATTGAAGCTGTAATATGTATCCATTGATATGACATTTATGTTCTTTCTACCCTGCTAGAAAAGATCAGAAGCAGTTTGCAATTACCTGAAAGAATGACAATAAGCATTTACACTCTTAACCCAGGACTTTGTTAACTTTTCTACCATCTACCATAAGAAAATCCAATGATAGCCAGACTGACTGGGCATCACAGTGGCCCACTATACTGATGACACTATTAAAATCAGAGTATATATCCCAATGTGGCATATACATCAGAAGTTATGATAAGCCACAAGAACTCTAGAGCATAGGAGATACACCACACCCTCTGACAATCCAAGGTGCCAACACATCAGTAAAAATTTTAGATGTCCACTGGACTATGGCAGGCCAGGTCTTCACCTCCAAAGTAAAGGACAAATACTATAATTCATATATCCTACCATGAAGAGGTTACTTTGAGTTCCAAAAACAAGCATATTCCATACTTTGAAATAATGCTCCAACACATATACCAATTTTCTAGCTTCTAGTGAGAGTCCATAGCAAGATAAATTGTCATCTTTTAATGGATTCAAAGTAGGAAGGGGCTATGCAGCATATCCAGGCTATAGTTCAAATAACCCAACCTTTTGAGCCAAATATTCTAGTAGGCCCCATAGTAATAAAGGTTGCCCAGCAGATCCTATGGTAATAGATGCAATGAGAAAAGATAATGTGCACTTTATGGCAAGTGTCAATGGATAAATAATAAGACAGATCCACAGATTTTGGGGACTGTCATCTGTAACGGAGAATAATAAATATTTTGGAAAATGACTCCTGGCATATTGCTGAGCTCTAGTAGAGATAGAGTTTCTGATTATGAGACACCAAATAACCATGCAGTTAGAGTGATCCCTTGTGAACTGTATATATCAGAACTACCATACTATAGGTTGGACAGGCTCAGCAGTAATCTACTATAACATGTCAAAGGTACATGGGGTACTGAGCACATTGGGCCAGAGGGCATATGCAAGCTGTATGTAGGCCCAGACCTACACTCATCCACCACTGTTGCACCACAGCCTGTCTTGATGCACACCTGTGATCACAGAAGAGATTCCTTTTAACCAGTTCATGGAAGAGGGAAAACATGACCTTGGTTCATATATGGATCAGCTCAATATATGAGTGAAAGTCAAAAATGGATAGCAGCTATGCTACCATCCTGCTCAATCAATATTGGCTTTGAAATATAGTAGTGAGAGAAGCTCTTCCCAACAAGCAGAGCTTTGGGCCATGGACATGGTCAGCCACCCTGATCAAAGGAGAAGTGGCTCAAGGATAGAATAAGCATGGACTCACTGGCAACAGTAAATGACTTAGATGATTGGTCAGGAGTCTGGAAGACAAAAGAGCAGATCATGAGGTTTAGGTTGACTCTTGTAGATGGACATATAAAACGGAAGCAAAGTATGAAGAGCTTTATATCCTCTGTCAATATCCATTAATGATGATCCACCACAGAAGAGGCACTGAGCAAGCAGACAGAATGATTCAGCCATCCTCTGTCCATAGCCACCCCATTTTAGAGACGATGGACACACAACAGGAGCCATGGCGGCAGGGATGGAGGGTATTCGTGGGTTCACCAGAGGGACATTTCACTTACCAAGAATGACCTAGGTGCTGTGGCTGCCGAAAGTCTAAAGTGCCAACAGCAGTGACCAATGCTGTGTCCCCAATATAGCACCATCCATCAAAGAGCCAAACACCCATAACGGAAAACTGATTACATTAGACCTCTTCCTCCATAGAGAAAGTAGTTATTCATTTTCATAAGCTTAAACACATGTTCTGGGTTTAGAGTTTGCCTTTCCTACCATAGGGCCTCAGCCAGCACTAGTGTCCAAAGGCTGATGGAGGATTCGATCCACTGACAAAGAATCCTGCATAATATTGTACACAACTAGGTAATGTATAGTATAGCAAAGGAGCTATAAGGGAGGGCAATAACCGCAGAACCTACTTCTCCTATAATACACTGCAACACCCAAAAGCTTATAGCCTGGTAGAATGATGGCGCATCTTACTAAAAGCACAACTGAGGTGCCAACAGCAGAGACCAATACTGAAATACTACCTTGCAAGAATTGGGGGCCATCTCCAAGATGTAGTATACATTTTAAGTCAGTGACATTTATGTGAGTCCTCTGTCCACAGTAGATAGAAAATATGAGTCAGAAAGCCAAGGAGTAGAAGCAAGAGTGGCCCCACATACCACTATTGCCAGGGTCCCACTTGGAGAATTTGTGCTTCTTGCTCCCACAACTCTGGGCTCTGTGGTTTCATAGATTTTGTACCCAAACAGGGAAAACTTTTTCCAGGGTACAAAGCAAGAATCTCATTAAACAATAAGTTACAGCTTCTACCTGGGCACTTTAGGCTTCCCATACCAAGGAACCAGCAGGCAAGAAGAATTACTGTAGTAGTGGAGGTAAGCGACCCTCACAATCAGGAGGATATAGGACTGCTATTACACAATTAAAGAGGAAGGAATATACTTATCACCCAGGTGATCCAATCAGGTGCTCCTTGGTATCTCCTTGCCCAATTTGATGGTGAGAGGATAAGTGCAGTAGCCTAAGACCAAGGCTTAGTTCCTTCAGAAATGGAGGTCTGGGTCACCAACAAATATGCCACTAAGATCAGCAGAGGTCTTAACTAATGATGATGGCAACTTAGAACAAAGAGTAGAGGAGGGCAACTATGAGTATCATTTGTGGCCCTAAGACCAGCTGCAAATGCAGGGACAATAGTTTATCCAACTACCTTTCTCTTCTAAGTTTGCATCAGAGAGAGAGAGAGAGAGAGAGATCGACTGACTCACTGGAATCCTTAAGGAGTTGTTTCCAAAACTCATACAAAGAAGTATGGCCCCAAGAATAGACTCTGGTGACCACTGGTCACCCAAATCCTCCTTTAGGAATGAAGGATTTACTCTCACCTTGTGGGAGTGCTAGAAGCAGACAATCTCAGGTTTCAGGCCTCAAATGGGCTACCTCATCCAAAGTCACATCCCTTTCCTTGAACAGCCAGCATCTGATGGGTTTAATTTAAGACTACAATGGCCTTGTCCCTGACCCAACTCAGGATACCTCCAAAGGGTCATTCCAGCTTCAGAATCCCCCACATAGCTGGCTGGGACTCTGCTGAGGCCATCTCACAGCTCAACCTCACCATCGCCCAAAGCTGCTTCCTGCCCTCTCACAGAGATCCATCACAAAGTCACTTTCTGATCAACCCCTGAAGGTCCTCTCTTCCAGAATCTGCCTCCCAAGCATCCCAGCCTATGTTCACACCAAAAACATCCTTGCTTGTCAAGTAAGTTCTTTCTTTGTAATTGTAGGAACTTGATAAATACAAATATATTTACTACCCAGCTTTCCTGTATTATTATCTATTTATTAACAGACCAGCAAAATTAAAATCAGGTTGATCATAGTTTTTCCTCATTAAATATAAATATTGATGAGACATTACTTTAATGGGTCAGAATCTCATCTGCCAAGGTGGCCCCCGATGTCCAAAGTTTGATTCTACTTTTCATCACAGAATAATCACTATCATCTTCAGATAAAATCCCTGGTTCATTCTTGTGTTCAAAAAGTAAGGAACTGCCAAAAAGATTAATTACATTTGCAGTGGGCTATCCCTCTCCATCACCAGGTAGCTCTCTGGTTTTCAACATCAATACTTGAGGTCAGATCATCACTTGTGGTTTCTGAAATTCTTTACTCTAAGATCTCCAATCTTAGCTGCCCTAGGAAAACAGAAGACACAGAGAACTCATTTCCATTTTCTCAGTTTGTTCTTCCTACCAGGTATCCTCCCATTACTTAAGCCAGTGGTCAACTCACTTCAGTACTCTGGACCTTTTCATTTTTAGAAGAGGGCAAGAAAACTACTGACTTTACCTCTTCTTTTTACTTTTCCCCTGATGTAGCACTAATATAGAAAATATTGATGCCTTTTCCAACAGTAGAAATACATGAATTTATGGAAGTAGTTCAACTAGATATAAAAATACAAATTTTCCCAAAATAACACAAATCTCCAAGTATGACCTGGCCCTCTCTTTATCAAAACAATATTAGGGAAATCAGATAACTAAGAAAATTTAGAGAAGAAGAAAGGAAAGACAAAAGGATGACTTGTACATGGTGATATTTATGTTGCTCAGGGCCTACAAATGTCCTGGTGTGAAAAATCCTTTGTTAAGAAATGGTTCTGTTCATAATCAAAATAATAATAATAGAAAGTTTCTCTGTTCCCCAAGATCTTCTCCCTCCATATCAAAGGAATGCCTAGATTAAAAACTAATTGATGACACTGACATAAAACAACCATAATTAAAGAGTTGAGGGTTCTTGACCCAGTTCTGCTGCTAAAAATGTGCTACTTTCATCTTCTGAGATCTCCTTTTCCTCATTTATTTACCAAAAACAGAGAGGGAAAAGAGATGGGTGACCTTCCCAAAAACTTTAATAATGAGCATGTGTTACTTTTATAGTGGAAATAATTTTTAAAATATTTTACTATTTGAGAAACAAAGCTTTAAAGGTAATTACTAATTTTCCATCCAATGCTAAAATTTTATGAACTTCCATGTGGTCAGGTTGAGCTAAAATGCATCAACAAGCCCCTCAACCTCAACCCATATCTCACCAAAATATGGCTTCAATGGACTACCAACTCAACATCTCCCAGTCAGACCTCTCCTCTGAGCTCCAGGCTTATCTACTCTATCCATTCATATATCCATTTGGATGTCTCAAGTGTTCATGTACAAAAAAAGCTTCATAACTTTCAGCCCAAACTTGATTCTCTTCCAGTGATCTTTTTCATAATGGTGAGCACCATCAACTCAGAATTATAGCAAAACAAATAAATAAATGGGTAAGAAGTAAAACAAACCAGGTATCTGGAGCAAGGTATAACACCTTTCACCTCTTTCCCTTCTATTTCCAGTCTATCTTCAACTACTACCTATTTTATTACTAAATAGCTCAAACCATCCATCAGTCTCCATCTCAACCTTCACCACCTAATCCAAGCTACCATGGCTTCTCACCTGCACTAGGCAACAGCATCCTCTCTGCCCCACAACCTCCTCTCTTGTACCATATCCATCAACTACAACTGTTGATGCCTCAAAATGCATATATGATAATGCCACTTCCTGTTTAAAGCCCTTGAATGATTCCCCTATTCTCTTAGGATAATCAAAAAATCCTAACTCTTACTACCAGGCCCTGGATGATCTGGCCACTGCCCGTCTCACCAACTTCTTTTTTTCTTTTTTTTTTTTTTTTAATATTTTTTAGTTGTAGAGGGACACAATACCTTTATTTTATTTATTTATTTTTATGTGGTGCTGGGGATGGAACCCAGTGCCTCACATGTGTAAGGCAAGTGTTCTACCACTGATCTACAGCCCCAGCCCTCACCAACTTCTTAATGGAACTCTCTACTTCTCTCTTGGAGCTTCAACCACAGTGGCCTCTCCAAGTTCTTTAACTACACATGCTCCTTACCACCTCAGGCCTTTGTACATATTGTTCCATACCTGTGCAGTATTCCACTCTGTTTTCTTTGCCTAATTAACTTCTACTTCTCCTTCAATCTCAGTTAAACCTACTTTCTCAGGGAATCCTTGTCTGACCCACAGGCTAAATCAAGTCCTTTTATAACAAGTTATCATAGGGACTCATAAATTTTCCATAGAGCACTTATTATGACTTGTAATGATGAATGTAAGCAGTTCAATTCAATATCTGTCTTTACTACCAGATAAGTTTTATAGGGCTAAGAGTTCTGTTTGTTCATCATTTTTTCCTTGACACCTCGCTCAATGCTTAGCGTACAGTGAGTACCCAATAAATGTTCTGTAATGGATGAACAAATGAGTGAATAAATAGAAGCACAGAAAACTAATGAGGCATTTTTCTCATTATTGCTTTTGCTCAAATGCCTAGATATTTACCCGTCAGCTTTATTTCACTTTGACTACAAAGGTATAATTTTGGACTGCTTCTTAAACTTCATCAATTTTAAAAAATAAAAGGCATATATCTATCAAGTTAAAATGTTAAGAATGATCACTTGGTATTTCCATGACAGTTGTACAATGACAAATAAAATGACAGTCACAATAATCCTTCAGAGAGAATTATTAGTGGGTCAAAAAAAAAAAAAATAGAAGCTAAGGAACATTTTGAATACTCTCCAAGAATAAGATATCAGCCCTGAGTATTATGCTGTGGAAAAGTTTTGAATTACCATCAGCTTTATTTTTCCAAAACTATTCTAGTCATGTGTCTCAAATACAAATGCTTAAATCTTAGACACTTAATGTGGTCCCCAAACCACTCTCTAACCTGGAAATTATCGTAAAGACTCTGAGGAATGTTTCTAGTCTGGGGAAGCAGACAATACACCATTCTAATGAAAGCCAAAGAAAGCACATGTATATTGTTGGGGAAGTGAGAGAATGTTGTCTGACTCAGCCTCTGATCAGAACGTCCCTACTTCTATCTCCTTGTACATGAACTTGGTAATGCAATCCCCGATCATGAAGATGCAGAGGATGTTCATTAAGTCCTTGGGACTGGGGCCCAGGGCCCTCTCCCAGTTTAACTTATCCTTCCGATGCTGCTTTTGGCCAGCTCTGTCTCACGGGAACAAAGCTAACACTAAGATTCTAAGTCAGGTCTTTCATCAGCATCAAAATCAACTTATAAAACATCCACGTGTTCATGTATGAAGACACGAATGGTGTGACTCTATTTTGTGTACAACCAGAGAAATGAAAAAGTGTGCTCTATATGTGTACTATGAATTGAAATGCATTCTGCTCCCATGTATAACAAATTAGAATAAATAAATAAATTTAAATAAAATAAAATAGATGGTGATAATAAAAATAAATAAATAAATAAACCCCAAGTGTTTCTACCACATTTCCCTCATATTTCTGAACTCAAGGAGAAAATAGAGAAATAGGGCAAGGCAGGACTCCATCACAGAGGCCTGTATTCCTTCTCCACATGATCAGATCAGTAGTTCCTGCCACAAAGTCTTCCAGTGTGACCTGAAAAAAGCTCTCCTCCTTCAGGTGAAACATCCATTCATTCTAATAAAAATTTACAAAAGGACACATTAGAAAAGCTGCCTCAGAGTTGCCCAGATGCACATGGAAACAAGACCAGCTACTGATGCTAGTAAAGATCTCATCTCCCATCAACCCCTTGGGGCCTCGGGATAAATACTTCCCATAAGTCCTCAGTGCACAGAATGAAGTTCACAGCAAGCATGCTGTTGATATAATCAAGTAAAAGAAAGACTTAGAAACTCATTTCTGTGAAACCACTCATGACTCCCCCTAACACACTTAACTACACATAGGAACACACACACGCACACACACACTACCATAGCTCACTTTTTAATAACTCTGTGGGCACATGGCACCATATAATTATTTGTTTACATGTTTACTGCAATCTGCTGGATGTGGCGTGGTACTACATTATTCATTTTTATAGCTCTATCACACAGCACAGTAAGTGCTAAGTGTTTATTGACAGAATAAATGAATTTTTCCAATGCAAGAATCTGTCAGGACTTGCTAATTAAAACTTCTTAAAAATACGATAATGAAGATCGTTCAGTCAATTTATTCCTTTCATTTTTAAAGGTTCTCCTTATAGAAATAATAATGTTTAATTATGTAATATGAAATATATACAAGGTCATTAAAAACTAGCTAAGTGAATATGAGGGTACCACCTTTTCAAACAAACAAAACAGTACCATTGGAAAGTTCTTTGTGTCCTCCTCCCTCACTCCCACCCCCATCATTACCCAGAAGTAAGCACTATCCTGAATCTAATGTCTGTAAAGGAACCATTGTAAGAGAAAAAGTCAGATGTCTTGAAATAAAACTGAGTATGGCCATGTCACTCCTTTAACTCAGCCTGAACTGAGGTTTGCCTGATACAAAACTTTAGTATAGGATTGCGCTTATTATTTAATCACTCAATTACAAAATAATATATAATTTTTAAATAATAAAAATCATTTGATTATTTTTATTTATTACTACACAAGTAAAAACAGATTTAATAATCTTCAGACATGGAAACCAAAGTAAATATTTCCAGCTAGTCTGCAAACAAGAAATTTTACTTAGCAAGGTCAGGAAGTCTTTTGACTCATCCAACTTCTATTAAGCAAATATATCAATTTTAACCCCGTTGACCCTACCTTCAGTGTGATGTTGATTATAAGAAAAGGGAGGGCAGAAATGCACAGAATGCACCAGGGACTAGGACTTAAAATATGTTCTTTCAGCATACATACCAACATTTATAGCAGCACTGTTACAAATAGTGAAGTTGTGGAACCAGCCTACGTGCCTGTCAACAGACAAATGGGTAAATAAAATGTCGTATATATGCACAATGGAGTTCTACTCAGCCATAAAGAGAAACAAAATTATGCTGTTTGCTGGAAAATGGATGGATCTGGAGAACATAATGCTAAATAAAATAAGCCAGACTCAGAAAGTCAAGGGTCAAATGTTTTCTTTCATGTATAGAAGCTACGGAGAAAAAATTAATAATTAAAGGGAATCTCATGAAAATATAAGGGAGATCAGTGGAACATGGGTGGGGTATTTCAGGGGAGGAAGTAGGGAAAGGAAAAGGAAAGAAGTGGGGGTGAAGTTAACCAAGTTATGCTAAGTACATGTGTGAATATATCACAATGCATCCCACTTTTATATGTAATTATAATACACCAACTAAAAATAAATAAATAGAAGGAAGATTACTAGATTAGAGGAAAGGGATTGGAGGAGGGAGGAGAGAAGGGAAATGGGAACTGAAATGGAGCAAACTATGTTATATGCATTTATGAATATGTTGAATTAACCCTACTATTACATATAATTATAATGCACTAATAAAAGCACTTTAAAAATATGTTCTTCTGAAGGCAGAAGAACAAGGTAAAGATAGACCTATAACTTTGAAAGAAAAGGTGACTGTTAAATAGTTAACATAAAAAGCTGTTGTACAGAATTCCTAGTTTGTGTGCGAGAGGAGGGGGAGACAGGTAGACAGACAGACGGACTGGTTGGGACAAGGTGAGAAGCGGCAAAGCAGGTCAAGGTAACAGTGAAAAGTAAGGCAGCCCTGGATCGTGTTAAATGAGTTCAAGCCTTGAGGGCCAAACAAATTCCATCCCAAGAAGACGAAAGAATGTCCAGATCTTATCTCCAAACCACTGAAAATATCTTTTGCAGACTATTCTTTATAACGTGATCATTATCCCCAATTTACCAAAAAGGAAGAAAGGATGTATCCCAGAAACACTAGAAAAGGTCAAAGTCATAAAAACTAACACAGTGAACATTAGAGAACCACCTTTCCAAACAAACAAAACATTACCCATTACCATAATGGTTAGAAAGTTCTTTGGTCCTCCTCTCACACTCCCACCCCCAGGCAATCTTTTGTTTCATATATTTATGAATAGATTCATAATATAAAGACAAAAGACTCATGAATATACAGAAAATAAAGTATCCCCAAATCATTGCTAAATCACTAATACTATAATGGCAAATTATTCTCATTTTCTTTTTCACTAAAGCATTTGACAAATTCTCCCTTAATGTTTTTGCAAGTTACATGGTAATAGATTTTTTTCTGGATTGAAGCTAGAGGAACTACAAAGCAGGTCTCTAGATTAATGATGATGATAAAGAGATAGATGATTGACAGATAGAGAGATGATAGATAGATAAATTGATATAGATTTTAGACCACTCCAAATTCAAACTGACCCATTCTGTTCCCGTATTTGATCAGACGTTTCTTTGGTTTTCTGTGGGTAGACACTGCCGATTGCCTATTAAATAGCCACGTACCCCTTTACCTTGATAAAAAAAAAATGATTTTGTTTAAGTAGTAATATTTCATTTTACAGGCAATGGATCTTCATTGGCCTATGCCAAGCATAGCAACATTAATCCACTTGGCCCAGGGATTGACTAGCCAAGGAGATAGAAAAAGAGGAATCTGCTGGGCACTTCCAAGAAAAAAATTTCCTCTTGGAAGAAAAGAAAGATGTATAAAGAGAAAGTTCTTCTTGCCCCTGCTCCCTTCCTTCCTGCTGCAGATCTTTTACTATGACAACTGTCTCCTGGGAGTTGTAGCAGCCATCTTGAAACCATGAGGCCACAAACTGGAGGATGAAACTAATCCTCTGAGGATGACATAATAGAAAAAAGAAAAGAAACTAGATACTTAATGACATCATCCATTCAGGATTCCTTTGGGCTTCTTATTAAATAGATACTAAATGTCCCTAAAGTTTAAGTCATTATTAACTAAGAATATCCTAAGTGATATACTTGTCAACACTAAAGGAATGAACAAGTGACCCAAGCATTTGTAGTTGTACTTAAAAGTTTGATGAAGCTGCTAAAATTTGGGGCGTGGGGAGTCCCTTGGTCGACACAGGTATGTATCATGTAAATAACATCACTGGGGTATCACAGAAAATAGCGATCCCACCCTGTTGTCTCTTGGTCCAACCCCAGTGGTCAGGGAATTCCATTTTAGGAGGCACATGGGAAAGTCAAGAAAAAGTAGCAATTAAAATGAAGAACAGGGCTGGGGTTGTTCCTCAGTGGCAGAGCACTTGCCTATCATATGTGAAGCACTGGGTTCAATCCTCAGCACTGCATATAAATAAATAAAATAAAGGCCCATTGACAACTAAAAAAAAAATTTCAATGAAGAACATCTGAAGAAATTAGATAAATTATTTTTAGGCTACAGAATAAAAAACAAAAGGAATCATGAAAGCTAACTCAAACATCTGAAGATTTTTAATGCAACATAGACAAGAAAACAAAATGTTCTGCCCAATTTCTCACAAAATCCCTCCCCCTGCATTCTTCATCTTGATAGTTACACCATTGGCCCAATGGCCAATGTCGTAAGTCATTTTTTTTTCCTCCTTCCCCTCACCTAACCCCATATCTACTGTTTTATTAGGATTTCTCAAATCCCTTTACTTCTCTTCATGTCTAATGTCTCAGCATTGGCCACCATCACCTCTCACCTGGACCACTGCAATAGCTTCCCTTCTATCTTAAGGATTTCCAGAATGTTTCCAAAATCAGCTTTAAAAACCAAAATTGACCACATAGCTCCTCTATTAAAAATCCTTCAGTTGCCCTCTGCTTGCATTCAGAGCAAAACCCTATATTCTTAACCTCTCATAATTTGGCCTTGTCCTTTCTTTATAGTATCCTATGCTTATACCAAACTATGTCAGGCTCCTGTGTCTATCTTCCTACTCCACATCCACAAGAAAAATCTTGATATTCCCTTCAAAATTCTCATCCATCTTTGGAGACCATAAATGTCTTCTCTCCTACATAGAAAAGACACAGAGACACCAACATACTGATAGATACATAAAATATTCCAAAGTCCTGGGCCAGACAGGAGGCCCTGGGGTGGAGTAGAGAGGACCACCCAGATTCTGTATGAATAAGTTAGATGCACCAGTTTTGAGGGTACTCAAACATTCACAGAGAGGAAGCTGTTCAAGGCATCTGCCAATGGATACTTTATTGATAATTAATTATCCCTTGGTAATTATCTCATTATGCTGAAATTATGTATTTCTATTTGTTTCCCACACTTTTCTATATGCTTGTCAAGGGAGAGACCATGTCTTTTTTACCTGAAACCTGTATATCTCCACACCACGACAGCATGGGAATATAAGTAGGGTGAAATTAACAAATCAAACTCTGCTTCAGTCCATGCACACTCTTTGAAGATCCTCCAAATCCCTTCAACTCAGGGGTTCTGTAGGGGTACTCAGTCCTCTTGGTCATTATGTGCTATCTGTCATTTCCTTCTCTTGTGATCAGGCCCCAGCCCAAGGAGTAGCACCTTCTGTGGTGAAAAGTCTCCCCCGTGGTGCTGTTGACAGCACTACACTGTTCCCTATAGCTATCACACAGGTTACCCTTGATAATTTGCCTTTAGGAAGAAGCCCTCATGCCAATACTGACTACTTCACCTTTCAGCCTGAAAGTATCCCATGCCTCTCTGTGTTCCTAGTGCCCAGCCCATGCCTGACACATAAATGTATGCTTAGTAAATGTTTACTAAATGAGTCAACAAGGAATGTTTCACAAACTGAAAAGTTAAGAAGATTGTATATCTACAAAAAAAAAAAAAAAAATATACACACAATGGTCAATAAGCACATGAAAAGATGTTCAACATCATCAGGCACTACAGAAATGCAAATCAAGCCCAGTATGGTGGTGCAGGCCTGTAATCCCAGTCTCTCTGAAGTCTGAGGCAGGAGGATCCCAAGTTCACGGCCAGCTTCACCAATTTAGCAAGGCTCCAAGCAACTTAGCAAGACCATGTCTCAAAAAATAAGGGCTGGGGCTGTAGCTCAGTGGTAGAGCGCTTGCCTTGCATGTGTGAAGCACTGGGTTTGAACCTCAGCACCACATAAAAATAAGTAAAGATATTGTGTCCATCTATAACTAAAAAAATATTTTAAAAATAAATAAATAAATAAAAATAACTGGGGATGTGGCTTATTGGTTAAGTGCCCCACATTTTTAAAAATGCAAATCAAAGCCACAATATGCAAATATGTCACATTCACTAGGATGGCCATGATCAAAACGATGAACAAGTGGTGGCAAGGACATACAGAAATCAGACTCTCCAGACATTTCTCATTAGAGTGTAATATGGTACTTCTGCTCTGGAAAACAGTTTGGTAGTTCCTCAAGAGATAAACATGAAATTACCATAAAACCCAACAATTCCACCCTAGCAAACTGAATAAATACATTCATACATAAACTTACGAGTACGTAAATGTTTGTAACAGCATTATTCATAAGAGCCAAAAAATGGGAAAAAATCTAAATGCCCATCATCTGATGAAAGGATAGATAAGTTGTAATATAGCCATACAATGGAATATTATTCAGTCATAAAAAAGAAATGAAGTATATGTTGCAATGAAGAAATGAAATACATGTGAAATGCTTCATGCTACAACACAGATGAGTCTTTAAATCCAATGTTATGTAAAAGAAGCCAAACACAAAAAGCTGTCCATTTATATGAAATGTTCAGAACAGGCGAATCTATATAGGCAGAAAGTAGAGTAGTGGCTTTCCAGGGGTTGGATAAATGAGAATGGGGAGTGTCTATTGAGTAAGGGGCATCTTTTGGGGTTATGAGTTAATAGTGATGGTTGCATGACTTTGTAAATATACAAGAAAAACCACTGAATGGTATACTCAGGTGAATTTTATGGCATGTGAATTAGATCTCAATTTTTAAGCACCCCTAAAACATTTAGGAAAATTAGCAGACATCATATCATTGTAAATGACAAGGTAAAATTTGGCTCAATTTTTTAAAAGTACTTTCTACTCTTAGAAATAAACATGCCCACTATGTAAATAAATTTCTCATTCAGGTGGTGAGCTGCCTATCCTAGTGGTTACTCAAGAAAGTTGTATCCAAAGTGCTGCAGAAGGAATTCCTACACTATAGACAAACTATCTTGTAAATTCCACACCATGTTAGGTATATCACCCTATGCAAAGCAAGCACTTAATCAATAAATAAATAAATGTCAGCAAATGCCTGGTGAAAAATTAACAAACAAATCTTCTCAAAGCATCTATTAAGCCTATCTTTGTACACAAGGTGGTGCTAATCAGCAGATGCCTGTCTTTTTTGAGCGTTTACTGTGGATGGTAGCCAATTCTTCCCTGGTAGGCAGAGAAGTGAACTCCACATATTCTATATTGAGTCTCATCAGCTGTTAAAGACATGGTTTACAAGAAAACCAATGATGGCCGATAAACTCCAACTGCCCAGCTGAGTCAATATAATCATTGCTGGCCATGGATGCTCATGTGCCCCACTGGCTGACAGCCAGCCCACTGGAGGGAGACCTACAGCCCCAGCAGAAGAGGGTGAAGGAGGTCTAAGGTCATTTTCCAACTGTGTGAGAACAGGAGATGTTGTCAGAACAGCATTATCCAAAAGTCAGAATAATGTCAAAAAGTCATGTATTTTCTAAAAAAAAAAAAAAAAGTAGTTTCTTTTATTCCCCTACCCTTGCATTATATGTTGAATTGTGTCCCCTCAAAATAGAATCCTAACCCCAGTATCGCAGAATGTGACCTTATTCAGAAAAAGATCTTTGCAAATGACCAAGTTAAAATGAGGTCATTAGGGGCCGGGGTTGTAGCTGACTGGTTGAGCACTTGCCTTGCATGCGTGAGGCACTGGGTTTGATCCTCAGCACCACATAAAATAAATAAATAAAACAAAGATTGTTTTTAAAAATGAGGACATTAGCATGGGCCCCAATCTAATATGACTGGCTCCTTATAAGAAGGGGGAAACTTGAACCCAGGCATGTTCACAGGGAGACTGTCACATGAAGATGAAGGTGGAAACCAGAAAGCATCGATTACCAGCTAGAGAACACCAAAGATGTTCCTTTGCCTGCAAACCACCAGAAGCTGGAAGGGTGGAACATATCCCCCCTCACAGCCCTCAGAAGGAACCAGCCTTTCTGACCAGCACCTTGGTCTCCAACTTCTGGCCTCCAGAACTGAAGATGGTGGATTTCTGCTATTTAAGCCACCCAGTATGTGGCAGTCATAGCTACTGGGTCCCCTAGACACCAGCTGCAGTAGCACTCACCGCCCTTGCAATCATTGTCATTTTCTGATCCTGACTTCCTCCCTCCAGAAGCTAAGTGCAAAACTATATTGCAAGTCCAGCTGGTCACCAGAGAGTACCCAGGCCCACAAGCCTCCAAGATCCTTTTTCCTCTGTGAGTGGAGTCTGTGTCTTCTAATCATCTGCAGCAAATGCAAAGGGCTACAATGTCATGATCCTTCCCACCCCCATTCCCTTTCAAGACATGTTGTTCATCTTTACCACAGTGGCAGAAAACTGTCCTTCGAATGGCAATTTCATGAAGTTAAGCATGATTTTGGATAAGTGAGCCCCAAGGGCTCGATAAACAAATATGAACAGATGTTCCAAATTGGGGAAGGAATATGACGATAGAAGAAGAGGGAATAACGTTGCCAGATTGACATTTCATACCCAAGGCCCGTCTGAGCTCGAGTCACCAGTACACCTGCTACACGAATAGCATTTTGATATGATTTAATATACTCAGTAATGAGTTCAAAAGTGCAGTGTGCACATAACTTCATTCTACAGCCTGTAAATTAGAGTGATCTTCTAATGAGGGATAATAAGTCGCATTTCCCAGGCTGCACTTAAGAAGGCACAAGCAGTACAAAGTCTGGCTCAGATATAAAGGCCTGGCCTCTCTCTCCATGATAGAGTCTCTGAGAAGGCCAGCTGTCCAGAGAATGGCATCCCTACCCCCACAGCGGCTGAGCTCCTGGCTGCAGAGCCAGGCAGGCCTTGCTGGGTCTACAGATCTGAGGGTGCTTCAGCCAGTACCACCCAAACGCTACCCTCCCTAGACCCAAAATCAGATTCATGGTTTGCCAAAGGCAGGTGCAAATCAGGAAGCTGAACAGAGAAGGCAGAACCACACATCCTAGGGAGAAAAAAAGTCTTGCACCCCACCTTACAAAAGCTATTTCAGAGAAAACAAATTTAATTCAATGACATGCTTACAGCTTTGGAATCGGGTAATTCTTTTATGAGCTTTAGCAGTGCTTTGTCAATCTGTTAAATCATCCTTCAGTACCTACTCTGTGCCAAACATCCAAACATTGTGTGAGGTGCCAAGGTAAAGTCGTGAATGAGACAGACACAGTTGCTTCCTGTTGGAGATACAGCAGTAGGCTTGGGAATCAGACCCAGCTAGATTCCTTTTGATTCTGTCATTTCCAAGCTGGGCGATCCTAGGGAGATCATCTGACCTATCTGAACATCAGCTTCCTTATCTATAAAAACAGACATAACAATGACCTATATCATGTTTTGCAAAGTTTCTAATACATAGGAGCCACTTGAAAATGGTAGCTGAAATTAGTATATGTTGGTGTATAAATGCTGATAAAGATATCTTTGTAGATTTGTCTTTGAATGTCCTCCATCAGCATATATTCCTTTTGCAGGAATCATGTCTTAATTTTCTTTTGAACTCTCCAATTATTTCACAATGACTGCCTAAGTCCGACACTAGTGAGCTTGACCATACATAAGAAAAACATCACAAAATCACATAATTGAGAATAATAGTTTACAATGCTGATCAGGAAGAATTAATGGAAAAGCATTAGAAGTCAAATTTGCACCGGATTATCATACTTGGGGTGTCTTGCTCCATTCTCAAAACAAAAAGTGTAAAATTTGATTCTTTCCCTCCTTAACAAAAACCAACCTAAACTTGAAACAATACATTCTCTGGCCCCAGAAGTGATGAAAAGATTATTAACTCTATAAGATGTTTTGGCATTATGTAAACCTACATAGCGTTTGCCTATAAATGCTACAGTTTTGAAATCTATAGAGATTTATCTGTTCCTGAATCAGATAAAAACTTTTTTGAGCAATTTTCTTATCCTGAGATGAGAAACTAAACTATTTCTTCTAAGAAATCAACAGCTTTCCTACAAAACCAAATGTTCTCCAGGACAAAAATCATTTGCCTTTCAAAGAGAGGCTATTTTCTCCCTTCATCAACAGGAGATAGAACCTGCTATTTTTAACCCATAAGGTACATATGACCTTATTTTTATTTTTATTCACTGTTCGGATATTTCATGAGCTTATCAATAGGATATATTTTAAAATATAATCAAATGGTTGTATGGAATATGTTTTATCCCCTCGAAAGTAACAGAGATGTCTTATTAAGGAAGAATAGGAATATATTGTGTTGTAACATTCAGTAAATTCCTCCTCTGCTCAGAAACTGGGCGTTTGATGATAAAGGGAAAGTTACATATAATAGGGGAGAAAAAGATCATTAAATGTTTTCAAGAAAGTCATTGGTCTTAGAAGAGATTGTCATAGGACTTCAGCCTTTTTAGAAACTCACAGCTTCCCTGAGATACTCCAAAAAGAATCAGTGAGGTAGATAATGGCTTTATTGGAAATAGATCTTCCATAATCTGGCCACCATTCCTAACTCCTGCTTTGTTTTCCAGTCTTCTGCTGTTCTGCTTTCTTGGCTTGGTGTGGAATGCTATTTATGTACTCAGAGGGCCCAATCTTTCCAGGCTTCAGCAGACTCCTCCTCCTATGAACTGCTAATGGACCTCCACTGGCTTGCCCCAGCCTCCCTACACCTGGGCCTTGCCTTCAGGGGCAACCATGACAAGGCTGGGCCATGACCCAGAAGAGCTGATTCAGACAGCCAACTGCTTGTTTTGAATGATTTAATCTGCTGGAGACTAGCAATTTGCAATGGATAATACCTTGAGACTTTCGGTTCTGATTCTAACAATTTATGAATAACTTTTCCCAGGAGAGCCAGATAAAGAAATGCTCTGTCCTTTTAAACCCAAACCAAGAAAATATGACCAACAGTAAATAATTTAACCTCAGTCCAGAAGGATTATCAGCAGACTCATGGGCCAGTTTAGACCATTCCAAAATGAAAAGGCAGGCTTCCCTTGGCATGGTCTGGTGTTAGATTGGGGAGAGGGGGGAGATGTGGGCAGGAGGAGCAGCATCTTATCTTAGCATAACTAAGAGCAGATTATCCCTCACCTCTGAGGTTTGAATAAAAGGGAAAGAAAGCAATTAAGAAGGCTTAATAAGGGGTCTGAGAAGGTTTTGCTGCAAGCAATAACAATACAGCTTGGATAGCTGCGAGCAGGAAGAACAATTCAATCCTGTTTAGCGCATCTGAAGCCAGATCTGCATGTGGAACTGAACACTGGTCATTTGTATTTGGATAATTCAGCAGTTGCCACTGAGAAATTACCCTAGGGAATGCTTTCTGGGAAGGATGTGGGGGAGGGGAGCAAAGGACAGGCTGTGTCCTTTCACCTTATTGTTCAGAGCCCGCGCTCATTTGCATAGCCCTCTGAGGATGAAGTCTTTTCCACCATTTGGTAGATTGCCATCAAATTTCAAGTGACATGATGCAGGGTAGATTTATGCACCGTGAAGCGGATACTTGCAGGGGTTCGGTGTATTTGTGTTTCATTTCCAGTTAAACAATACACAGGGGGCTGTCACAGTAACAAGGTTTATAATGATTGACTTGTTCGGCCGTATCGAGACCTTTACTTCAATAGAGCAGAAGCCTCAATAAACAGGAAATTTATATTTGAACAGATGTCTGTCTAGAAGGGCGGTACCACGTTCTGCCTGACTTGATGCAGAGTGAATCCCGTACATTCCCCTCCAAAGCACAGAGTATATATAGCTAAATTCCGGCCAATTTGCAGGATCTCTGGGTCACTAGCATCTTACTCTTATAAAATAGAATCCCTTAAAATGTGTGTTTGAGTCCTCCCAAAGAAGAATTACCAGGCATAATTCAACATTTGGCTGTGCTCATTTTTAAACATGAATTCACGATTTTAAAAAATGCAAACATCGGACCAGAGCAAAAAGAGAGCAGTTTCATCTCTGTGATTTAGAGCCATTTAATTCCCTGAACCTCAATTTTTTCACCTATAATGTATGAATAATAAAACCGACTATAAAGATTGTCATAAGAATTCAAGGAGACAAAGTCTATGAAATCCTGGCACATAGTTGTTGTCCGATAAATGTTTGTTTAACCAAATACACAGAGAAGATATAAATGACCCTCTAGGTCCACCTGATCTCGTGTTTGGCAGGTGAGTCGATATTATATGGGACAGAATTAAGAACAGTGAGAGCATTCAGGAACAGAGCAGTACAAGACACAGAGAGAAGAAAATGCTTTCCTAGAACCTGATATACCCAGCATGCCAGACAGATGAGACAAGTATTGTCCCTGCTTCCCGGGAGAACCCAGGGAACCTCGCTAAGGAGCACTGAGGTATGAAAGAGTCGAGGGAAGTTAAGGAGAACAATTTGATTCTTGCCTTGGATTCAAATATACCTACATATGTGTTGAATGAATTAATAACCAAATGAATGAATGAACAAATGAATAAGTGCATACTTACATAACCACCTCCAGAGGGCCCAGGGTATTTTTAGGGAGCATTTATGGATTCAGAAGAGATTAATGGGCCCATATCATGTGCTAGCATGTGCTGGTGATTTGGAAGTGAAAGGCAGACATCATCTTTGCCTTCTTAGAGCTCACAATCTACTAGGGAGAGAGATAAGCAAATAATCATATAAATAAGGACACATATTGTGATAAGTGCTATGACAGAAAAGTAGGGAATATCATGAGAGCAATGGGAACCTCATTCCTGAGACTTGAGGTATTAGCCAGGAATTAACCAGGTAAAAAAATGGGGGGATCAGAGTTCTAGGCAGAGGGAACAACATGTGGGAAGTGTCAGAGCAGGACAGAGCTTGGGACATTCTCAGGACTGGACAAGGCCACAGAAGCTGGACTATCATAAGCAAAAAGAAGACTATCAAGAGCTGGTAGGAACCAGATAGGGCAGAGCCTTATTGCTTGTGTTATTTATTTTGTATTTTATCCTATATGCGATGAGAAATAATGACTTGATCCAAACTTTGCCTTTAGAAAAGTCATTGTGACTAGTGTGCTGAATGCATCAGAGAAACATAAAAGTATATCTGGGGAAGCTATTAAGAGGCTCTGGCAGCAGTGCTGACAGAAGACAATGTTACCTTAGGCGAGAATGTGAAGATGGATTTAATATTTTGGGAGTAGAATTGACCCACTTGAAATTCAAATGGCTATGGCCTGGGCAACAGGGTAGGTAATGGTACTACCTACTAAATAGAGCACACATAATAAGACCCAACGGGGCAGGGAAATGGGCAGTGGGAAAAGATTTAAGAGTCTAATTTTAGAAAATTCAAGTTAAAAATGTCTGTCACCACCAAAGAGCATGTGTCTAGAATACAGTCATATATCCACATCTGAAGCTCAAAAGAGAAGTCAGAGCTACAGAGATTAGTCACCAGCACACATAGACAGTCAGCAAAACCTCTGCAGTGACGTAGATGGCCCAGGAAAAGTATAAAGGAAAAAGTGAAAAGGGTTCATCATTTCCAACAAGGTCAAGGAGACTGGGAAGGAGAAGCCATGGGAAGGGTGGGGGGAGTGCTTGGTACCAGAGAAGTCAAGGGAAGAGAGCATTTCATTAGAGCAACGTTGAAATGTTGGCAAGGGAATACAGGAGAGGGAATCCTAGGTCATTGTCAGTGTTAGAAATGTAGATTGGTATAGCTATTATGGAAAACATCATGGATGTTCCTAAAGAAATTAATAGTAGAATTACCATTTTACCCATCAATCCCTCTTTTGAGTACATAGACAAAGAAGATGAAATCATCACCTCATGAAGATATCTGCACTCACACGTTCATTGAAAGATTTTTCACAACAATCAAGATGTGGAAATATCAATGGATGAATGGATTAGAAAATGTGGTGTAAGTTTGTGTGTATGTACATATAAATATAAATATATATTGTTCAGCCTTTATAAACGATCTGGCCTTCTGTCACAACATACATGAACCTGGAGGACATTATGCTAAGTGAAATAAGGCATACACAGAAAGAAAATATTGCATGATCTCACCTATAGGTGAATTATTTTTCACCATAAGAAAAAGAGCTCCAATACACAGAAAAGGAAACAAAGATTACCACAAGCAGAGGTGGGGACAGAGGAAATGGGAAGATGTAGTCTAAAGGCACAAAATAGCAGATAGGTAGGTTGAACAAATTTAGAGATTTAATGTGCGATAGGTAGGATAAAATTAATAATACTGTACTGTGTTTGGGATTTTTGTTAAATAAGTAGATTTTAGCTATTTTTATCACATTAGAGGGAAATGTTAATTTGCTTCAGCATAGTGACCATTTTACTATCTACGTATATCCCATAACAGCAGGTTGCCAATCTCAAATATATACAATAAATTTTTAAAAATAAAGAAATGTTGACTGTCACTGCAAATAAAGTCAAATAAGAGCTAAAATTAGTCGGTTGGATTTAACAACACCAAGCACCTACTAAGTAATGATATGATGCAGTTTTGAGGACAGAAACCCAGTGCATGAGAGTCAAAAAGACCGAGGTAGGAAGCACATGGTACCTGAATAGACAAGGCTTTGACAAGGTGTGGCTGGGAAAATACAGACACAGAAGACTGGGGACAAAGAATGGTGGTGGCCCCCATCTCCGCCCTCCCAGAGGATGCAATCTACAAAACTCAAAATATGTTTTCTTAAGTGTCATCAAAATGCCTCTTTTCCCTTTTGAATTATTCCAGAATTTCAAGGAGAACAAGGCAGCTGCCTTTAGCAAAGTCCCAGGGGTTGCAGGTAATTGTCTGTATCTGCTCAGCTCCTGAGGGCAAGCCTGTTGCGCTGATGAGGCTTCAGGTGTATCCTTCCAGGAGGATGGAGGCAGCCAGGTGTGTTGACACATGCCTGTCATCCCAGCCACCTGGGGAGCTGAGGCCAGAAGATTGCAAGTTTGAGGCCAGCCTCAGCAATTTACTGAGACCCAGTGTCAAAACAAAAAACAAAAGGGCTGGGGATGTGGCTCAGTAGTAAAGGGCCCCTGGGTTCAATCCCCAGTATCCAATAAACAAAAACAAAAAAAGAGGAGCATGAAGGTAAGATGGTGGTCTGGGCCAAAGATAGAGACCAACTGAAGCAAAGAGAATGACTGGAGCAGGAAGGCTAGATGGCAGATTTCCAGAAGCTACCACTTTGCCGCCTTCTCCTGCTTTTCATATCTACTCAGATCCTCTTAAGGGAGATGCAAGAACCCTACAATCTGTTCTCCAACTTCGAGGTTTTATTGGTTTAGGGCTGTCACCAGGTAATAATCCCAATGCTTCCTGAGTGTTAGATGCTTTCCTGGATTCTTCAAACGCCTCTCTCATATAATCATTATGCAAGTTTTACATATTAATAAATCCATTTGGTATAGTAGGGAAACTGAGGCACAAAAATGCTACTAATAATGGAGTTAAAAACTCAAACTTTTCAGGTTCCCTAGCCCCAATGTTTGACCTTTATACAAAAGTGTTTGCCAGAAGAAGATAAAACCTGAAATGTTTACATGTTGACTTGGCAGTGGCAGCCCTACCTGCCAAGATTCAAAATTGACTCTTATTCCTCCCCATCCTTGCTGTGTTCTGAATATTGTTTGATCCCACCAAAACTTATGCTGAGGTATGGTACCCATATGGCCAAGTTGGGAGGCATTTCAGTCCACTGAACAGAGCCCTCATGAATGGATTAAGGTCTTTCATGTGGAACTTGGGTTAGCTATCATGGAATTAAGCCCCATTTTCTCTCTTCCACATAAGCCCACTTGCCACCCTGCTTTTCCATCGTGCTAGAATGTAGCACAAAGCCCTCAGGAAATGCAGTCACCCACTCTTGAACTCCTCAGCCTCCAGAACTATGAACCAAACTAAATTTTTATTCTTTGTAAATCATTCAGTCTCAAGTACTCTGTTATAACAACAGAAAACAGACTGAGACCCTTATCTCCTGTCTACAAGCCAAACAACAGAGGAAAGAGGAAAGATAGTGAGTCTGCCAAGCACAGAATGGAATGTCAGAAATGAGGTTGTGAGTCAAGAGAAACACAAGGGTTAAGGCCCTTTGAGGTGTTTCAAATTTGAAACATACCAAGAGTGACTGTTTCAGACTGTTGGTAAACTTGATCATGGAACACAGTGGGAAGTTGAAGTCTGTGATCTAAAATTATCATCCAGTGAGCTCCAGCACCCAAAGAGAAAACAGTCCTTCTCCTGCCACCTTCCCACTATGCAGCAGGAAAAGTGAAAGATGTGGAGAGTCTGTGTTCTGTCAGTAATCGTGCCTCCAGACTCCCATGGATGCCTATAAGAAGAGGATTCGGGCACTAAAAAGAGGTGGATGTCACATAGCTTCAACAATGCGAGAAAATGGAAAACAGATCCACAGGAGCCCGGGAGAACAGAATGTAAGAGAACATGAAATGTTCTTGGTTTCGGTCACATATACAAATCATGAATTGGGATTCATCAGGAAATTTTTGTGGGCCAACTTTTCAGCGAAATGTTTTGCTCAGTCTGCAGAAGTGTGAAGAACTGGCAGCTGACTTACAATGGCTTGTTCTGAGTTGAAGTCTGGGTTCATCTCAGCAGTTTACATCTCTGGGGCCTCCAACACCCAGCAGATGCCAGCAGCTGCAACCACAAGGCTCCCTGCGGGGAAGTTTGTCACTGGAGACGTCACACTCGATTAAACCCTACTGCAGCTTCAGAAGAAAATCCTAAAGAGTGTGCTTCCCTCTCAGTGCCCCCAGGATTGCTACCACAGGAACCAGCCTGCAGGTATGTCCACTTCCCAAACTCTAGATTTACAGTGGCCACTCAGTGAGGGCATCCTGTCCTGGTGTTCATTTAAGAACTCAGCTGCGGACATTCACAAGATGGTCTCATTAACCTTCATAAGTAACACAGCGAGGAGAAGAAAAGAAGGAAACCACCACACGGAGAGGATAGCTGATTAGCCCGTGATGTCCATGGAGTAAGGAAGAGAGCTGGAATCCAGCCCTCTTCGCAGCACAAAGACCTGCTGTGCAGCAGGGCTGGGTTCACCTCAAGTTGACTCAGGCAGTGCTTGAGTCCTTGAGGAACTGACAGTCTCCTGGGTTTTGCCTCATCTCATGGGTCTACATCCAGATTTTTCTGGCACGTTTTAAAATACTACAACTAACCTAAAATACTTATGTCTCTATTATTCATTTATCAGCATTTGGCACAGACTGTCTAGAATGATATTTATCTTCCACTTGCATGGACCGTACTGCTACCTGGATTTCAAACTATTTGAAGGTAAAGGCTATGCCATGACCCTCTTGATATTGCCATACCTAGCACTGCTCCCGCACTTAATGGGCTGGCTTAGTTCATAGGATTTTTGTTTGTTTTGTTGTTTTGTTTTACTGCTAGTGGTGATGTTGGGGTAGGAGAATGATTGAGATTGGTATTAAATAGAGAAACATAAGTAAGTTTATTGCCAAGATAAACGTGTGCTTGTCTGAATATACATCATGATTAAAACTTATTTAAGAAAACACCAGGAACTAGTAACATATAATTCAGAGTATAAGTTATTAAGTCAGACTACATACATTTGAAACCCATTCACACAATTTATTTATTAACTATGTGACCCTAGACATGTTACTGAACCGCTCTGTGTCTCAGTTTCTTTGTCTATAAAATGGGAATAATAGCAGTGAACTCATTCTTATGACAATCATGAGTTGATACACATAAAGTACTTAGAATAATGTCTGCATATAATAAATTCTCAACAGAAATTGATTCTTGCTATTATCTACAGATAATTTGGCTCCAGTGTAATTAGTATACAGTCATGAGACAGGCAAAGACAGACCACATGGTAACATTCTGTTCATGCATTTAATTTAAGTAACTTCTAAGGGACATTCTCAGTTCAGTATGCATTTAGTTCAATGCTTCTTCGTCTCTGAATAATGATTTATTCAATAAATATTCATTAAGCACTCATTGTATGCTAGAAGACAGAAACATGAAATATAGCTTCTTCCCTCAAAGAGCTCAGAGTCTAGGGGTGACTTCAGCACAATAAGTGCAGGGACAAGGGAAGGTACAAAGTATTATGGAACGCAAAGAAAGAACATTCAGCCCATCCTGAGGGGGTCAAAGGAGGTCTCTTGGAAAGGGTACCACTGCAGCAAATCTTGAAGACCAAGTAGAAGAGAGACAGATAAAGACATGAAGAAAGTGTTGAAATCGATTATTATATAGTTACAATACCGTGTATTTCTGTGTGACTTCACAGTTTCTAAAATATTTGTGTTAGCTTTTCATCGCTGTGACTAATGTGCCTGACAAGTACAACTTAGAGGAGGAAAAGTTTATTTTGGGCTCATGGTTTCAGAGGTCTCAGTCCATGGTTGGCTGACTCCATTGCTCTGGGCCAGAGGTGAAGCAGAACATCATGGTGGAAGGGCGCGGTGGAGGAAAGCTGCTCAACTCATAGCTGCCAAGAAGCAGAGAGAGCAGAAGGAGCCAGAGCCCATATATATAATCCCCAAGACACATTCCTGTGACAGGCACATCCTCCAGCCACACCCTGCCTGTGTATAGTCGCTACCCACTTAGTGCATTCAAACGAGGATGGACTGATTAGGTTGCAGCTCTCAGAATCTAATCATTTCACCTCTGAACACTCCTGCATTAACACAGGAGTTTGGGGGGACACCTCATATCCAAACCATAACAATGTTGTTTATCAATAACACCATTTAATGAAACCTATTAATTGGTTCAAAATGTGAGCTCCTGAGCCACATCCGACCAATGAAGGAACTTCACTGCCTGAGGATTTTTTAATTTGAGCTGGTGGGGACATGAGTCTTTGGTTACAAGTTGCAAAGGAGGAGGACAGTTGCCTGCTGCCATGTCCCCAGCTGAGAAGAGAAGGAGCTGGTAGAAGAGAAAAGGCTGCCAGGCAGAGAGTCACAGAAATGAGAGAGGCGGGGTTGGATACGCTGGATCTAGGCATCCCTAAATCCAGATCCCCATCCTTCCACTTGTGATTACATGCACTGATGACAAAGAATACATGTAATAATAATGACATTGACAATGAACATACACTTAATATCTACTCCGGGCCATGCCGAGCTACTCGGAATTCCAAGAGCACAAAACTCTTTTGTAAAATGTGAGCAAATGTGGATCAGTTGCCAGGCAAGGAGGAAATCAGCTCCTGTGTAACTGCCTATTCCTTATCAAATTGAATTGAATTCCTGCTTAGCCAACAGCTAAAAACTGTGTCTCACTTAAACAGTACCATAGGTATGCAGCATAAATGATGAAATCTGATCACTTGTTGCCTTTTTAAAAAATCTCCTTTCCTGTTCTTGTTCTATTAGCCCAAAGATGCTGTACTATGAAAAGGAAAATTGTTTCAATGTAGCCAGTTTAGGGTCACTCTCAGCCTTGTATTTATGAGACACAGACATAGATCAATCTCTTGTCTCCTTTGTCACAGAGCATGCCTCCTGACCTCTGGTCAACTTGATGCTCCCCAGTGCTCTCTGACACCCCAAGGCCATCAGCCCCATATGATCCCCTTGGCAAACTCATCTTAAATGCCTGTCAGCAATAACTACTCAGGTGTGAATTTTAACTCTGTTCATTTGACCATCTCAAACTAGGTGTTGCTCACTGATAATGTGGTCTGAAGGGTCTTTAAAATATTTCTGTAGATCCCCTAGAATTTGCTGGATGCAAATTCTTCCTTTAGCAGCAAAGGGAATTCACTCTGGCCCACAGTTAGAAATTGCCTGCATGTTCTTCTCCAAAAGCATAAGGGTTCCTTTTTCACCTATTCTCCTATTGCTGTTGCCAAAGACAAAACAGAAACCAAGTCCGTTTCCACTCTATGCAAAGCATTAGAAAAATAACACCAGTGTAACCTCACAGTCATTCAATGTATTAATTGTATTCTGAGTATATGTGTTGATCTCATTGATTTTTTTCAACAACATGGGAATTCTCAAATGTGGACTGAACAGATACTTGTATCCTTGTTTTACAGATCAAGGATGTAAATCAGTGGCACAATGCTTGACATGTATGATGCCCTGGGTTTGACCCTAATACTACCAAAAAAAAAAAAAAAAACCCTCCCCATTTTAGAGATTATAGAGAGCACAAACCACTTACTCAAGGATTTCCAAATAGTGACAGAGTCAGGTAAGGACTTGGAACATCTTGCCTATTATACTCTCAGAAGAGGGCAACCATTAAAAAGATCTAAATCCCAAACCAGTAATAAAAATCATTTAAGTTCAAAACCTTAATTGCTTTTTCCTTCATATTCTTTTGGGGATATATGACATTTGGCTTTAATAGATATGTGTTATGTTTGGAGATAAATCATTTAATATTTATCTCCTTTGGATAAACAGTCCAAAATGTTTCCAGAAATAACAATTCATTATCATCCAAAGGTCTGTGTGGGGTGTACTGCAGACACTCTTCTGCAAGCCATTTCTCATCTCATACCTTGAGATGGAAAGACAGAAGTACACTAAACAGGCCAGGGGGGAAAAAAATGTTTTTCCACAAGGACTTCAGACCTGCCTCTTGGAGCAAAATGTCTGAGCATCTCCCCAACTTTCCATCCATCATTAGATCTTCCTGGCAGATAAGGCACAAAACTCCAGAGAAACATGTTTTCTTGCCAGTTCCTTCCCCAGGAGGGATTTTAAATGTTGATCGCTTTCTCATTAGAGAAGCAGTGTTTGTTTGAAAGGAAGACCTTTCTCATCCTACTCAAAACAATCCCTGAACAACTGGAGAGACTGGAGCAACACAATCATCCAACGGAACCATTTTGTAGGCCCCTGGTGACCTAAAATGATGCAAAGGAAATAGAAAAACAGAATGACAAGACCCCCCGGTAGCAGCAGATAACTGGGGAATGGGTCACAGAGCAGCTAGCTGTATCCCCGGCCTCTACCAAAGAAAGGAAAGAAGATTGTTTTCTTTGACAGAATAGTTTAAAACAGTAACAAAATTATGCTGGTAACAGTTAAAACTCTAGCCTCCAGGGGTCGCTGCTAAATTTCGTTGCTACTTCCAGCAAGTCTCCAAGGAGCCACATCCACAAAAATTCTCCAGCCAGAACTTTCATAACTCTTACTAAATATGGACAACACCTATGGGCAGAATATTTTAGGACCCTAATGTACTTTGACAAACCTGTTATTGTTTTTGAAACAACCTCCATCACCGTGGGGGTCTTTTTGGTTTTTTTGTTTGTATGTTTGTTTGCTTGTTTACAAAATCTTTTAATTTCAAGGAGCAAAAAGTGATTTGCTTCACATATCACAGATAGGAAATCTGGGTAACGTGAATGGCTTATGAGGCCCCCATGAATAGTATTCATTGCTGGAATGCCAGCAGAGAGAATGGGTCTGGGCAGATCTATGAGCAGGCTAATGCCTTGAACCAAGGCTACATACTAGGAAGCAGCCAACCTGAGCTGGTCACCACCCCCACGACCACGAGGTCACTTTGGCTAATGGATTCCTTTATGAGCATGAGACATATGGTAGTAGATACAGCGATAGTCAGTTTGGAAACCACAGTGAAGAAGATGGCACTGATGACCAAAGAGAACATAACCATTTATAATCTACATACAAAGAGAAGATAAAACTATTTAAAAATCTGTATGTAGGGACTGGGATTGTGGCTCAGCGGTAGAGCGCTCGCCTAGCACGTGTGCGGCCCGGGTTCGATCCTCAGAACCACGTACAAATAAACCCATTGTGTACAACTAAAGCAAATAAATAAATATTTAAAAAAAAAAATCTGTATGCAGTTTCATGCCATTTAGAAATTCTGAGTGGGGGCCATTCTGTCACTTTTGCCAAAAACCCAAACTTCAAGTGGTACTGTTACAATGATATTAGCTATAAGAAACTTCACCCTGATGAAATTGATACCGACTCTGCCTACATGCTTTCCTATAAGTAGCAGGGGATAGACTATGCACCATTTCTGCCGAAGATCGATGGCAAAAAAGATGGCAGACACAAGCAGCACGGATGAAGACTTTGCGTCAATTACAAAAAGTTCTGTGTGTTACAGTAAAGCCACTACTCTGCCTGGTGATGAGGGAGGTGTCTCTGTAGCTGACATTTGGCAAAAGCATCCCCGAGAAACAAGCTGAATGTAGTTATCTTATCCTGTGATCCTGAAGCACAAAATAAAAATCCTAATTAAAATAGCAGTTAACTTTAAGGGTAGTAATAATTTTTGTTTTGAAGTCTCTCACAAGCTCTCTGACAGAGGACTTTCAGGCAGATTCCACCATTAGCCTATAAACAAAAGGGTTTGGCACCAACCACCTGGGACCAAATAAGAATTAAATTGTGATTGATATATATAAAAATGTATATATATTTAATGCTTCTTTCCTTAAAATCATCTATCCCCATTTCTGTTTAGTTTATAAACACATAGAGAAAGAAGGATGAATTTGGACGTGGACAGAAAGACCCAGAAAACAATTCAAAAGGAGCATTGTACTCTGTTGATATATGTATATATGTATGAATAGAAATCTATGCACATAAGAGTAAGATCATGTATTATGTGGTCAGTTACTCCTGTATGTAAGTAATAAGCAGGCAATTAAACCACCCCTCCAGAAATTAAAGTATTATTTTTAAATTCTCTTAACTTGACAAGAGTACAAAAGTAGCAAATTAGTTTAATCTCAGGATAACTAATTACCAAGGATACTGATGAAACCAAAAATTAAGCAGTCCTTTTAAACATAAGCTTATTAAAATTTGTTTCAGACTGGTGGAGCCAGAACTTTTTCCAAATTGTGTTCCCTGGCCATAGTGTAGAAATTCTACCAACCATTTTCCTCTTGTGGAGAAGCACAAGGCACAGAAAGAGAGCTATTCAGTTTTATTTTTTCAACCTAGCATTTCTTAAACTTACTTGAGCATCAAGCATATTTGCTGGCTACCCTTTAATTTTCCATAAAATGTGTCATAATAAACAATAAATTATAAATGCAATTTGGAAAACACTGCCTCAGGATTTTAGTTAGTGCCAAGAATATTTAAGAATTTCTAAATTCTATATACAAATATTTATTTTTAATTTGTTCTTGATTTGAAGGACTTTGTTTAGGCAGACAATTTTATTATCCAGACAATCTATGTCAGTATATATTATAATCCAAGTTTGTCAATTTTATTTCCATTTCATCTTCTATTGCTATGAAAATGCATACTTATGTACTAAACTTTATCTATTCCACACAATAGTAATATTTTGTATTTCTCTGAAAGAAGCTTGAAGTATACCACAGGCATTCTGAATATAACTTATTTTTATAACAGTACCATGACACAAGTGGAGATTAATTGTTCCATTTTACAGATGAACAAAAGGCATCTTAGAAAGAGAGAGTCATAGCAAAGTTGGAAATAAAACTCACTTATTGAGCCTTCAGAATGTAATTGCTCATCCAAATAACAATGTTCCTCTACGAATTAAAAGTGGGATTTTTCTTCTTGGGAAGGGTAAAATTAAATTAAGTTAAAAAGTTAAAAAATACATTCAATGGAATTGTCTCCACAATAGAGATATTTGATTCTTGCAAGCATTCTAAATAACAAGTTAAGGGAGCAGCCCACTCCAGCCAGAAGGAGAAAGTACTGAGATTCAGTTGTGAGCTAAGAGCTTGGTACCAACCATCAATTACAGCCATCTACCTCCTTTTCAAAGAGCTTCTGCTGAAGTTTGCATAGTCATTTGCCTGAGGCCACAAAATAAAATACAGAACAGCTAAATAAGTTGGAATAACATTAAGTCTGTTAAAATAATTGACTCCTTTTGCATTCATTGGATATGATTAAACAGTTAGTGATCATTAAATCATATTTATTGTTGTTATTCTCACTTTCAAAGGATTTGGAGATTGTCATTTAAGGAAAATCTTTCAAATAATTTTCCAGGTTCCTCACATGCACACACAAATACACACTCACACAAACACACACACACACACACACACACACACACACATTATTTTCCAGCCTCTGTCAGAACATTGATTTTTTTTGTTTGTTTCAAATCAAAAACAGAAACTATTGGATTTTTTTTTCCTTTGGTAGCATCTTCATTTTTAACATTTAACCTTGCCTCCTGTGGATTTTGGCCAGCAGATATGCTTCTTTGAACAAAGTCATTTGTGTCCCCATTCCTAACACAGTGACAGCCCAGCCTATTTTCCCTGAAGTTCTACTTTCCACACCTGTAATTCTCACACTCCCCTTACTTTGCAAGGCCTCTTGGGAACTGAAGTCTGGTTCCAGAATCTCAATCCAGGACTGGTTTCCTTGGCACCTGGATGCTTAGCCCACCAAGAGGCCATTCCCCATCTTCATGGTTTCCAATGTTGTTTTGGGTTGCTGTTGTTGTTGTTGTTGTTGTTGTTGTTGTTTGTCTGTCTGTCACCATGGCTCCTGTCCTCATGCTTTGCCAAATCATCCATATCATCTTCCATCATGAGCCACCAGTCAGGCTCCTCCAAGACCTGCCCAACCTGGACACCACATTTGTTCTCAGGTCCCCTCCTTGGCCACCTGGATAGTCCATCAAAGTATTAGATTCCAAGCACTTGAATATAAACATCTAGAAACGTTCAACTACTCCTAAGACAGTGAGAATCTGAAGAACTGGTGAGCGGAAGTTTCACTAGCAGAACAGTAGACATCCATGCACCACACATAGGAAAGATGAACAAGAGTGTATCTGTCAGTACAGACACTCCAACACTAACTCTGCACCCTTCCTGTGAAACTCACACCCCAGGGGCCAGTGAAGACCAACAGAATCATCAGACCAAAGTTTGGTCCATAGTAGTAATACCTTTGGATTCAGATTGCTTTTCTCCATCCCATGTCCACTGCGTACTACCTATATAACCTCTGTGGAGTTAGTTGGCCTTCCTAAACCTCGACATTCACATTGGTAAAATAGGGAAATAATCTCATACCTTATGGGGTTTTTATAGGATTCATGAGACAATCCATATAAGGCAATGAGTAAGTATCAAAGCTATAGGAGGCACTAGGTAAACATTAACTCTTAGTATGAAGTCCTTATCTGTTACACCCAAACAGGGGAATAAAAAATGAGTAAACAAAACAATGGGTGCCTGAGAATGTCAAAAGGGACAGGCCGTACCTAACTGTCCTATTTTTTCCCTTTCACTTTGATTCCTCCCTTTCTTCGTGTTTGCTAGGAGCAGCTGGCCCGTGACACCATGAAGACTAGAAAGCCAATAACTGCAATGCTTCTCAGCCGTTGAACCTGCTCCGGCAAATTTCGTGAGCCACTTGAGTTCTCCTAACATTCTGCTGAAAGGTGAGGGGTGAGTTTCTGCCGAAGGAACTATTAAAAGTCCAAGATTGGTTTTGTCCTTGAATACTCTTCAAGAACCATCAAGAACCCTTGCCCCAAGCGAATCAGGCTTTTAAGCTTTTTATTCACTGTACGTGGACTTTGTGCCCTGCTGGGTATGACTCTGCTGGGCCCTGGTTCTAAGTGGAGTTCTCAGTGCCCCAATACAAGTCAGATTTCTAGTTTTGACCTCTTTGAGAGAGAACACCAACCTCTTTAGAATCCTCTAACACTGATTTCACCTTGGCTCTTCCTCACCATTTGAAAAACCCTAGAGACACACTGAAATGTATACTATTGTGCAGACTATTTCTGAAGAATGGCAAATGTCAAATTCTATTGTTATATTGTGTACAAATATGTAAGAAGGAATCCTATTATTATGTGCAACTATAATACACCAATAAAAATATGGAAAACACTTTTTAAAAAGGAATGGCAAACATTATCCAGCTTAAGGACTGTTTTTCAAAATTGTGGGCTATGACCCATTACTCAGAATTGAAATTTCGTTGGTATTTAGGGTCCATTTTAGTGAAAAATAATAAAATAGAATAGAATATCAGAATATATCCCACTGAGTAAGGGTAAAATAGTATCACATTTGTGTGTGTGTGTGTATGTGTGTGTGAAAGAGAGAGGGAGAGAGAGAAAAGTCAGCTTTCCATTACTATAACAAAATACCTGAAGTAATTAACCTATTAAAAGGAAAGGTTATTTTGGCTCACAGTTTTGGAGATTCCATCCATGGCCTGTGGGCAAGAATATAATGGTAGTAGCTAGTAGCAGACCAAACCTGTTCACCTCATCATGAGCTAGGAAGCAGAGTAAGGAGGGGGCCAGAGTCCCACAATTCCCTTCAAGGGCACACTCTCAATGACCTAAAGACCTCTCACTAGGCCCCAGCTCCTAGAGACTCCACCACCTCCCAATAGCACCATCCTGTGGTCCATGCCTTCAATCTATGGAACTGTAAGGGACACTGTCCAAACCATAGCAAATGCATGTCTATACTGGATCATAATGCAGAGGTGTAATTCTTACTATGGATCAAGGTTAAATTATTTTGGAAAGCACTGATCTAATGGGATACCCAAATCAGTATCAAGCAATTCTTCTACACATATCAATAACATTTCAGTCTGAAGAAAGTTGAACATTGGAAAGACTGCTTGGGAATATGCAATAAAATAAAACAGCAAATACCCATGGGAGCAGGGTGACCCAGCATAGGCTGGACATCCTCAGCCACACCAGACGCTTCACTCCATTTTAAAGAAATAGCACCAAAAATGAAAGATCGCATTTAAAAGAAAAAAAATACTGTTTGTCAATATCTTAGTAAATGCTATGTCCACTTGAAACAATTCACTAAAGTTATCATAATATCAAGTAACTTTTCTAATGACAATTAGTGTCATTATGTTCTAGCCATGTCTGAGCTAGAAACAGTACCATGAAATTTTAATGAAAAAAAAAATCCCTTAATTCATCTGAAATTCCTAATTGAAAAATTAACTCTCTATATTCCCAAAGAAACACACAGGATGCAGCCCACAGTCATCATTTCAGGAAGCAGACATTCCATTTTAATGTTGTCTTCAGAGTTCTTTTTCAGCTCAACATTTGTCATCACTCAGGGAAATGTTTGCATAACTCAACATCATTCAAAATCAGAATGTATATACAATCCAATCTGAGGTCATTCTTAAAGCCCGGCTCTTATCAGATGTTCAGACAGATGGGGGCGGGGGGGGGGGAATCATACAAAGCCTCTATTCTTAATGAAAATCCATCTCTCCTTCATTCCTCACCTCTGGTTGATCATGACAAAAAGAAGCTTTTCCCCAAAGAAAGTGGATGGAGTACGAATATGGAAAGAGACACATGCTGTGTATTTACCCCTTTGCTTGCTGCCGGCTCCTGGGATTTAACTGGCTTTGAAATGTGGATAAGCTAGGTAGCTGTTGTATTATTCATTAAAGATTTATCAGACCTTTAAACTCAATTACACATAGTGACCATGGGACCCTTTAGAACAACATTAATAATAATAACAAAGTGTATAACAACATAGATCTTTTTTTTTTTTAATGCTCTCTCGAAAGAGAAAAACAAAGAACAGTTATTTAATGTTGATTTCTAGGCCTCAATATAAAAATTACAGCAAGCTTCTCTCAGCCCTTAACACTTAGTTTTTAAGTGAATAGTTCAGTCTCCAAGGTGCCCTTCCTCAGCTGGGGCTCCTGACAAGCAGGGTTACACCATAAAGAACCAGCACCTTCGATCAGGAGATAAACATGGCAACACACCGCTGAAAAAGTCATCATGGCCCCAAAAGTTGAATTATCCTGAAAAGAACAAAATTAAAATAGTCTCCTATTCCTTTCCAATCCTAGTGTGCAGGTTTTGTTTGTCTGAACAAAAGGAACTTAGAAGCATGTGCTAGGACTTCCCTGTTGTACAGAATGGATTGCACATTGTATCTAACTTTACAGAGAGTCCCAACAAAGCTGTCACAGCTAGAATAAAGTATACGCTCAACAAATATTTATTGAATATTTATATATTTATATATTCATATTTATATATTCAGTGAATGTTTATTACTTGTTATTCAACAAGTATTTATTGAGGCCCTCCTATGTGTCAAGTATTGCATTAAGCTTAAGATACAGTGATCAATAAAACAGCCCTGGGGCTGGGGATATAGCTCATTTGGTAGAGTGCTTGCCTTGCATGCACGAGGCTCTGGGTTCGATCCCCAGCACCTCACACACAAAAATTAAAAAATAAAAACAGCCCTGGCCCCTACCCTTCCAGAGCTGTGTGAGTATGAGGACCACCAGGACTCCAGCCTCCCTTGGTGGCCTGATCTTAGCCCACGGATGAGGCCCTGTCCATGATGAGGCTTGCGCATGCTGAGGGCACACGGTAAAAAATACAGACAATGTAGGTTTCCATTGACCTGCCTGGGCTCAATTTCAAAAGGAGTCTTTTATTCCAAGACAATCTTCCTTATCTTGCTGTTAAAATTCCCTTCCTTTTTATAAAATGATGGTGACAAAAGACAGTAGTGGCTTTTCTATGTCTCATTTAGAAAACTAATTTTTCTTTTTAAAATCTACTGGTATCCAAGCGTGGTGGCACACACCTCTAAACCCAGCTACTGGGGAGGCTGAGGCAGGAGGATCACAAGTTTGAGGTCAGCCTGGGCAACTGAGTTGAGACCCTGTTTCAAAATAAAATTTTTAAAGGCCCCAACAACGTAGCTCAGTGGTTAAATGTCCTTGAGTAATCCCCAGTACTGGAGGGGGAAAAGAATGCTACTGGTATATGAAGTCAATTCTCAGACACCCTGCTTTCCACAGCCACCCCATTTCTTTTGAGAGTAACAGATAAAAGGCCTAAAAGCATTACAAAACAAGGACAAGAAACTCCCACCTGTGGTCAGCTGAAGTAGGCTGGGTTTGACAGCTATTTCCTCCTTCATCTGGAAATCCAACTTGAAAAAGACACATTAATGAAGTTAATAAAGTGCATCCCTTGGCTCTGTGATGCAAAGGGTTATGTTTATGATGCATACAAATCAAGATTGCAGAAATGTGATTACGAACTGAGGGGAGTGTATCTGCAGAGAAAGCATTTCCAAAAAAAAATCTCTCTAAGGGTTACATCATTAACCTAAACATAAATGAGCAACCCTCTTGTAATTTCCTGGAATCAAGGGATCCCCGAGTAGCTTTTCTGCTCCCTGAATCCAGGGTTAGCAGCAGGCAACCCTTGTTCTTATTGTTGGATTTTCCCATTTAACTTATCCCCATTCTGAGCCCTTTGGCCTAAGGAAATAGGAAGGCTAGGGGAGTGAACAGGCAGGTTTATAAATGACTCCAGAGTGAGTAGAGAAGCAGAGTTCATTTTCATCTTCTGTTGCCAAGAGCTGCCAACTAGACTCCACTGTACCCCAAGTGGGAAATGCTTATACCTAAAGGGGTTCTGTCTGCTAAAACTCCCTAGAACCATAACAATAGCAACTATTTACTGAACGCTTCCCAAACATCAGGCCTTGTGCTAAGTGCTCTCCACACTTCATGCTACTGCATTTCCACAGTAATCCTTACAAATAGGCAACATTAGCCTCAATTTCTAGTTGATAAGATTGAAAACAAGTAACCTGCCCAAGGCCACAGAGCACGGACTTGTACCAACTCCAAAGCCCTGTTTCTCGCCACTACATTGTTGTGCCTTCTGCAAACGCACGAAAGCATAAGGAAAGAAGGCAGGTTTCCCCTCCACTTGAAAACTAAATCTTCTTGTAGTGGACACTGTGATACAGCCAAGGTGCTCTTTCCCCAGATGCCAGGAGTATAGTCTACTAAGAGCTCACAGCTTTGTCCCTCTGCAAGGAATTGCCCTTACCATTAGTGACGATAATCTCCAAATTCATAGTCTCCCCGGGGCAGCCAAGACCCAGTGACTGGGCCCTCCGGTCTCAATGCAGAACAGCTGTGCCAAGGCATCCAAGCCTCAGCGCACACATGGATTTACAGCCACTTTATCACCATTCCCCAGCCTTTTTGCCCATTCATGTTTTGCTCAATTCCTTATAAGTGCAGTTCCCACGAGCACTGCCCAATAAACCACTCATACACAAATCCATCTCAGAATCTGCTTCCCAGGGAAGCTAACCTACATCTGTAATAACATATTTTTTATGTAGTGTGATTACTATTAAAATAAATGTGGTTCTGAAGATTTCTTTGTAATAAGAGATTTGTTTTACCAGATAGTCTATAATTGAAAGTTCCAAATGCCCTCATCTGGTCTGTAATATTGAAGTATAATATATTATTTTAAAAAACCTCCTGTGTCTTAATACTTAATAGCCTAGAGTCAGCCCATGAAAAAGACTCAGGACAATATCCTTACACTGAATGTGGAGGCTGCAAAATGGAGACTGGCGCACAGGCAAGGAAGTACTTGGAGCCCAAAAGAATGAGACAGGACTTGAGGAAATACAGGAAATTTTGTGGAGGAACACTTTAGGTGGTACCATCATCTCAATGATCATGTTATCGTTGACAATCTAGAACTTTATTGTCCACTAGAGCAGCCACTAGCCAGCCATATGTGGCTATTTAAAATGAATTTTAAATTAATTAAATTTATAAAGTTAAAAATTCAGTTCCTTGGTCACACTAGCCAAATGTCAAATGGTCAATAGTCACCTTGGCTAAAGGCTATCATGTTGGACAACACAGTGTGAACATTTCCATCATTGCCTACAATTTCCATTGGGTAGCACTGGTCTGAAATGAAAAACTTTGGGCTCTTTATAAACATTAAAGAGTACTACCTCTCAACTAATCACTAGCAAGTGATCTCCATACTCTTGTGGAGTAACAACAGTATCTGATGATAATTCTCAGGAGAGTCACCTTCACCCACTTAGTTAATGAGACTAGAGCCAGGGGCCTGTTTACATAACACTCAAGCCAGAACTCAAGATCAATGCAAATGGAAAGCCCACCTATCTGAACAGAGAGGACCCCCAGGTAGGGGGCCAGTAGGAGAAATTGTTAAGAAGTCAGTCTTCTGGGGCTGGGATTGTGGCTCAGTGATAGAGTGCTTGCCTAGCATGAGTAAAGCACTGCGTTCGATTCTCAGCACCACATGTAAATAAACAAAGTCCACTGACAACTAAAAAAAAATTTAAAAAGAAAAAAAGAAGAAGTCAGTCTTCTGAAGTGCCTGGTCCTGGCAGCATTGGTGAAGTCTATCGAGGGAACAAAGCAATAGAACTACTACTACACTATAGAAAATAGTTGTCTGGAAGTGGAAGTCTATATATATTACTGCTTCGAAAAAGTTCACATTGCAGGCCTGACTGCTAACCTTTGGATGGCCTATTTATAAAGTTGGCCCTTGGCTGGTGGTTAGGAACTTGGATTTCAAGAAGTTTCTCTCCCTTTCCAGTACTGGTAAGAGTGGTTCCTTAGTCCTGAATTGGTTGTACAAACAGCATGATTTAGCTGAACATCTGCTCTCCTTCTGGATTCTGGAATTTTGAATGTGTCAAGCAGAGGCTACCTACATGACTAGCCCCCAATTAAATCCCTAGATGTGGAGTCTCTCATATGTGTTGTCATGATTTGTTGTTAGAGACATTAAGTTGTGTCCTCTGTGACTTCACTAGGAGATAGCTATGGAAGCTTATGCTTGGTCACCCAGGACCTCACCCCTGCATATTTTCCCTGTGCTTATTTTGACTTGTATTCTTTCACTGTAAGAAATTATCATTGTAAGTACAACTATACTGAGTCCTGTACATCCCCCTAGTAAATCCTCAAACCTAGGGGGTTTAAGGACCCCTAAAATCGAAATTATCTCTTAGAGACAAGACCACTAACCAACTCCACCTGAGGGGTGGTGGAGGGGGAACTATTGATTCCTCCCCAAAAGCCAAGGGTAAAGGCCCAGGTGTGCCCTCCAGCCTAAGCATTATTTGGCTGGAAGAAGTTTTGCTCTTGTGTTACTCAGCTTTTTGTCACTGTGACCACAGTACCTGACAAGAACAACTTAGAGGAGGAAAGATTTAATTTGGCTTGCAGTTTCAGAGAATTTCGTTCCTTATGGGCTGGCTCCATTGCCTTGGGCCTGAAGAGAGGCAGAACAACATGGTGGAAGGGTGTGATGGAGGAAAGCTATTCAGCTCATGGCATCTGGGAAGAGGAGAGAGAGAGAGAGAGAGAGAGAGAGAGAGAGAGAGAGAGAGAGCGAGCGCAAGGGAGAAGTAACCCCTCCAAGGCACATCCCAGTGACCTACTTCCCCCAACTAAGTTCCCACCTTCCAGCAGTGCATTCATCCATCGATGGATCAATCCACTGATGAGGTCAGAGCCCTCATGATCCAATCACTTCCCCAAAGTCCCGCCTCTGAACATATCAGACTTTGGGGAACATTCCGGATCCAAACCATAACTGTGCTTCTCCAAATTAGTCGGGCCAATGCTATCATGGTGACCCCTACCACTAACAAGCTTATGAACTGGCATTATATGAAGTCCCTGAAGTTCATGAGTTTGTGACCAACAATTCTGTTTGTTGTTCCTTTCTTTCCTTAAGACATATCATAAGACAAAACTAAGACACAGAAATCATCTGAGGTTTTTTCCACATACAAAAAGGAAAGAAAAATCATCAGTTTGATTACTGGGGAGTGATGAATTATTTGCCTTCACTTACTTAAAGTGTTGAAGACAACAGGCAAATTCAGACAATCTCCGGAGCAACTGTGGCCTATCCAGGAATCTTTAAGGAAATCAGTCCTTTTCCTACTGAAGGAATGAGAAGCAGTCCTCTCTTGTAACCTAGAAATTCTGCCTGACGATCTGGAACATGAATCTTAGTATTCTTTAAAAAGGACCCTCAACGCTAGATAGAAGGACAAAAGGAACCCCAGGTTTAATTTTATGAATGAACAATGTCTGTTCCTCTAGAGAAAGATGACTTTGATATCAGAAAAATATGTTATTGATTTAACCACGTGCCTACTATCCTGCAAAGGAAGATTGGATTAGATCCTGTCGAGAGATCAAATCTAACTTCTTGAATATATCTTTGCTGGGGCAATTTTTCTGCCTGATACACTTGATTAGGGAAGTAAGCACCCTCTGTTCTCATCCTCCAGAGATCAGGATAGCTAAGCTCTCCCCCATGTCCCTGAACAAGTCGGACAATTCAAGATTCTCACCTTAATAATAGGACAGGAACAGCGTGGACATATCTGTACCTGATAGAAAATGGAGGATAAATAAAATCTTTTGGAACTGTCTCAAAAAAAAAAAATCTACCTTCAACAAAATTACCTCTTAGGTGACGCTATCTACAAAACATAAAACATCATCAAACTTTCAACTCTGACAGCCCATTATACAATGGAACCAGTAATAATGGTCTTCACTTATTGGCTGTCAATTAAATCATTTATGGATATTATTTCATTTAATTATTACAATAATCCATTGAGACTGTCATTATCACTCTCATTTTAGAGACATGCAACAGAGCCAGAAAAATAAACTTGCCCAAGAATAAAAAGCCAGTAGGCAGGTAGTAAACTGATTCAAAAGCCAACACTCCTAGATTAGAAATTGCTCTTGTCAACGCACTTTTGGAGGGAGATTGAAAGGAACTACAAACTGAACTTCATCTGTTTATTTAAAGAATTCAGGGCACCTTCTGAAAATATGCCAGGTTTTCCTGGTGAATAAAATACTGCTGGGAACAAAGAGGCCCATTTGACAGAGGATATTGGTGCTCTCTGGGCCACCATTTGTTAGTAAATTGCTGCTTTTGAATACAAAATAACCCTGAAAGGATTTCTTCAGCTGTCCAAACTATAAAATTTTAGAGTTAAGTGCTTATATGCAAAGAAGACCCAAGAGTTTTAAGTGAGAGTTTATAGAAATGTAAGGAGAAATAAGGGCAATCCTAGAAAACAAATACCTATAATCATCCCCTACCACCTCCAGGGACAGATCACCCTGTGAACCATCTGGGACCTATTCATCTAAGGCTACTGATAACAAAATAGTTTTCAGACAAAAGGAGTTACTGTGGAAAGATTTCTAAGATGGTACCAAGATTTCCCACTCCCTGGTATACACAACTTCTAGGTATTTCTGTGAAGGGATTCTGCAGATGTAATTAAATTCCCTAATGAGTTGGTTTTAAATTAGGGAGATTATACTGGGTGAGTCTAAACTAATCAGGTCAGGCTTTTAAAAAGCCAGAGAGTAAGCAGCAGCAAACACCTACCACTGGCCATGGAGAAGTAAACTGTTTTGCTGTGGGGAGGGCTATGTGCAGGGGAGCAGGTAGCAGCCTGCACAGGAGACTGAATTCTGCCAACAGCCAGTAAATTCAGAGGAGGACTTAAAGCCTCTAGATTAAAACAGCCCAGATCACGTGTTGGCTAAAGGAATAGAAGACCAGTCAGGCTGTGTGTAGGCTCCTAACCCACAAAAACTGTGACATTATGAACATGGGTTCAGTGTTGGAAGCTGCTAAGTGTGGGGTAATTTGTTAAGCAGTAGTAGTAAACTAGAACCAGAGGCAGCTCAGAAGCACACAAAACTGGATGCAGTGTGCTCAAGTTAACAAGTGTACAGACACAGGAAACAGAAAAGACCTCTGAGTTCCCCAACCCTGAAAATAGCCTTTGGCACACTTCTTGGATTGAGGAGCCTGGCGGAAGACCTTGCTGGGCACACAGAACCTGAGGGTTCACTGAAGGAGCTGACTAAATTGTTCAACAGGCCTTGGTGATGAACCCATTTCATTAATCTCATTAACCCTTCTTCAAGCAACTCTCTCTGTTTCCCTCCCAGGACTGCACATGGCCTTGGCAGAAGCTCATGAACTGGGCCCGGTGTTATTGATTTTGCTTAAACCATCAGCACCTGAGAAACTGAGCTAGGCAGCGTGTGATTCACTGCCTAAGGTAATAATTTTTTTTCTAGTTTTATCAGGTAAGTCTACTGTTTGACAATTCTTAGGATAAAACTGAAAGTCGAAATTTGGTGTTTCTGGCCTCTAGTGTATTCTTATAGTAATTTTTTAAACTGGCTCTGAGCTTTACGAACTTATCCCTCTCTGATTGCATTAAGTTCTCCACATATTTTACCAATTCATCCTCACAGCTCTAGCTTTATTCCTGAATTTTAGGTGGGGATGTAAAACTATATTATACTTGTCCAAATAGCATAAGGTAGATTCCACTTGGAATGGAATATCCAAAAGTTCTTTCTTCTAAGCGGTTTTGTAACTATCATGGGTGGGTGTGCATGTAAGAGTATACAGTCGGCCCTTTATGGCCATAGTTTCAGATACAGGGATTCAACCACCTACAGATAGAAAATATTTGGGGAGAAAGTTACATCTGTGAACATATTCAAACTTTTTTCCTCATCATTATTCCCCAAACAATACAGCATAATGACTATTCACATAGCATTTACATTGTGTTTAGTATTATAAGCAATCTGGAGATGATTTAACATACACAGGAGGATGTTCATACTGTTTCATTTTATATAAGGGACTTGAGAAGCCACAGATTTTGGTATCCAGGAGGATTCCGGAACCAATCCCCCACAGATATGGAAGGACAAGGATATGTATTTTACTTCCTATTTCTTCGGGGGCTATTTCCACAGTCGTGGTTGCTATCTCAATAACCTCTCATTTCCCAGCCCAATTTACCAAGTACAAGAGGAACCCAGCATGATTTGAGCTAATTACTAGATGGGTACATTAAGGTATCACTTGATGAAGCAGTAATTCACACATGGTAAAACAGGTTTTACCCATCAGGATTAACAATAGCGTACAATATGCAAAGACTGGAACTGTCCTCCAAACCTAAACTATATGTTTGCATACATTCACAGATGTATTTAAATACATTTACACATTTATATCTTCAATATCATCAGGAAAATATGAGCTGAAACAAGCCTATGTTATTAGGATAAGCTTAATAAATACTTAATAACTGAGTGGTGTATGCAGTTATATACTTGAAAGTAACCCAAAGATATCAAACAACCTAAATCCCAGGAGCAGAGAAGACTAATTAGCACATATCCAAGCAACACCATCCTCTATGCATAAAAAGAAATTTTTATCCATCCATTCAGAATTTACTAGAGGAACTAACACCTAGAAGCACCTTCTCCTTGCCTGGAATTAAATTAAGTGCTCTGCATGTATCATTTTGCTTCCTTCCAATAATCCTTCAAGGTAACTATTGCTTCAGGTGGGTACTCCATCCCACCTGGAATCTACATGATGCTATTTGGATAAGTCCCCCATTTTGCAAACAAGGGAACTGAGATTCAGAAGGGTAAAAAACTTGCCCAAGAGCACACACAGCTACTAAGTAGCTCTTGAATAAGACATATAAATAAAGAAAGGTCATAACTAACAAAAATTCCATGGTAAGGAACTTCAAGGGTTTCCCTAATATTTTGCTCTAGGAAAATCATTATTCTGGTAGAAGACCTACTTCTAACCTACTAGGCCTAAAGAAAACACAAGTGACAATTAATTTCACATTAGTATGTAGTCAAGTGAATCAAATTATATAATTAGAGCCTCACAGGGATTCTTTCTTTCCTCTGCCCCTTTTGTGATAGGTTTTATTTGGATGGCATAATTGTGATAATGACAGTACACTATTACAAGCACTTCACATAAGGAAATTTATTCAATCCTCATAACAATCCCATGAGGATTTAATAAGTGAGGAAACTGAGGCACCCAGACTTAAATAACTTGCCCAAGGTCACACTGATTAAATGGAAGAATCAAAATTCAAACTCCAGAATCTGGGTTTTTAACCACAAATAATGAGGAGGAATTAAGGTCCACTTTCTTCCTACCAACTACCCCTTCCACAAACACAAGGGTTCATATGTCTTTCCTCTGTTAAGGAATGAGAATGATTGAAAAAGGGAAATTGGAGTTTTTTAAATATTTTTTTTTAGTTGTAGATGGACACAATACCTTTATTTCATTTATTTATTTTTATGTGGTGCTGAGGATCAAACTCAGTGCCTCATCCATGCTAGGCAAGTGCTCTACCACTGAGCCACAACCCCAGCCCAGGACATTGGTTTTTGATAGGATTTTGTGTTACAAGAGACACAATTTATTTTGTCACTCAGGAAAAGCTGTCCTCCATCGCAATGCAGCTTCCAACCAGATACTCCCTTCCATTTCCATCCCAACCAAATGGATCCATTCTCTCTGGGTTATAGCAGCAAAGCATGCTGATGATACACACAGAAAACACAGCAATACGTACGCATTTTAACAGAGTCCTTTAAGCACTGCTCAAACCTAACAGAACAACTATAATTTCAGCGTGGGGGGCATCATGGCATATTTGGGGGTCTGCATTAAGAAGAGGATATCTCTAGAGAATTCATTAAACTAAGGGCACCCTGAATGATACTAAGTTGTATGCCCCATGTAATACATGGTATTATAAATACACAGATGTATAGCCTTGTAAAGAAATAGACATTTAGATTTAAATAAAAGTAAATTAATCTTGCTGGGCGCAGTGGCGCACGCCTGTAATCCCAGCACTTTGGGAGGCTGAGGCAGGAGGATCACGAGTTCAAAGCCAGCCTCAGCAATGGCGAGGCACTTAGCAACTCAGTGAGACCCTGTCTCTAAATAAAATACAAAAAGGTCTGGGGATGTGACCCAGTGGTCGAGTGCCCCTGAGTTCAATGCCCAGTACCACAAAAAAAAAAAAAAGTAAATTAATCTTAAACTGAATTAAATGGCTGATTCAATTCGTGAATTAAAAAAATAGTAGAAATTATAGACTCTATACTGAAAGTTTTAAAAATGAGGATAACATCTTATCAATATGGGAAGGTTTGGGTGGAAATGATTCCTGGCACTGACACTCAAAGGTATACAGTTGGTTTCCAGCTTGAGAATAGAGTTTAGTCTTGACGTTGTCAAAGGAGAGGATCCAATCCAAAGATGACAATAAGATCACCGAGTCTATGATCTGTACATATCCACACACGCTCATGCTCGTCTTCATGCATGTTTTTTCTTTCTTATATCCTGATGAAGAATGGAAAAGTAAATACTGAGCTGTGCACTTGAACCTTGTAGGCCACTATTATAGATAGTTTAAAAAGGAGCCGTGGGCTAGACATTGGGATACTTGGAATCTAATCACATCTTTTCTATTAACTAACTTTGTAAATGTGGATCATTTGCTTCTCTGTCCTGAAAAATGGGATGAATAGATGAGAAAAACTCTATGATTTCTACCAGCTTAAAAACCCAATGATTCAAAACAAATTATCACTACCGCAACCAAACAAGTGAAACTCAAAAGTATAACTTTGAGCCAAGAGACTCAAACACAAATGAGCATATTCTGAGTGATCCTATTTAAATTCAAAACCAGAAAAAATTATCTTGTTAGAAGTTAGTGCCACATTTGCAAGGTATGGGGTAAACTTTTTGGGATGCTGGTCATTTCTTCATCCTGGTGCTGGCTGAACGGATCTGAATACCTCATGACAATTCACTGAATTATATGTGTGATCTGCTTCACTGCTTCATTAAAAACTTGATTTATTTTTAAAATATGCAGTGGTTGGAATCCATGATGCAGTTCTCAAATTCATGAACTGCAAACTCTCCTTTTCACTCTGTGCTGCCTCCTTGTAGGGACAGAGAGGGAAGGGTGGTGAGTGGGCCCACATTTGTTGAATGCTACACACCAGGCACTGTGCAATGAATGTTACATACCTTATCATTATTCTAACAGTAAGGCTGCAACGTAGCAATCACCATCTGTGGTATGCCACCCATGACGCTACTTGAGTGGTCTTTTATTCATTACTGAGCCATGGAGACTTAGGTCTCCCCTTGGGAATGATCCCAGCATTTCTGTGCCCAAGGTGTGAGATCTCTGCCCTCACTCTACCAATAGGACAGCTCTCTAGCTCCAGACTTGGGACAGCCCACCCCCCACCTTATTTGGCAAAAGAACATTCCATCGAAATCCTTTTGAAGCCCCCTTGTATAAATAAAGAAAACACGGGTTCTTTTTTTTTTAATATTTATTTATTTGCTTTAGTTGTACAAAACGCGTTCATTTTATTTTTACGTGATGCTGAGGATCGAACCCGGGCCACGCATGTGCTAGGCGAGCACTCTACCACTGAGCCACAACCCCAGCCCCCCAAAACATGGGTTCTCTCTCACTCTCCTTCCAGTGGGGAAGCAGGACCCCTAAGGTCGCAGAGCTATCCGCCCTCGCTTTTCAAAATTATTTCTATGTCATGTGATTTTTTGCCATATTTCTCAGCCAGGACCTTTCATGCAAGGGAAACCCAAATTTCAGAGCCCTTGAGGGACGGGGGAGAGAAATATAAGAATCAAGAAGCACAAGAATGGAGAATCATCCACATGTACAGATGAGAAGGCTGAGACTCAGAGAACACACAGACTTGTCCGTCTCAAGAAGCAAGTGAGGATAGAGCCCTGCCTTGAAGCTGGGTCTTCCTGATGAGGTCTGTCACACTCCTTCCATTAGGTCTTTCTGCTAATCATCACAATTTAGGGTTAATAATAACCTTCAGTCCTGAGTTCTTACATGTAAAAATAGCTTGGAAAAGCTAGAAAATTACTTTCCCAGACTTTGAAGCCCTCTGCAAAGCCCAACATTTGCAGCCATTCCTGGAAGTTCACCCTGAGCAGGAAGTTAGTAGAGGCTCTTGATCCATCTTGGTTCATCACAGGGTGTGCCTTTGAAAATAAAATCTCTCATGAACCATTCCCTCCAGAGGGTTACAATAACTCTCATTTATCTGAAAGATCCTCTTCCACCATAAATGAGAACTTTAGTCACTAGTACCTTAAAACACACAGGCAGGGCTCAGACTCTCAGCCTGCTTCCTCATGGAATCCCATTTAAATGGCAAAGACTTTGTAAACTTCCTTAATTCTTGAGGTAGGCATCTATTTACCCATTCTAGAAAGTGTAAGAGGTGATGTGGCTTCGTGGACATGCAAATGTCTTTCAATCTAATGACAAATAATAAATTAAAATGACAATCTGGCATAGGATAATTGTGACTCCAAATAAAAAAGTTACAGCAACAATCCAGACATTTCCACCCCACACAAATCTAAAATAAACAAACTGTGACTAGCCTAAGTGCCCTTAGTTCTTTATACCAATTACAATGATCCCACACGGATCCAGTGCCCATCTGTTTTTTCTGACACAGGATGATAGAGAAAAAGTCTGCCAAGGACAAGAACAGGATCTCAAACCTCGTCTGGCCCAGTCAGTTGAGTGGCCTTGGGTAGAGCAAAGCAATACTTTCTGCCCCCCCCCACCCCCCACTTACTTTGTACTTGTCTAGAGACCACTGCAACCTACAATGGGGGGGGGGATTGTGATTTTTTTAATGTATACACACACAAGAGTTGTCCAATTGCTTCAGACAATGTGTAACATTCTTCTGTTTAATTCACACACATTCTCTATTAGAATAAAAAGGTATTGAATGATTTACACCCCTTTAGATCATTTGGTTTGAGCAAAATGGCAAAATTGAAAAAATTTAGGGAACTCCTCCCCAAAATATTCCTCCCCTCCCTTTGGTTGTCCTGGTCCTCCCTAGCTGCTACACCCAGGACCTTAACCAGGCCTGCTCTCCTCTCACCAAATCCCTCCTCCTCCCACCAAACGTCCATCTTTCAGTGTGGCTGACTTCAGCAAGACATTAGAAAGTGAGAGGATTGAAAACATTCTTTCTAAAATCCATTTTCCAGGGTAGTCATATTTTTATTTTATTTTATTTTTTGGTCCCAGGGATTGAACTCAGGGGCACTCAACCACTGGGCCACATCCCCAGCCCTTTTTTGTATTTTATTAGAGACAGGGTCTCACTGAGTTGCTAAGTGCCTCTCCATTGCTGAGGCTGGCTTTCAACTCACAATCCTCCTGCCTCAGCCTCCCAAGTGCTGGGATTACAGGCATGCGCCACCACGTCCGGCTTCAGGTAGTCATATTTTTAATGTAGAACTTAATTATCCACATATATTCCTAATAGATTAAATATGGAGTTCAGCCTGTGTTGAGAAAAAATTTTAAATACCAGTACTATGGGTAAGAGAGGGACATTATTATCTCTTCCTAAAGGCAATAGCTACCCCACTTTTTTCACCCCTGCAGAAAACCTTTAATAAGGCCTGCTATGGCTTGGATATGGTCTAAGTGTGTCCTTAACGGTTCATGTGTTAGAAGGTTGATCCCAGGGTGGCAATGCTGCAAGGTAGTAGAACTATTAAGAGGTGGGGTTTAGTTCAAGATAATTGGGCCATTGGGGATGCTACCTTCAGAAAAGATTAGTGTAGGTCTTCAGGAGTGAGTTGGTTCCCAAGAAAGCGGATTGTTAAAAAAGAGCAAGACCATCACCTGTACACTCTTTGGCTTCCTGTCTCACCTTGTGATCTCTTCTGCATGTTCCTGCCATTGTGATGCCATCCACCATGAGGCCTCCACCAAAGGCCAAACTAATGGGGCTGCTGGATCATGGGATTTTAGCCTCTGAAACTATGAGCTAAATCAATCTCTTTTCTTTATAAATTACATGACCTCAGGTATTTTGTTCTAGCAATGAAAAACTGACTAATGTAAGGCTACCATTATAGAACCCCATTGTACCTCAGCATCCCACAGCATGGTCATATAACCAATAGATGAGTCATCCCAGCTGTCCATGCTTAGAATATTACCACAGAGACATTGTTAAGTGAGAAGAATTTGGGATTCACAGAGAAGAGCCATTTGTAAGAAGCTTCTAAATTCCATAATTTTTTAAGCAAATGGAAATCAAATAATGACACTGGAAAAAAAAGAGCATTTTTAAGAATTAAGAAATATTTCACACCAGATTCATCATCTCTAGAAAACTCCGAGTCTTTTCCCACTCTGAGCCTGAATCTCCAATTTAATGCCATTTCTGTCAATTGTTTATAAAATGCAGACCCAGTCACTCTCCTTTTATTAGTAGTAGTCTCTAGAAAGCCTAACTCAGTGTCTGGCGGGTGTCTATTGACTAGGCAATTAATAAACACTTGCCCCATGAATGAAAGAACTGTTGAAATCTGTGACTCATATTTTAGACTGCAAAAATACAAATGGTGTTTTTAATTAATTCAGCAACATATGGTATTGATTCTAAATGTGCCTTATTAAACTATAAGCAAGCACTGAGATACTGATACTACAAAAGTAATTCTGCTACCAGAATATAGTTAGAGTAATGCATTGCTAGACTTATTTGTTAAATATAGACTATTAATATGTTTTAATCAGCTCTTCATTAAGTTTGGGCAGGGGTTTTTAAATGTTTAAACTACCAGATTTCTCTTTCCGCAGAATACCCCCTTTAGGCCCAAGCAAGAATAACCTTGTCCTCAGATTCCCCCTCTGGTTCTCATCCATTTGCAACACTTCCCATCAGGGGTCCGAAGGGCCAACGGGCTGTGTGCATGTAAAGCCCATACACCTCTCCTAGGCAGGTTCCTAGTATCTGGGACCTCAAAGACTACAGGGCAAACAACCCCAAGCCTGCCCCCTGGAACTGTGCAGCACTGCTACCCAGGGTCCTCCTCCAGAGCACAGAGTTAGACAGCTCGGCTCCTAGACCCCCCGGCAGTAGGCACAGTAGGGAGGGATGTCATGTACACAAGTACGTGCAGGACAGAATCAGGATTGGGGTGAGGTAGGGTTGGTCTCAGGCCAAGGACAGAAGCTTGCTCTCCCCAGGCCACCATACATCAGCACAAACCACCAAGCAGTCCAAAGATTCTGCTTTCAAAGCTACTTTCCAGTTGCCTTGAAGATGTATGGGTCAAGATGGGAAGTTCTAACAAAGTTACAGTTTGATAGCTTGATTTAGACCCTTGGTTTGTGGACTTCTACCTTTGCCCCTGGCTTTGTCATATTAAGTGTGCTTTCTTGGATTATTTTCTTGTATTTTAAATATCCAAATATACTGAATATACTTAGTAAGTATCACAAGTGAGAATCTGCCTGTTTAAGCCTTTGAAATGTCTTTATGTTCTCAGACTCTTACCAACGAAGTCTGAGCTTGCTCTGAATGAACAGGTTACACATATCAACAAAGTTAATCTATGGTGATAGTGATGTGAACAAATAATAATAAAGTTTATTGAGCGTTCAACATTGGTCAGCTATAGTACCAAGGAAATTTGCATGCATTATTTAATACTCAAAAACAGCTCTAGGGTATGTCCTGTTATTTCATTTTACAGATGAGGAAACTGAGGCTTAAAGAAGTTCAATAAATTGTCCCAAGTGTCCACAGCTAGAAAGGGCAGCATCAAGCTGAGCATGGTGGCGCACGCCTATAATCCCAGCTGCTTGGGAGGCCGAGGCAGGAGGATAGCAAGTTCAAAGCCAGCCTCAGCAACTTTGCAAGACCCTACGTGACTTAGTGAGACCCTGTCTCAAAATAAAATATAAAAAGGACTGGGGATTTTTCTCAGTGGTAAAGAACCCTAGGTTCAGTCCCTGGTACCAAAAAAGAAGAGGAAGAGGAGGAGGAAGAAAAAAGAAAGGGCAGCATTTCGGGAGCCAGCTGGGCTTGGGAGCTACACACCACCTGCTCTCTGTCCCTCCCCTCCTGGCATCATTGTCCTCTCCCAGTCTCCATCTCCTCTCTTCCTTAGACCCCGTCATCCTTACCTTGGTCCAGCCTCAGGTTTCTAGAGGCAAGTGCTTATTCTATTGGCCGTAGACATGACTTTGGGGAGATGGATGCATTCCAATACACACACAGAGGAAAGGGGAGGTACTACAGAATGAGCGAATGACTTGAAATCAGGGAATCCATACCACTGATGGGGCTGAGGGACATGGACTGAGTCACAGAGATTATAAAAGGTGAGTCATTAAGCCTGGGTGTGAGGTTGGTGGTGCACGCAGGACCAGGAGTGTGCTATGTGAGTGACCATGTGGTGTGTCAAGCACACCCTGAGAAGGAAGGGGCAGAAAAGGACAGAACTGAGAGGACGTACAAATGTGAGCCTTGGTGCTGGGGCTGGGGCAAAGAGGCCTACCCTGAAGTAGAGAGGGCCTCCCAGCATAGGCAGCCCAGTTGGGGTCAGAAAAAATAAATAAGTCAAGTTCACTCTTCATTAAACTCAAAATCAGATCCAATTCCTTTTGTTTGTTTGTCTTTTATTTAAATCAGATCTGTTTCAGAAAAGTAGAGCCAAACCTATGTGTAAAATATAGAGACCAAGGGGAGTAAAAGTTATGTTTTCAAAACTGATATGTGTGTTGGTTAGAGTCCCTGATCCAAGAGAGAGAGAAAGAGAAAGGGAAAATGTTCCTAGAGACAAATCACTGAATGAAACATTTTGGGAAGGAGCAAGAAGAGGAGAGCCCTTTTCTCTCCATCTCCCTTCCCCTTTCCTTTAATCTTCAAATGTAGTGACTAGATATGCTTACTTTCGGAAAATAGATTCAGGCGTGATCATGACATCTGCCCTTTGTAGAGAAAGAGAGATGAAAATGATATTTCATTTTAAGTCCACATTTCAGTTCAACCTCACCCTTCTCCTCATACAAAAGCATCTAGGGCACTCAAAAACTCTTACTTGCTCATGTTTCTGTTACCATGACAACAAGCATCTGCTCTGAATGGACAGGAAGAGTAGGGAAACAAATATGTTTTAACCTACTTGAGACATACTTTCTCGTTGATAACACCACACTTCCAGCGTTACCAGCTCCTAAGTGTATTAAGTGGTTAATGGAAGTGCCTTCAGGAACCTGATTCTCTCCAGGATCTAAACTATCCGGCCAAGGGACAACACATTCAATGTAGCTCTTCTCTCAATGAATGGCTACAGGTCAAGCTCACAAGGAGCCCTCTGTCAAATCTTAGTGGCAGCTAGAATACCTGAGTCTTGGGGCTTTGTGTGGAGCTCAGACATATGCACTGCATATGTAGGCAGGGCCTGTTGGAGACAGGCTGTTCCTATAATGAAATAACTAAGGCTGAGTACTTTATAAATAAAAGAAGTTTATTTAGCTCACAGTTTTGGAGGCTGAATGTCTAAGACCAGGTGACCTCATCTGTTCTATCCCTAGGAAAGGCACCCTTGTCTGCATTATAATATGGCAGAAAGTCAGGAAGGAAAACCACCATGTATATAAGGGGCCAAGTGCCTGGGTGGCCTCACTTTATAAAAATCCACTTTCAAGAAAATTAACCAAGGTCCCACTAGACCTACACTAATCTCTTCCAAGCTTGATTCCCCCAGACCTAATTACTTTGTTCTAGGTCCTATTTCCCAAAGGTTCCACCACCTCTTAACATTGCCACACTGGAGACTAAGCTTCCAGCACCGTGAGCCTTTGGGGGTGTTTTAGTCAGCCTTTCTGCTGCTGTGACTAAAACGACTGTAGAGGAGGAAAGGTTTATTTAAGGGCTCACGGTTTCAGAGATCTTAGTCCATAGAAGCCCAGCTCCATTCCTTGGGGCTCGAGCTGAAGCAGAACATCATAGCAGAAGAGTATGGCAGAGGGAATCGGCTCACACGGTGATCAGGAAGCAGAGAGAGAGAGACCCCACTGGCCAGATACAAATATATACCCCAAAGTCACGCCCCAATTCCCACCTCCTCCAGCCATACCCTACAACTTCAATTACCACTCAGTTAATCCCTATGAGAGGATTAATTAACTGATTGGGTTAAGACTCTCACAACCCAATCATTTCTCCTCTGAACCTTCTTGCATTTTCTTACACGTGAGTTTTTGGGAGACACCACGTGAGCTTTTGGGAGACACTACATCTAAACCATAAGTGGGGGATACATTCAAATCATACCCAAACCACAGCAAACCCTTTTAAAGTCTGTCTGAATATAACTCAAAGGGAAAATAACAAAGTCTCTCTCGCAGCTCCCCTTACAGCAGATATATTTTTGCACCTGACCCCATTCAACATTCTTTGAACCCTGTTATATACCAGACTTTCTACATGATTATTATGTTGACTCATTCCAACATCCTTTTTGAAGTAGGTGCCATTATCCCCACTTTTCACCAGGAACACTGATGCCCACAGAGGCTAAATGTGTGCGGGTTCACACAGCCATCATATGGAAAACTCATCTTTAAATTCATACAGGTACTAACAGAAGCCCATTCTTATGGTCCACCACCATCTGGGAGGCGGGGAGATGCTGAGCAGCCCACTCATTGACTCAACATGCTGTCATCGGTGAACTAACAGTTTGGTCTTGGTTATCAGGTGGCTGACACACTGATGTAATTCAGACCAGACAGGCAAACAAAACCGCGTGTAATTACAAGTCATGGTCAGTGTCGTTAAGGAAATGGGGCCCTAGAAAAGAGTCGTGTCCTCATCCTTATTAAAAATTCTGTCCCCTGGAGTCCTTTCCCTTGCAAGGCAGAGGCAGAGCCTTGATGCACAGGCCTAAGAGGTACACTTGGGAACAGCTTTGCACAGTGACTAAAAACAGGAATTTGCTCTCAGTCCACCATAGAAGACCCAGCTCTGCTATGACCTCATTGAGTGGCCTGAAACAAGCTTCTTAAAACTAAATGGGTTTCAGCAAATGAAGAAATACGTGCAAAGCACTTAGCCAAACCTAGCACATAATATAAATATGAGTTTCAATTATCATTATCATTACTTCCCTCCCACACCCAGGTCTCCCAATGTTGCCTGTGATGGCAATGGAAAAGGGCAGGCTCCAGAGATTGTGGAACTAAAGTCACGACAGTCAGCTTGACTGAATGAAAACATCGATGTCCCTGCTCCTTTCCCTCATGTATTATCTGTGGGCTGATGCAGCAAACACTAACAATGACTGCTCACCTGTTCACTGGTCCCTCTGCCATTTGCAAGCTCACTGGCTCCCAGGGTCCTTTCATTCATCATAGTGAGAACTTTGTGTCTAGGTTTTGGTGGCCCACCCTCCTGCATTCTGAACTCACTTTGCTGTCTGCATGGATTGTCACAATTATCTTGGAATATATGGCCCTGGGAGGGGTGTGGGGGGCAGTCCATGACAGACAGATGTAGAAAACAAGACCATGGCCTTGTTGTAACCTGATGGAGACAACTGCAGGGTCCCCTTTGTAGGACTTGGCTTTCCACTACCCCCTTGTTCGGCCTCTTCCCCTTCCAAGTCAAATTCCCAATACCCTATAAGGATCCACTTCTGAATAAATTGCTTTCACATGAATCTTCTCATGATCTGCTTCTAGGAAACTAATGGAAGATAGACTGGTGTTGACCAGACCAAGTCCTTGCTTTAAAAGCATTGTTAGAGGGGCTGGGATTGTGGCTCAGTGGTAGAGCGCGCGCCTAGCGCGTGGGCGACCCGGGTTCGATCCTCAGCACCACGTACAAACAAAATGCATTGAATAAAACGCACTGTGTACAACTAAAGCAAATAAATAAAAAAAAAAAAATATTTAAAAAAAAAAAAAAAAAAAAAAAAAAAAAAAAAGCATTGTTAGAAACATTTGGATAAGAAATAGTCCAGATTGAGCAAAGCTTAACAACACACACACTTTAGTGTTCTCTGAGAACACTAAAGAGTAGCTATAGGCATTTTGTCCTTCTGCATGAAAAATGGAGGACTATTAGAGCTAAGAGGTGTAAACACAGTGATCCATTTGGGGACAAGATGCACCTTCTGGGCAACCATCGCTCCTGAATTAGTCATCAGACTTTCCATTGTTGCTTGTTCCCAAATGAAGTGAAATACAACTAAAAGTGTGAGTGAAATATTCATCACTTGAATGTTTTATGGGATTCTACCTAAGAGAATCTATCCTCAGAGCTATAATTGTAGATACAACTTGTAGACACATGGTAATAGAGTCTTCTCTTTCAGGGTGGCTTTCAATTAGTTTAAAGTGTACCCAAGTTTTTATTTAAGAATAAAATATCAGTTCTCTTTAGAGAAGATTTCAAGACCAGCCTCCTTTATCACTATATCACTTTGACCATATGAACCTAGACATGAAATTTTTTTATATTATGGTTGTAGCATTTACAGCTTAAAGATAATCTAGCTGAATTTTTTTCTTCCTAGGTTTCTACATTTCCATTTTTCTCATAATAGGCTTGTGTATAGATACAATATACATAGTCACATATATGTATATATGTGAATATGCATATTCATGCATGTTTTATGTGTGTATAAAAATACATATGTATATAAATATACAAAAACAAAGACTGCTTTTATAATTTAAGATTTCTAAATTGGGCCATGTTTAGCTATATGGATACTTAAAGAAATTTAAGTTAGAATAATGAAATTATTTTGCTTATATTTTATCAAAGTTGTTTTAAGTAATAAGATTCAGTGCTGATGGTAGGAATTCAAACTGATATACTCCTTTGAAAGCAAGTTACCAAGAGCCTTTAATAAAGTTTATAACCCAGCAGTTCTATGCCTCTAAAACTAAAAGAGACTGTGTGCAAATATGAACATTTCGATAATATTTAATAATAGATCCTCTCCTTTTCATTAAAGTACAACATACTTACAAAGAAGTATATCTTCAATAGGCATACAGTTTAATAAATTTTCACAAACATAATAAACCATTTAATAAATAAACAAAATAAAGAAGCATATATTACAAGCACCTCAGAATGTAATAGGTTTTTAAAATGAAAACAAACATTTTGCCTAATATTTTTTTCATAATTTTGCATTCTTTTCTGTAAATGGATCCCTAAAAACATACAAGCTATAGATGCTACAAAACCTCACCCCATCTCTGTTGATGCAGTCTGTGAAGAACAGATTCCTACAATGGTATCTCTCATGGTATCTCAATGGTATCTCTCATTACACACATTTTTTAAATATTTACTTATTTGCTTTAGTTGTACACAATGCAATGCATTTATGTTTAAGTGGTGCTGAGGATCGAACCCAGGCCGCACACGTGCTAGGTGAGTGCTTTACCGCTGAGCCACAACCCCAGCCCTACACACATTTTTCATACCTGTCTTTTCCTAAAACCCTGAGCCCTCCAACAATAGAGGAAAACTTAAGAGGGGGACAAACAGAAAAATTTTAAGCAGTTTAAATAAATACATCTAGAAATTCCAAAGGCAACAAGACAAAGCAGTAAATATGAAGATCCCTGAGAGCCACAATGAAACACTTTCAAGAGAGTGATCTTCCCTCCTACTGAAGAACTGCACGAGCAGAAGTGTGGTTAAGGCAACTGGAAATTGTACCAACCGGCCTTTATGAGGAACACCGGGAGGATCACAACAGCTAAGGCATTGAGCAAAGGCTGGACTCAAGTCATGTCACGTATCACGGCAATTCAAATGAGGTCTACATGGATATGCTCCTTATACCAAACACTGAAGGAAGGCGAGTAGGCTATCACAGAGAGGAGCAGCAGATAAGGCGGCCATCTGACTAAGGATGGGAAGCACAGACACAAGTCCTCCATGCTGAGAAAAGGTGGAATTCACCATCATGCATCACACTGTGAACATGAGAACGCCAACCTTAGAGAACTGATGTAACCGTTACCACCTGATTTATGAATAAGTGTGGCTAAACTGAACACGACCCTGAGATAAAGATCAAGAACAAGTGAAAGTATTTCAGGATCCAGAGGGAAAAAAAATTCTAGACAAACGGATGTACCAGTGACATCCCCCCCCCCAAAAAAAAAAAGGAGTGGAGTTCTTGAAGGTAGGAGGGGATGAAACTTTCTCAAACAGTGGTCTGGGCTTCAGGGGTGAGGGAGAGAACAAGGTAATGATATCAGTTCAAACAGCACGGGTCCCATGAGAACCACCTCAAAGAGTGGGCTCTGGAAGAAGAGTTCTTTCCAGACCTTCCACAGGACCAATTGGGGGGTTTTCAGGCTACGGCCACAACTAAATTTTCTCCTTTGTTAATATATATAAAATCATTCTTTCAAAAAATAGTTGAATCCCTACTAAGTGCCAGGCACTGCACTAAATGCAAAAAATACGGAAGTGAGAAAGATGAACAGAGCTCTGCCCTGAGGAGGCGCCACTCTACCTATGATAACACAGACCTCTGTACCAACAGTCTAATGAAGCTGCAGCACAGGCCCCACTTCAAGCCCTACACTGGATTATTTTTTTTTTATAATTTTGCATTTTTTTAAATGGATTCCTGAAAATGTACAAACTATGGATGACACAAAACCTGGCCCCATCTCTGTTGATGCATTTTGTAAAGAACAGATTTCTACAATGGTTATCTCTCATGGTTCATTACACATGTTTTTTAATGCCTGTCTTGCCCTAAAACCCTGAGCTCCCTCACATTAGAAATGCTTCTAATTCATCTTTGCACCTCTGATTTTCCATGTACATTTATTTGTTAAATGAAAAAACTTCAGTCAACTTTTAGTTATCGGTATTCTAAATAATCAATGGTTTTTATACTTTTGAATATTCCTTGTTCCCCTTTTGATCTCCCTCAGTATAGTTCCTTTTGAAATTTCCAATTTGTCCAGTAAAACAAGAGAGGAATTGAGTCATACCTAGACCTGTGAGCCATGAAACAAAGAGCCTTTCTATGGTCAGGTGAGGTTACAGCAGTAATAGTCTCAGAAAATCAGTGAAGTTTGGAGTTGCTGATAAGAAGGTGAAGTTTTTTAAAAAAAAATGGTCTCCTCAGATCAACGATTCTTAAGTTTTAGCATGCTCATCCAAAGAGCTTGTTTAAATACAAATGACTGGACCCTACCTCCAGAATTTCCAGTTGGGAACCAAAAATTTGTATTTCTAAAATGCTCCTGATTGATGCTAATGATACCAGTCCAAGGACCACACTTTGCCCTCCACCTTATCTTCATCTCTGGAAAATCTTAAGAATCAGCTAGTGAGGAATTTGCAGAATCTTGAAAGATCATGTCTCCAGACTTCCTCCTTCTACAACATCTACACAGCCCTTCTTGAAACAACCTTCTGCATTTGAACAGCCCTAGCTTCTAACATCCAAAAGAGACTCAACCCTGGCTGCTCCCCACACATCCTGTTTCCAAGCTTGTGCACATATTAGTGGCTGCCTGGAATGGCCTCCCCTACCGTGACTTCCAATAAAAACCCAATCTGCTCCTCTAAGGCTGCCTGGATCCCAGCCTCTGCATCTCTTTAACTTGGTCAGTCCTTCCTTCTAGCTCCCACAGTAATTTTTATAATCTCATCTTTCCAGTTACATTTTTTTCTCTCCCTGCCTCATAATTATTTGTTTGCATTTCTATCTTTCTTCTAGAAAAAAAAAAAGTGTGTGTATGTGTGTGTGTATATATATATATATATATTCCTGCAGGGTAATCTTGCTTTTCCTGATAGCCCTAGGACCTACGTAACTTAGGTATTAAAATGAATGTTGTTTGAAAGAATGTTAAATAATGTATTAGTCAGATCATTTACTCCTCCCTTTTGGGCAAAAGAATTTCTTACTCTTCCCAGTTTTCTCACCATTTTCTTTTATAATTGCTGAAGATCTTTACCTTTATTATAATTTAAAGGCAAAACCCAGCTTGATAAAAATCTCATACCATAAATTGCAAAACAACCAAAATAAACCCAAACTATTTAAACAGAGTCCCAAAATAAAACCCAAAACAGAGAGATATATAAAGTGAACTAATTAAATAAGGAAAATGAGAATTTTACTATTGCATTACAAGTTCCTGGTTTTACCTAAGTGAATGATTTAAAAAAAAAAAACTGTGGAAAAGCAAAATGACTTAACAGTAAGAATCTAAGCCCCAGAAGATCCTAGCATCCTTGTATTCTAAACTTAGCTCAGCCACTGGGCACCATGTGAATGAGTCACTGCTCCTCCTTGACTTAAATCATCCCTCTTATAAAACTTGTTAAAGAAAGACGTCACTGCAAATTAGATGTTGTAGCTAAGTTTAGCCATCCTCAGGACATAAATATTGTAACTTATGTGACTCCCCCAATTTTTGTTTCATGACTTTTATTTGGGCATGTTCTTAAATATGTTTATGTACATACTGCAGCTAAAGATACATCTTCTGCACAGAGATAGATTTTATATATTTATATACATATATATATATACATCTATATATGCAAATATCCACTGAAAGCACCTTGAGCTATTTTAAGAGACAGCATTATTTTATTGACAAATGTTCAGAATTTAGCACTCTAACTTGCCCCCAGCCTAACCTCTATGAATTGACTATTCTCAAAGAGGCTATGTTTGACTCATGTGTGTGTGTGTGTGTGTGTGTGTGTGTGTGTGTTTTCTGTGTGTGTTGGGGGAAGACAGGAAGACTTGCCTTGCCCTGGCCTCTGGCTCCTATGTGGCTTACACAGGAAAATGCTGTCTGGTATAACCTGGAAACCAACAGGGTCTGTCTATCAGAAATATTCTCCAAGGGCCTCTAGAAAAGCCTGAGGTTCCACTCATCACCAGCATTACTTCGTCTTCAAGAGCCTTCTTATGAGCTCAGAGTTTTACCCAGATCAGGATACCGTGTTATCTGGCAAAGGTTTCCCATTTAAAATCTGAGTGATTGAAGAGGTTAGTTTATCTGATCAATCCACGGCTGCCCACTTATTGGCACCTCTTTAACATTAGGATCCTGAAAGAATGAGGAAAGGGAAGGTTACATACAGAAAGATTTAAGAAAACCTGAATCTTGCTTGGAAGGAGAAAGTCAGAAACCTGGACATTCCAGCAGCCACATGAGGGTCCTGGGCACAAGGGAACAATCATTACTGGCTGAAGATAGCAGGCATGCGAGAAGCCAGGCAAGTTGAGCAAAAGGTAACTGGCTAGTGGTCAAAACTGAGCACTGCATGGGAATTTGCTATTTGCAGAGAACTTTATCATCTCATTAGAACCTCATGAAATCCCAGTGAATTAGGTATTGTTATTTTCATTCTCATTTTATAGGGGAAAGATGTGAGAGTCTGCAAAATTAAATGGCTCACCCAGGGTCACTCAACTGGTAAATGACAGAACTGGGCTGCAAACCAAGGTCTTCAAAATCCAGGAAGTCTTTTTACCACACATTTCTGCCTATATGTGTCAGGCCAAGCAGTGGCAGTGCCAAATGGTTCTGGACCCTCCAACACACATTAGGTTTCCACTTGGTGCAGCCAGAACTTACCCAAGCAACCCAGCACTTGTCAACCATCTGTTTGTATCAGTAGAGCTGGTATACCCTAAAACATGGAGCAAATGGCTACCAGGAGAAAATTAAGAGGAAAGCCAATATAGGTAGGAAACTCAGGCACAGTGATGCACTCCTGTAATCCCAGTGACTCAGGAGACCGAGGCAGGAGAATGGCAAGTTTGAGAGTAGCCTCAGCAACTTAAGGAGGCCCTAAGCAACTTAGAGAGACCCTGTCTCAAAATATAAAAAATGAAAAGGGCTGGGGATGTAGCTAAGTGGCAAAGTTCAATGGGTTCGATCCCCAGTGCCCCCCCCCCCGAAAAAAAAAAGGTGGGGTAGAAAAGGCAACCCAACCTCCCTTAAGCCAGGAGAGTATAAAGCTAACAACATAAGCTCTGGGAGAGTTCTAGAGGGTGTGTCCTACCTCAGGACAGGTCCACACCTCAACTATCCAATCCATATAGTCTTGCAGTCTGTCCGTGATAGTAAAAAAGAGGCATCCTTCAATTCCTTAAGACATTCATTCCTAGGTTCAGTCATCTATCCTATTTTTTTTAAATGCTCTTTTGCAACTAATTTAATTTTTTCTCCATCACTTTCTTAGGTCTGCTCAAGAAGAGATGATCAGGGACATTTAAATAATGTATTTAATATTTTAAAGCCTGCTAAGAACCCCCTTCAAGTTTTTTCTCCCTTAAAACGGCCACAGCTCCTTTGACATCTCCTAAGGCATACTTCTTTTTTTCAGGCCTTTAATCAATTCCATTGCTCATCTGTGGTCCCTTTCCAATTTTATCACATTCACCTTAAAATGCGAAGACCACAACACAGTACCCTGGATGCAATACTCTGAGGAACAGAACAATAAAAAGCTGGTTTCTAGCTCCAGAAAGAAGATCACACAATAAAAGCCAGGGTCTTGTTCATAATAAAACATCACTAACATATAACAGCACGTGTGGCTGACATTCTCCGTGTGCTCCACTGGCTGCCTGCTTCCCTGGTGCATCTCTAGAGGCCTCCGTGGAATGTGCCTGCACATAACCCTGTCCTAACCCTTTTGGAACAGCACCACCGGAGAAGAGAGATCCATGGGAGGTCACAAGTTTAAAATATGATAAGAGCAGCCACTTCCCATTATCACAGATGACTGGAGAGTCACAGAAGTTTAAAAAAAGAGAGAGAGAAATGTTCCATCCAATAGCACAAGAACACAAGAAATTCACAATACATAAAGGTACCACTGAGGCCTCCATAGGTACAAATAGTCTGAGGACATTTGCAGGTGATTTATACACCAGGTCTGTCTATATCAAGGTACAGCTTATCCTCGGTAATCAGCTGATAGGCTTGATAAGCAAAAAGCCCCAAACTAAAAAAGCCAGAAGTACCTGCCGCTTGTGAGAAAATTGATCACGGCAGGGCTAGCAATATCTTAGCCAGTTTTCTCTCTTATTTTCTCTTCCCCTGTGCATATTAAGACAAGCTATTTGCTCCTCAGGAAAAGAAGGAATCCATTGCAACCTGAACTTTCTCTTTTTTTTTTTTTTTTTTTTTTTTTTCTCCCTGAAGCAAAAAACAAGATTGCATAAGTAAAAGGCCCAGATACGTTCAAATCAAGAATGAGAACTAAACCCCAAGAACTAAGATTTAGGCAACCAACAACACAGATTCCAGAATCAGTAGAGAGCCTGCTAATGCTGCTGGAGGCATTGCTAGCTCCCTCAGTGCTTAATAGAGACGTGCTTGCAGCTGAATGCCCTGGGCCTCTCTGCCTGGAGAGGCTGAGGCCCTGCTCACAAATATTTACTCAGCCTCAAAACATTCTTTTCACAGTGATATTTTTCTTTACTCTGCTGATGAAAGGCAGGCCAGTGAGATAGTGTGTGCCACTGACCCAGAGCATACAGCCTAGGGCCCCAGGCCATCACACGTGCTCCCAGAACAAGGTTAGCTCTCTGGAATGTTGGTTCTATGCCCACATGGCCAGCCAAGCAACCTAACATGGACATTTCAATAGAGAGTAGCCAGCACACCAGCAAAATGATTAGATTATCTTCATTTAATACTTGAAATCTATTTCTGAAAGGATGTACCATTATTAGTGAAATTGAATACACAATAAGAATAAGAGATACCTGCACTCCCACGTACATTGCAGCATTAATCACAATGGCTGAGATTTGGAAAGAATCATTCATTGATATGCCTATCAATGGATGAATGAATAGAGAACATGTGGTATGTACATATCATGGAATATTACTCAGTCATAAAACAATGAAATTGTATACCATGGATCCACCTTGAAGACATCATGCTAAGTCAAATAAGCCTGTCACAGAAGGACACATACCACATTTCCACTTATATGAGTTATCCAAAGCAGTCAAATTCATCAAAACAGAAAGTACAATGGTGGTTGCCACAGAGTGCAGGGAGGAGGAGGTAGGGAGATATTCAAAGGGTATAAAGTTTCAATTATATGAAGGCGCGGTGGCACACCCCTATAATCCCAGCACTTGGGAGGCTGAGGCAGGAGGATCGCGAGTTCAAGCCAGCATCAGCAATGGCGAGGCACTTAGCAACTCAGTGAGACCCTGTCTATAATAAAATACAAAAAAGGGCTGGGGATGTGGCCCAGTGGTCGAGTGCCCCTGAGTTCAATCCCCGGTACCAAAAAAAAAAAAAGTTTCAGTTATATGAGATGAAAAAAATCTCTAAAGATCTATTGTGCAACACTGTGTTCATAGTTAACGTACTATACCCTACATTTAAATTAAGAGGGTAGATTTCATGTTATGTACTTTTTACCACAAATTTCTAAAACCCTCTTCTGCAATGTACATGGCAAACTGAATTGACAATAAAATAATGCGCATGTCAAACACACACACACACACACATACACACACACACACACGAGGAGAGAGCATTTAAAACAAATGAAGACAGGGTTCTGATATAAGCTCAGGCCAAGCCTGCTATGCTCAGCACTCCCAGATCTGGAATCAATGCAAGTCGTGGACGTGTGAACTATACCCCATGCTAACAAAAGGCCCAAACTTAGTTTAGTACTCAGCTGTTGCCGTCTGGAAATTCTTAATAATTTTTTAAAAGGGGCCCCTCATCTTTATTTTGCATTCGCACAAATTATGCAGATGTCTACCTCTGTTCATGCACTTACGTAGATCTTTCCACATAACTGGAAAGTGGAAAGTGGTGGTGTCCAGTCATCATTAAGTAATCTGCACCTGACGGAACAAAGGTTGTAAAATTTTTTTTAATGTCGGATATTAGACAAAGGTGACTTGCTAAAGGAAGTTTTTGTAACTATTTTAAGTAATTTAGCTGGGGGTTCTGGTAGGTTAGGGCATTGTAAATTGAAGTAAAAGAGGTTTGGAAATCCCTTAGTCTGGACTTCCTTCTATCTGACAAGATCTATCCCTAGGAAACAAATTACCATTACTACCTTCCCAAGTACTTCTCCCCCTGGAATTGGGGAGACCTGGAAACTCATCAAACTTCCTTCAGCCTAATATCTGATGATATCCTTTGCTAAAAATGTATCCCTTGTACATATCACAGTAACATTAACTTCGAGAACATGTAGGTGACCAAGACTCATTTTCACCAAACCTCCAGCTCTATTCTCTGAAGGATTTCTCGAGGGTCATCTAAAGGAACCAGAAAGAAGAGATACTTCCAGAGACTAGAGTTGAGTGTTTTTACAACACTTGGGCAATCAAGTTGTTTACAGTATTTAGACAACTTAGATAAAGAGAAAATTTTCACTCTATTCTAAATGACTTTAGTTTACACAGAGATAATTTATTAAGAATGACCAAAAAAAAGTATTTATTTTAAGGTCTAATCTGACTAAGATTGTTTACTTTTCCTTCCTACATAGGACGACCTCCATAGGAACCTCAGGGGCATAAACTACTCATTAAGATAGACTAATCACCAACTTTAGCCTTTAAAAAAAAAAAAAGAAAAGAAACAAATAAAGAGAGGCCCTTCTACTCTACACATCAAAGATCCCAGTAAGACAAAACAGTCTCCTCTCTCCATTACCAATGGTAATAGTGAGGAGCACAACTGTTTGGTGGAAAATCCAGGGACCAGCTTTGGCAATTTTCATATCCTTTCTACCAGCCCTTCCACCAGGTTGCTTGGTGATCAGCAAGTTGAACTGCCTTGCACTTTCTTTTCCTTTCCTCTCTCTCCACTTGAAGCACAACCATCTCATGATCAGAAGACAGAGTCTGCAAATGGGATCATCAGTTCCTTACATAATGAATGAAAGTTATATGAGCAAAATGTGACCCCTGCAAAATTATGATTCTAAGAGAGATTCTATCTCATTAATGCTAAAACAAAACAAAAAAAAAAAATCTATTTCCTCAACTCACAACTCACTCTAGGATGCAGCATCTGGCTTCCATGTGCAAGAAAGTCTATGACAGAAAATAAGTAAGCATGCCTTTCTCTGATGAACCCCATTTACACTCAAAGCAAAATAGCCAGAAAAGATTTTAACAAGGGATCGTCCAAGAACATCTGCATCTACAAATGAGATGGAGGGCTGGGGTTGTGGCTCAGCGGCAGAGCGCTCGCCTCGCACGTGTGCGGCCCAGGTTCGATCCTCAGCACCACGTAAACATAAATGCATTGCATTGTGTACAACTAAAGTAAATAAATAAATATTTTTTAAAAAATGAGATGGAAAATTCCCAATCACTGAAGAAAGTCTCTTATCCATATCTATTGTTTGAATGCCTTCTTTTTTTTTTTTTTTTTTCTTTTCTTACTTTTCATGGAGGCTTAAATTTTGGAAATACCCAAATCAGTGCACAGAATCAAATATAGTTAGGGTCTTTAAGCAACTCCAAGGAATCTGGGCTTTCTATTGGTTGCCTCTTAGAAAACAAATTCATTGAGTCAATCTAGAGCTTTTAGTAAGCACCTACTATGAACAAGTTCAATATTACTATCCCCACCTGTCATCTGAGAGCATAAGATTTATCAGCTGCTTGGATCAGAAGGGAACTAGAAAAAAATGGGAAGGAGAACAATCCTTCAACTCTCAGATAACCTCAACACACAAATTCTTTGGGCATTCAAAAGAGTAAGTTTTGACTCAATTATTCAACAGGAATTTTTCTTGCTACCTATGTCCTTATAAATATCTAGTCAAAATCCTTCATATTATACCTCAAGTTACTTTTTTTTCCTATGGTTTGTGTAGAGAATAATTATTCACTAACTTTCATGGAATTGATTTCAAGTCAACGAGTAGTGATGGAGGGCCCAGTATGTGTCAGAAACTACAGGCCCAAACAATAGGAAGTCGAATAATTATGGTCCTTATCCTATCAGCAAAAGATGTGTATGCAACTCAATATTAAACCAGTAGCATAAAGAAATGCAGCAGGAAAACAGAGACAAGTTTGTCCTTCCTTTAAAGATTAGTAGCATTTCACTGGGGAAGAAAGCGTAGAAGAGCATTCTAGAGATGGTTGTAGATGAGGACAGAAAAGTATGTGAAAAGGAAACTACCAAGACATGACAAAAATTTTGAATTCCATCTGATGGGCAACAGAAAGCCATTTTAAAAATTACTTAAGCCAGTATCTGAAAGCAAAATGACCAGCACCTGATTTTAGACCAATCAGTATGGAAGCAAAGGAGACCACATAGGAGGGAATAACTAGAGCCAGTGATGAGAGGCTATTGCAAAAGCAGCCAATAGGACTGTGAATGTGGAGCTATGCAGAATAGGATCGGAAAATCCATAAGAATATATGGCTGATTAAATGAATGGAGTAAAGGGGAGGAAAGGGAAGAATATCCTGAAATCCATAGATTGGGAGTATGATGGATAGTGGCACCAATAACAGAGAGGAGGAACAAATGTGGATAATAATTTCATTTGGGAACAAACTGAGTTTGAGGTGCCTACTGGACACCCAGGTGAATGTGTCAATCACGCATCTGAACTCTCACACAAGGCCTGCAGGATTGGAAGCCACCAGACTACAGTCGATGAGATCATGCAAGGTAAAAGGAGAAAGGAAGGAAGGAAATAACTTGAAGCCATCCACATGAAAGAAGGAAGAGGAGGGGATGGAGAACAGTGAAAAGTATTCAGGAAGAAAACAAAAACTCCTGAAAGTCAAGTCCTAGGAACCTAGGGAAAAGAAAGCTCCAAGGATGAAGAAGAGGCTAAACGGAGATAATACAGGATGGAACTGCAAAGATATTGGATTTGGCAGATATGCAACAATTGAATACAAAGAAATTTCAATAAAGTGCTGGAGGAAATGCAGACGGCAGGAAATTGAGATGGGAATTTGAAGTGAAAAAACACAAGGAGGATGAGGGAAAGAAATGAGGGGAGTTTTATTTTATTTTGGTTTTGTTTGCTTTCGGAACATGGAAGGCAAAGTCTGAAAGACAGAACGGACAGAGGATTCTTAAGAATAAAGGGAACAAGAAATAATAGCAGACTGAGTTATCCATGGTTACCCTAAATACATATATATAAAACACTTTATATAAAACCAAAAAAACAAAAGAACTAGAAATGTATAAAACATATACATTGTCTTGGCAATTCATGTATAATACAAAATCTTGTAATCAATAATGCTGTTTTGTTAAATGCTGATAAGCTCTTGATAAATTTCTGAACGCAAAAAAAAAAAAAGGAAATGTCTCAGCGACCACAATGACAAAAAAAATAAAGGGAACAAGCTCAGGAAATGGAAACCGATGCAAAGGGAATACCTTACAGACCCTAAAGACACAGGGAATCATAAATTTACAATAGTGCAGGATCAAAACAAATCCATTTCCCAATAGCCCTCAACAACAGGGAGAAAACACATTGAGTTGATTCAAGTTTGAGGAGTGTTATCGGTGAAGGTGGCGAAAACAGGAAGAGAAAAAGCACAGGGGCCCAGGGAGACTCACTGAGCTGATCCAAGACGGGTGGGAAAACAGTGAGGGACCAAGGAAATTGGAGGGCAGGAGTCTCTATTAAGTTGTTGTTTTTATGTGGTTTGGTCCTGGGGATTAAATCCAGGGGCACTTTACCACTGAGCTACATCCTCAGCCCTTTTTATTTTTTATTTTGAGACAGGATCTCACAAAGTTGCTTTAGGACCTCAACAAGTTGCTGAGGCTGGCCTTGAACTTGTTATCTTCCTGCCTCAGCCTCCCAAATCCCTGAGATTACAGGCATAGGCCACTGCACCCAGCTCTATTGAGTTTTAAAGCGTCAAAACTCATGGGTGTTCAGGGAATGACAGCAGTGAAACTAGTTTGTACAGAAAGAGCAGAACTTCAGACAAAGTTTCAGTGTCGACCTCTTCAGAAGCACTAGTGGTTCAAAGTAGTATTCTTGATGGAAAAAGGCTATTTCTTACTACAGTTAAATAATTACCAGGGTTCACTTCTAGGAATTGTACAATATTTAAATATTGAAATGTTAAAGTAAAATGTTAGCATAGGGCAGGAAGGCTTTGGAACACTGGGACACTGGAAACTCTGCAGCCCAGACTTAACACTCCCCTGTGTTCTAAAGAAAAGACATTAAGCCAGTTAGAGTTGGCTTTTCACTTGAAACACAGGCCCTGATGTTACAAACAACAAACAAACAAAGCAACTGGCTTAAGCAATGAAGGGGATTTATTGACTTATTTTACAGGAAAGTCCAGAGGAAGTCTTGGCTTCAGGGTTGGTTTGATTCAGGGTCTCAGTGATGTTCTCAGGGACATCTTTCCCTGTCACCCTTGTGTCTTCCATGGTGTCAGCTCTACTGTGTGCTTCTTATATGGTGCATTACATTACACATTCAGAAGAAAAGAAAGAATATTTTTCTTGGAAGCTTCCAGAAAAAAAAAAATCTTCTCTAAATCCCACCATCCTAAAATGAATCACATGCCAAGCTATGAAATATGGTCAAGGGATATAATTATCCTGATTGGTCATAACTACAAGTGGAGTTAGAATCTCCATAAAACCTGCACAAGGGAGGTATGATTAACCAAGCAAGAATCAGGGTACTTAAGAGAAAGGGAGTTGGAGAATATCATGCTAAGCGAAGTAAGCCAATCCCAAAAAACCAAAGGCCAGATGTTCTCTTTGATAAGTGGATACTGATCCATTATGAGGGGAGGGGGCATGGGAAGAATGGAGGAACTTGTGATTGGGCAAAGGAGAGGGAGGGGTGAGGGTACAGGGTAGGAAATATGGTGGAATGAGAAGGATATCATTACCCTAGGTACACGTATGATTGCACAAATGGAGCAACTCTGCATCATGTACAACTAGAGAAATGAAAAGTTGTGCTCCGTTTGTATACAACGAAACAAAATGTGTTCTGCTGTCATGTATAACTAATTAGAACAAATAAAAAAAAGAGAAAGGGAAATGTGCACAGATACTTGTCATATTATCCTCTTTGTGGTTTGTCGGTAATATTCCTCCTTGATTTAGGATTCTGTAATACATAGGAAAGACATAGCTAAGAAGAAAATTAACTTGGACCAAATGATATCACCTACTACAATGCTAAACTTTTTTTTTTTTTTTTTTTTTTTTTTTGTGTGTGTGTGTGTGTGTGTGTGTGTGGTACCGGGGATTGAACTCAGGGGCACTTGACCACTGGGTCACATCCCCAGATCTTTTTTGTATTTTATTTAGAGACAGGGTCTTACTGAGTTGCTAAGTGCCTCGCCACTGCTGAGGCTGGCTTTGAACTCGCAATCCTCCTGCCTCAGCCTCCCAAAGTGCTGGGATTACAGGCGTGCGCCACCGCACCCGGCTACAATGCTAAACTTTTGTTCAAAAAAATATGGTTCCATTATGTCCTTTTTCCTGTCTATGAATCCTTGCTTCAAATTACGTTTCAGTTGATGGGGGACATTTCTTAGGCAGCTGTAGATAACTGCTCTGTTAATTATCACTTTGAGAGTAGTCCAGTTCCCAGTCTGTGTTTCAAGATATCCCTTTTCTTTAACTCTTGGAAAAAGTATTGCTGTCTTGAGGCATAAGGTGAACTCTCTTTAATTTGAAAATACAATCCTTCCTTATCAGAATGAAAAAATAAAGACTTGTGTGACTTGAGTTTATTGCAGCCTTTTGCCTACATGTGAATTTAAAGTTCATTTATCCTGTTGCAGAAACATACCTAATTAATTTGCCATTCTTTTCTATGTAGCTTTTCCTAAAGGGATATCAAGTTGGACTCATGATGAACACCTAATTAATAAGTTAATTTTACTTCCTATATATGCTTTGCAGCTATCCTATTAGAACATAAAGGAAATGTCATGGTGAATTTTGCAAGTCTTCTGGCTAATTTATTCACTCAAGAAAGATATTTCTTATGTTCCCACAGTGTACTGGGCATCAAAGTACAATATATCATCCATGAGGTCATCTAGCTAGGGATCCAATAAGCACTTATGAAACAATTAAGGAATAGGGCAGAAGAGTGTGAAATTAAAGATCAGGCCAGGCACAGTAGTGCACACCTGTAATCCCAGTGACTAGGGAGGCTGAGGCAGGAGGATTCCAAGTTCAAGGCCAGCCTCAGCAAAGTCTCAAGGCCCTGCCTCAATAAAAAAGGGATAGGACAGTAGCTCAGTGGTAAAGCACCCCTGGGTTCAATCCCCAGTACTGCAAAAATACATAAATAAATATCAGAAATGGCAATATAGGAAAACAGTGCAAGGGTAGATGTGGGGGAGTGGAGATGATAATGACTGAGATGATAATGACTGATGGCTAGAAAAAGAGGACTTGAATTGTTGAACCTGACAGAATACTGGTCTTGGGTAGGTAAGAAAACATTCCAGGTGTGGGAGATTGTTGGGAGTTGAAAATGTGCATCTGCATTTCAAAGACTGACAAGAACCTGTCTCTCCAAAGATAAAGGATGTACTGGAGAACAGACAGGTATGACTGAGGAGCCAAGAACTTGAACACTGTGACAGAGGAGGCTATTCTGGAACATCTCATTAGAGGAATATGAAGTTAAATCTACATGGTTGAAGGGGAAATGACCAAGGCCAGGATGATCAGCTACAAACCAATGTAAGAACCTAGTGGTAGGCAAGGGGCAGAAGCAAGGGGAGCAGACATCTCCCTTCTCCAAAGAAGGATGACAATGAAAGAGAAGAGGCCCAGCTCCATCTTGGTTTCTAATCTTGCTAACAGCATGAACAGGATTGAGCTTGAGGCCACAGTGGAGCATCTAAGCAAAATCACTTTGTGAACACTTGGGAGGGTGGTCCATTAAAATCAAATTGGGATATAATGCAATTGGAAGTTGACTTCTAGATCCCCAGAACTAATGCCAGCTAGCTGTGCAGGTTCTCTCCATTATAGCATTGATTTTCCTAGTCATGTGATAGAATAGTTTATACCCTGGAGGGTCATTCTCCTTCCAAAAATGCCTGTAACAGAGAGGTCCAACCAGAATGTAGAAGAAAAATAACACTAACTAGTGACCTTAATGACTTGAAGGAAATATTGCAATTGTCCAAGAGCCTAATGTCCATTCTGGGAGAATGTGGCTTACGAGTATATTTACTCCTGTGTGCTGGGACAGCAAAGTTTTACTTATTTAATATGAAAAAAAAAAAATCCAGCCTCAGCATATATAGGTGCCTGTGTATGTCACCAAATTTAAAATCTAGGTAGTCTCAAATTTGAATGCACATTCATGTAGAGTTTTTTGTTGAATATGCAGATTCACTGGTTCTGATAGAACCCTACAATTTACGTTGCTAGTAAGTCTCCCAGATGACTGTTACAGAAAAATACTACCTTCCTCCCAGGGGTTAGTCAAGCTCTTTCCATCAGGCTGCCTGGCCCATTTCAGGTATCTGATAAATTTATATTGTGTTGGATCAGTGTGTTCCCAGCCCCAGCAGCAATAAGGCACATATCATGGATTATTAAATACTATGTCGTCTTCCTAAGGAAAGTCATAATTGGAGTTATCCCACATAAGAAAATATAGCAACTTGCCAGATATATGAACTTCACTTGGTATTAGCCAAGTCTGGGGCTTATCTTTATTTTCTTGACAAGTCATTAGCCTTCAAGCAAGCAAATAAATTATGTTTCTTCGTTTTCCCATTTACCATACTAGGACGACATGGCAGGGAACGGGGCATGGTAAAATGGGGAAGACAAACTCCTTATCCAATAAAACCCAATGTAAATGTGAACTGTACTATATTCATTTTTAAAAAATTGATTACAAATGGGATTTCTTTATGGATTCCTCCCTATATGATTCTGGGCCTCAACTGCTGAGCTCTAAAAAGAATTTTGAATCCTTGCTGTTTCTTTAATACTATTGTGACATGTTTATTGATTTATTAATTAAATACATTTTTAGAATCCAAGTTAGGGCATTTTAAATTAAATGGTAGAACTTAAGAGTGTTTTTCAATACAATTTATTTTATTTTATATATATATATTTTTTGGTACCAGGGATTGAACCTAGGGGCACTTAACCCTAATCCCCGGTCCAAAAAAAAAAAAAAAAAAACAACATTTTTTTAAACCCAGAAATAATTTAGGGCTGCAAAATAAACACCACTTGGGAATTTATGGGAATTTCATATGTAGGCTTTGTTTGAAAGTTTGTAAATATGAACTAATAAAGCATATGATTCACAAATGACTTTGGGGGGAGGGGACTGAGGATTGAACCCAGGGATGCTTTACCACTGAGCCACCTCCCCAACCTGTTTTTTTGTTTGTTTGTTTTGTTTTATTGTTTTGTTGTTTTTATTTTGTTTGTTTTGTTTTGTTGAGACAGGGTCTCACTAAGTTTCTTAAAGTCTCCCTAAATTACAGAGGCTGGCCTCAAATTTGCAATCCTCCTGCTTCAGCCTCCTGATCCACTTGGATTACAGGCGTGCATCACCACACCTGGCAAAATACATTTTCTCTTAAAGATATCTATCTAGTTAACTTCTTATTTTATCAAGTTCTTGTTCTATCTACCCACAACATTTTAGTCAGAGAAAACTTTGGGTATCTCTGAACACATTTTTAAACCTCCAAAACTTATGTCAATCATTTTCATACAAAATTTTATCAAGACCCAGTTAGTATACAGTTACTTATTTTAAAAAATGTTAGATATCTATTTTAGAAGTATAACTAATACTCCAGTATTGTCTGCCACAACTCCCTAGTAACTTTCTGAATATGGAGCAATGTATATACACATTAGGGGATGGAAATTATAAAGTATGTCTTACAAATGTTCCAACATCCATGCCTATTTATGAGCTTAATGTCTTCTTAGGCATCTCCATCTGAGCAGCTATTTTAAATTTTTAGTTGAATCCAGTAACCCATCAAGCAGATATCAGAGTACAGTTTCTGAAAATATGTGGATGCTTACATAGATATTCCAGACATGAAAAATCTTATGACTGCTAAAGAGATATAGTACTTTAAAAGATTTTAAAGTAGTTATTTCCTGAATGTCTTTTTCTCCAAACATTAGACCAAGTTGCATTGTTTACAAAAATTTATTCATACAAATTTTACACACTTTATATAACAGTTATCAAAGTCCTAGTTATATATATCATGTGTGTAATAATACTTGGTTAAGATGTTTTTATAATCAGTTGCACACAAAATAAGAGCTTCAAGACTAACATCTACCTAAATTATCACTATATCATAAATTTGCTCCAGTTTAGTAAGGCTCTTGGCATTTCTAAAAAGTATACAAAAGATTAAACTGGGTGATCACTGTAAAATGCTTGCAACTAGCCACAGGAACACTAAATTAGACTTCATAAATAAAAGGTTAACTAGAGCCCTATTTCACCACTAACAGCTGACACAAATACAGAAAACTCTGCCCATTATCCAAGAAACAAATAATTAAGACTAAAATGCAAGCTGATGTGTTGCAGCATTGTAGGGCCACTAAATAGCCATCTGTGATTCGTGGCGATTTAAAAGGCGAAGAAAGGCACTAAAGCTGCAAACTGCATCCCGTGTCACATTGCCTGAGGAGACTGCAGAATTCAAGAAAGATTGATCCTATACACAGGACTCAGGCATAGATCGAATGCCTCTCTGTTTTCACTGTCTGCAATGTGATCTCCTGGCAGCATCCATCCCGCCTGGGAATGCAAATACAATTGTTTTCTTTGATGTCTGACTTCATACTGATCAAATCCATAAAGGAAAAGAAAAGGTCATTTAAACTTTAAAAACTAATGCTTAATTTTTTCTTTTCTTTTTTTTTTTTTTTTTCTGTTTTTCCTAAAAATTTGTGCCTGAAATTTGGGAGATGGACTGGCTGGTTAGTCTGTTGCTGCTTGATCTGGTTGCTGGGTGAAGTTTCTTTTGTTTATAAAGATTACTCTATAAGTTCAAGGAATTGACAGGAAACAGACATGCTTTCTTTAGCCAAGAAAGGCTACAAGGGTGGTTTAGGGAGCTTGCTTACCTCATTCTTGACCACAGATATAAGATAGTACTCATACATAGGAAGATGAGGTTTAAATGATTTATCAGTTAGTAAAACTGAGCAAACATGTGAACACTACACATTCTAATATGACAAAGATTGGTTTTATGAAATAGATTTTACTAAGCAATAAGCCATAATGTAGAAAAATACATTTTACCTACAAACTCAATAAACAAGAAACAAAAGGTTCATATTTAGTGCATAATTACTCAGTGGTAGCTACACAGGAGTTCCTAAACTTTACAATAACTGCTTGCATCAAACAACAACAACAAAAAAAAACAGAAGCATTCACAAGTTTAAGAGAAGTGAATGAAAAATAGTAAACAGTACTTAAACAGTGCAGGAGGGTGGGAAGAAAGGGTCTCTAGAAAAACCACAAAGGAAAAGGGTGGCTTCTACAGAGCTGGGTTCAGAGGGGGAGAATCCTGGCCATTTCACAAGATGAGAAGCATGGACAGCACTGGAGAAAAACACATTGTACTTTGCATCCATTTTCAATACCCAGCATCCAAAATCAGGCAGGCAGTGGACCTGTGTCAGGATGGGACTCACTCCCAGCTTCCCAGACCTGGGGAGCCTCACACCATCCCCTTCTGGGAGTCTCCTCCTACTGCCTTATGCTCTGCCTCTTCCAATATACCTCTATTTCCTTCATTTTGTTCCAATTGCCCTAGCCTTGGGATATTAGGTTCCCTGGTGAATCAGGAGGTACAGAAAAGAGAGCTTCCTACTCAAACCTCGCTTCTCTGTACAGTCCCTTCACTCTTCTCCCAGGGAGGGGGATGAATTCTGGGGAGAAGCACAATTTGGATTGAGCTGTTGTTTTATTAGAATTTCCTTCTGGGCTGAGAGTCTGAAGAGAGACAAATACACATAAAAGTAGAATCAAAGAAAGCGAAAATATTGGAATTGCCACCCAGCCAGTGGGACAGTGCCCACTCGAATATGTTAGGCTGGGATTGAAGCAGCCTGCCCAGAGACTCACTGGGAAAGAATGCCTTTCAGCAATTCTCCAAATCATTACCTCAAAATCCCCCTGGAGCAGGGCATCATTGTTTATGTACAGTAGCAAATGGTCAATAGTAATATCTTCAGGCCTGTTGTGGATAAAAATACTATCCTTTTAATTCCAGTTTACAAAAATAGGAGTAATATTCAAAACAATGATTGTCTATTTTTCTATTTATTTTATATAAAAACATAAACAGCTCAGGCAAATTTTCAATCCTTGTGCACACCTTGTATGAATTGCTCTCTATTATACTTATATATATATATATTCTTAATATATATATTTATAATATATATTGGTCCACAAAGTATATCTGTGCATTCTCTAGTGCTTTGTAAAAAGAAAAAACAATATTATTATCAAAATATTCATTTAATGGCTTTACTTCATACATAAATACATGTTTGGATAGAACACATGAGCGATGACTGTTCAGTCAGTTTGGAAAACGACTTTTCACTGTGTCAGGGTTGTATACACAGGGTAGTAAGTAACTCATCGCTACAAATACGCTATTCGACGTCCTTTGTTTTTAACCCTTTGTTTATACCTTTTCCCCAGGACGGCCGCCAAGTATTTCTTGACAGCCATTTGTTTCCGGTAACGGCTGTAGCTGTCCGTGAAGATTCCATCCGAGTGGCGCTTGGAGAGCGGCTCCCAGTCTTCCTCCGCGCCGCCGCCTAGGTTCCCACTGCAAGGAAAGGGGTCGGGAAAAGGGTGACCGGGCGGGAGACACAGATTCAAGACCTGCGGGAGCAGACGCGCCCCACCCCATGCGGGAGTCTCCAGGGGGGAACGCGGGGCTCGCAATGCCCACCGCGCTGCCAGGAAGCGGCTTTGGAAAGGGCTGTGATGGAAGCCCCTCAGGCCCTCCCCACCCACCCAGGATTTCCCGGTACCAGGTCCTACAGTGGGGGCCTGGAAGGAGATCAGGGTAGATGGCCCGCGATTTAAGTCTCTCCAAAGGCTGCCTTTTTTAGATTTGACCATCGGTACGTTTGCGCTCGATTTTCCTAACTGTTCCTCTCATCCCCGACATACAAAGGAAATAACCAAAGGGCCCTAAATGCCACGTTGGCTGCTACTATGGTGTTTATATCGATCCAGCAATTCCTAGTCAAATACAAGCACTCCTCTTATTCCGCACGCTAAGTTGAAAAACGTGATAATAATATAAGTCGACAGGCTGTAGGCAATATTTTTTACTGCATGAATTATTCATTGCGAAAATGTAATCTGTTTTCCAGTGAGCTTTATTAAAATGTTGCCTTCTGCTGAGATAGGCTTCATGCAAGCCCTAAGCTCTGGATTTGTCTGGCGTAAGCCAAAACTGTTTCCCTAAGTGTCCAAATTTAGTGATTTGTTTACTTCGATTTGAATTTATAATAAACACAATGCCCCTCCCCCCAAAATGTTGCGCTCAGAGGAAATCATAGCAAATCCTCCCAGGAACCTTGAAGGTTTAGAATGAATGGGGGGTTTTGTTTGGTTTCTTTTTCTTTTCATTCAAAACGGATCAAAATCCGCCGTTTTCCTTCCCTTCTCCGCTCTCACCTGGTCTCCATCTCTCCTGCCAAATTTAACATGCCAATTTCAAAACCTCTCCGCCTGTTGCTAGCGGCGAGCACCCCTACACAGCAGGGCTCAGACGCACCCTGAGCTTCACCTGTACGCACGGACGTAGAAACTGCCCCTCCCACCCCGCGCGCGTTCCACTATCACCCACCCCGGCGCGCGCACCATTACGCGCGGGTTAACTCTTTCACCAACTCTTACCCCACACTCTTGGTCACAAGGGCCTGCAGGTACTTCCTGGCAGACAGCTGGTCCAGCACTTTGCGGTAGGCCTTGTTAAGGATCCCGTGGGCGACATCTCTAACGGGAGGCAAAATGTGCGCCCGGGGTCACTGCTTGGTCCCCTCGTGGCAGCCCAAGACCCCATTGCTGGGCGCGTGCGCTCAAGAGGGATGACAGGGAAACGCCTAAAGGCCGGGAACTTGAGACTAACTCTCTTGAGAAGTTCCCGAAAGTGAATGCTGGAATCTAGAGTTAGTCCTGACCTCCGAGGAGAGCAAGTCAGGAGTCTGTGTTCCCCATCTACCGAGGCGCGCACTCACTGACATTCTTCGGGCCACAGACCTTTCGGTCCCTACGCGGCCCTTAGGTCCACACAGATCCTCCCCCTCCTATTTTCCCGTCGGTCTCGTGGAATCGGACCAGGCAAAAGAGAGACTTAAGGACTTTCACGAAAACGGACGTATTCTGTGGGCCACCACCCTGCCCCTACCACCACCTTGGTCCTAGGGCTCGCGGTCCAAGGCCCGCCGCGGAGGCCACGCTTGTCATACCTCCTCTCGGCTGGATAGTAGAGAGCGTAGGCGTCATGCAGCGCAGAGGCGGGGCTCCCCGCGCCGGGCGGGTCCGAGTCGTAAAAGTCCTGCAGCGAGTTTCCGTCCTCGTCGTACGCCTCATCCTCCGGACTGCGGGGTAGCCAGAAAGAGTGATCATTACAAGTCCTCCCCAGCTCTGCGAGGACCCAAAGAGAGGAGATCGCACTGATTTTCCTCCCTCCTAAAGTTCCCCCACAGAGATCTGTCTTTTCTTCCTGGGCAGGGGTAGGGGAAAGGTAAGGAGGAGGGAACTACCTCCAACAGAAATTTTCTACTCGGCGAGGAAGCTTGCCCACCCCTCTGCTGGATAAAGGATTGCCCTGCAGGATCAAGGAGCACTGGGAAACCAAGGGGTCTCTGCATAATCATGCATACCTGACCACTGGAAAGAACTGCCCCCCCACCCCAGCCTGGCACCCGAGCCTCCCCCAAGTATTAACAGTCAGGGATGAAAAAGTTCTAGGAGATTAGACACTGACCAACGCGAAGACCCGAAGGGGGAGAAGCCCAGATCGGAATGGAGAGGGTGGGTGGATAGGGGGGTGGGTTGGTGGTGTGTGTGGCGGCTAACTCTGGCAGCCACCCCCCCCCCCCCAGCCTCTGAGCCCAGGGGAGCCCTTCCCCGCTTAGATGTAGGTCACGGAGAACCTCCAGCTTCTATTTTGGGCCTGAAAGGATCTGGCAGGAACATGAATAATAGATGCCCCTAAACTTAGCCGGTTTGGTGGCGGCTCTTTCTGTGTTGTGTACACGCCCTCCGGTGCCTCTCACCCCGGGAAAGTGCCAGGCATACGGAACTTTGAAAATAGCTGAAGGTGAAATAAGAGGGTTTTTAAGTACGCTAAATAAATAGTTAACGCTAATCTGTTAGTGATGGCGGGGCGGAGGGACACAATCTCAACACCAGAGCACAGGTCAACAGGGGACCCACATCGCGGGTACCCGGCGACGACAGTCTCCCTCACCTACAGCCTCCATCCTAGATATAGGGCAGAAGAGGTGGGTTAAAACACAAAGCCCCACCGCTTTGGGCCGCTGGAGAGACTCGGCCAGTACAAGTAGCTCTCCCTAGTCGGGGCTGGAGTCCTGCTTGTTACTCTGGTTGCCTTTCCTCCATCCCTGGAGAGGCCGACCAAGGCAAGCACATCCCTCAGCACGCGCCACACCCCGTCTTTTCTTGGCGACGCGCCTCAGCCCTGGCCCTGGTACTCCCGAAACCAGATCTTTTTAACCACTTTTGTCCTGCCCTGTACCTAGATGCTGGAATCTTAACACAGTAGCTAGAACCCATCTCTATCGTCAAAACATCGGTCAGCCGCCCCCTGAGCCAAATGTTTTGGGCGCGGCTGGGAAGAGTTGCCCTCCTCGCTGCCCGGAGCGCCATCCGGACTCTGCGCTGCCCGACGCGTTCACTATCCCGCACATCGGTGGGGGTCCTCTGGGGCTGCAGTGGGAAACCCGGCCTGTGCCACCTGATAGAAACTGGCTTTTTTAGCCAGGTTTCCTCCACCCTGGGGTAGGCAAGGCTGTCTTCCCGGTCCTGCCTGCCTGCTTTCTCTTCCTCCTTCTTTGCATCCGTTTCTCCCCCTCCCTCGCAGTCTCATTCTTGTTCTTTTCTCAAGTTGCTTTTTCTTAGCCATAGCCTGCCAACACTGTCCTTCCAAGACAGTCTGGGACACAAAATGCAGTTGGAACATGGATCACTTGAAAGAAAGCTCTTCAGGAGAAAGAATTCGAATGAGGTGAAGAGGAAGGGCGGAGGGGAGAGAGACCCCGCCCCAATAATCAGAAAGCGCTGTAACAAAGCAAAGTCCGAGGGAGCTTCACACTCAACCCCCTGCCTAGCTTTGGGAACCGATGTTCTCCGAACTCGTCCTAAGAACAGATAAAAGAAGCCAAGCTGGGGACCCTGCCCTGCCCGCCTCCCTCGGGCCAGGTTGGAGGAAGGGAGATTTCTCCAACACTCGGAAGCTCACTCGCTGTACCCGGGTCCCAGGAATGCGTAAGGTTGGGGGAGGGGCGCAGAGCCGTCGTGTAGCCTGCCTGGCCCTGAGGATTAGCTAGGGCCAGGACCCCGGGCCCAGCCAAGACTGACAGAGAAAACTGGGGGTATGGGGAGCAATGCTTAGTAGCCTGTACCCGGGGAACTGCAGGAGAGCCACCGTGAGAAAGTGTTCGGCAAAGGGAAACCCCGGCTCAACCCAGGAGTCCAGCACCTACCTGATCCCGGGGAACCGGAGTCCGGCGGCAGCAGGTGAGCAGTAGACGCTGCTATGCATTATTATCCCATAGACCAGCAGGGCCAACCTTGCTCCGCTACACATGGTCATTCTGCGCAGGATGGAAAAAAAGGACACACAGCCGTGAGAACGCCCCTGGCCTTCCACCCAGCAACCCCAAGAAACTCCGGGAGCAGGAGGAGGGAGCGTAGCTTCTGTTCCCTGCGTTGAATACCACTTAGCGACAGCCAGCGCGCGCCCTGCCACTTCTGGATTGCTATAGTTAGAAAGAAAATATGTTTGCATATACCCAGCTCCCAATAACTAGACAGACCTGGTACAAGAAAAGCTAAATCGTACCCTGATGCCAATGCTGGCGGGGGTGGAGGCGGGGGGAATCAGCAGTCAAGTGAGTCGTTTGGTTTGGTGAGATTCTTTTTTCCCTTACTATTCAACTCTTACCGCGGCTGTGAGAGGATATGCTGCCAAAAAGGATGGCGGGCAAAGGGCTCCTTCAAGTTTCTGAGCTGGAATCACAAGCGGAGAGGCATCACCGTCTGGCGTTGGTGTCTGAGGAGAAGCCGCAGGAATGAGCAGGAGCAGCAGGAGGAGCTGGAGGACTTGTTTGCTGAGGCTAGTATTCTGTTAAAAAGTTTGTAGACTCGGAACTAGGAGGGAGCGTGACTTCGAGAGATGTATAATAAAGAGGAGGCGACTAGCTGAAGGGAGGGGGAACGGAGTGGCTCTTAAGTCCACCGGGAGAAAGAAGCAAGTGATAAAGGAAAAGAGGGAAAGTCAAAGAAGGGGAGGAAGGAAAAAGAGAGGGCCAGCAGCGCAGCCGGGCTGCCCGGTCAGGCAGCTTCTAGAGTGGGCTGCCCGGTCAGGCAGCTTCTAGAGTAGGCAGCTCCTTCTCTGCTCTGAGGTCCCTCTGGCTGCGTCTGAAGATGCGGCTTCTTCTGCTGCTGCCGGTGGTTACAGAGGTGACCGGACGTCTGCTCGTATTTATATATGCAGTTAGCAAAAAATCTATCCGAACATGGTTTTAGGAGAACCCTCTTTGTCAACATCTGTCTGCCTATTGCCTTTAAGTACAGAATATTTTGTTGCACTGTTGCGCTCCGATTTTTATTCATGAAGTGACTTCCTCTTTTTTTTTTTTCAGTCACGTAATGATCGAGTATCAGAAAAAGACGTCAGCATCCTAGTCCCTCAAGGAACATATTAACTATTCTGTGCTGTCCTCTAGGATGATAAGATCCGGAGTCATCGACTTCTCATAAACACCTTTCACTCATACAATCCAATTTTTAAGAAGTCAAATTATTTTGATGGTTTTCAATTTCACCCATTTCTCAAGGACAGGTAAAGAATTCGTAGAATTTCTAGGACGGTAAAAGTCATGTTTTTAACTATATCCCTACTGTTTCTCTTTACTTTTTCATCAAGCCTTACCAATGCAAGCTCTGATCTCTGGAATTAAGCACCATCAAGCTCTCCTATTAATAAATTTAATTTAGATCTCCTAATTTCTTGCATATGATCTTTCAGATAGACGATTAAATGTGGAAGTCGTTTTGTTTTTAAAGGGAAGTCTTGGAGGATTTTCAGTAAATTTCTAATGAGTCTGGCTGTGTTTGACAGTCTGGCTACCAGGAGATTGATTAGAGCTAAGGCTGAGTCCCTAACCGGCCTGTGGAGCTGTCCATACTCTGGGTGCTGAACTGTTTGGGCGCAGATGCTACAAACGTTGAAAATTGCCACCAGTTTAATTTTCACCAGAGCCTCTCAATCTGAAGATTTGGCAGTGGTGCTATTAATGTAGCAATTCATTATCTAAATCACCCCACTGTTCAGATACAGCACCCTTGCAATGTTCATGACTGTCCTAATGCTGACAACCATCTCTATCCCTGCTTTAGAATTCAGTAAAGAGAATTCTGTTTCCAGTCCTGGATCTCTAGATTTCCTGTTTGTATACCTTCGCACTTTCTGTGGCTCTTACTGATTTTAAAAAATGAAACTGCGACACCATGTTTTCCACAAGAATTGAAATTTTAAGAGTTTGGTGGTGAGAAATGTTTTTTTTACACTTTCTTTACAAGTTGAATTCTGTTTGGGGAAATACAGCCAGACTGGGAAACAGGGGGATTCCTAGTACAAGTTCACTTGCTGAGGGTTTCTAATAGAAATCCCTCCCTTGGGAATGGTTAAATATTTTTAACTGAAAATGACGTATGAAGAGGAAAGCAATAATGGAAGACCACATCCACCCTGAACTTCCAAGTCTCTGTAATTCAAGAAGATTCATAAATTTTTACTCCAGTAAGAGATTTTGGGTCTATTTCTTTTAAAAGAGAATCACATCCATAACATTAATGTGCATTTTAATTATTTGGATCTAACACAAAAATCAAAATCTGACAATTAAGTGGGAGTGTTTTCTGTTACTATGATTTGAATCTAACATTTAAATAAGCTGTATTAGCTCTGTATGCTTTTCCCAAAACATAATGCTTCTCACTCTCAATGCCATTCCCGCTCTTATTTGAGATTTAATACTTCCTCCAAGAAGGTAAAGTTGTACTTCTTCCTGGCCATTAGTGGCCCAAAACTGCCTGCTTCCTCAGTTTCTTCCTAGCTATGCTCTAAACTTCCTGCCTTCAATAAAGCTTCCAACATATCTACATAGGGATGAATCTCTTTGTCTTGGCTGCGTATGTCCGCTGATTTATATTGGAGTGTTTACATGCATGTGTTCGGTATTCAGTTCTGACTCTGCTCCCACACAAAGACCCTGCGGTGAACACCACCGGATAATCAAGCAGAGAAGCCTTTCTTACTAAAGCGCCCAAAGCTATTACCTACTGTGGCTTTCCTGTCTTCCGCCTTGCTTCACGTCAAAGGTGAACCCCATTAAAATCCTTACTCTTTCCTCCCACGCGAATTCCGAAATGAGTTCAATCTGGAGAAATATTTGAAAATTTCCAAGACTCCTTGTGCAATTCACTCAACTTTAGTAAAGGGAGCCACCATGTGGGGAGTTTGTTGACTTCACGGCCTATGAAAGGGGGAAAATCACCAACAAGAATAACTTTGTGAGGTGGTTCAACTGCTGGCTCCAAAGGCCCTGAAAGAGTCTGAACCGTGCCTCTCTAGCTTACAAAAGCTGTGGCCTCTTGCACTCCTCTCGGTTGAGGTGCTCTTAGTGCGAACTCGGGGCCCAGCACCCCAAAATCACAAGCCGGAAGCCTATTCACTGGAATAAAAGAATAAGCAGAGGACTTGAGAGTCTTGGTCACTGGCCTCCGAAAAATCAAGCTTCGGAGACCCATAATCTATTGCTCAGCTCAATCTAAAGATGCACCAGCCCCGCCCCACGGTTGTTTGAGGATACTGAAACCCCCGGCAGGATGTCCCGTCGATTTATTTTTCCCCCTATTGCAAGTGACTGTGTCTAAGTAGGCGAGTGTAGCGAAGAGGCTTTCCTGATCTTGACAGTTCTGGCCGTGGGCCTCTGGTCCCAAAGAGGCCAAGAAGACTGAATGAGAGGAGGAACTAGAAGCTGAGCACCGGCGGGAGGGGTCTGGGAACTGCGCGAGTCTGGGGCTGCAGCCCCCTGCTCAAGCCTCCACCCAGAGCGCGGGCCCTCTCTGCTTTCTTCTGGATGGAGAGTGACGTCTCAAAAGACCAAAACTACCTCCCCCAACTTCTCCTCCTACGAGTGGGAAGGTTAACGCTGCAAGGGGCGCGGGTGTGGAGGGCTTTGTGTCTGGGCTCTTCCGGGAGCAGCGAGTAGGAGGCGCCACCCCCCAGCCCGAAACGCCAGGCTAGAGAGACTGGGAGCCACCCAGCACACATGCACAAAGTGTACCAGCGAGAACAGGGTAGGAAACTATGGCCAGGCACACTTGTTAATTACGTATGCAGACGCCAACCTGGCTGGAGGTGTAGGGCGGAGCCTGGGATGTGGATCCAAAGGCCTCTCAACCAAGCGCTCTTTCTGGGCGAAAGAATGGAAGGAGTGAAAGGAGAATGGGGAAGGGCAAAATAAGGGGAAAGAGCATTCTAATATTATTTTGTTCTTACTCGGTTTCTCTCCCAAGGGGAGTTGTAGATCCTCCAAAGTTAACTAAGGTTAAGAGCATGAGAGAAACCTCCTAATCGCCTATATATAATTGAAAAAGGCCGTGGTGGGGCAGGGGGCAGTAGAACTATCTATTTACAGATAACACGAAGGAATTTCAAGCCTTCTTGCCAACACCTCCACTCCTTATCCGCACTCCCCTCTCCAAGACTTCCAGGACTGGTGAAGTTTCTCCCATGAGGAATGTTGTGTTAGATGGAATAATGTTCAGTTGGAAAAATTAGAGGAACCAGGGAAATCTTCAGTGTGGAAAGTCTCACCTGTGCCCTCAGGGAGGCAGAATGACCCAAGACCTGGAGGCTAAAACCAGACCTCCCAGGAACAGGTTGTATAGAAATATTTGTTGGAAATGATGAAAGTCCCTATATTTCCAGGCCCTAATGTGTCAACTCCTTTTCATCCCATTAATTCTACAGATGTGAAAACAATTTTTTATCCAAAATGGTCAACACTACCTAAAAGTCAAACTAATACTTCCCTGAATTGTTTTTTCTGGCACATCTGCCTTTCTGATGCTCAAGCTTGAACCTTGAATCAACACTCCACTCAGAAAACTCTTTAGCCCACAAAAAAAGTAGATATTTTTATTCAAGCAGGAGGAGTATATCTGGTATATTTACTGGCAGTTTGAATTTGCAGATGGTTTCACAACATTAGCAAATACTATAGTATTTGTATTGTCTTTTCTATGCCAAATCCCTGCTTTTTGAACCATCTCTGCCTGGGAAATTTAATTACCCTCTGTTGCATGGGAATCTTCATCCTGCTCCTCCCTTTTAGCCCCCATATTGCAAATCAGTGATATCAACTAAGTCATTTGAGGCTTTAAGCAGACCAGTGAATGGGTGCCCAGTTCCATAAGTAAGGAGATTCCAGGTACTTTCCTTCTGGTCCACTTAACTCATAGCACTCATATCACATCCCTTTCACTGGCTTCTGAAGCTCTCCACAGTGCTCTTTACCACCACTGTCTCCATGTCCTACCTCATCAGATTTTTTAAACCATATAAAAGGACATGTTTGCACAAAGCACCCTCACACATTCCTAGTGTAAATAATACTAAATCAAGAATGGAAAACCATACAGTCTCATTCTATTCTTTTCTAGTCAGTTCTTAGCATAAGAACCAGGCTCTGGTGAACAAGTTTGATGCAGAACATCATCCTCTTCTATGAATGACAAAAGTGAATTATAGCATTGTATTCAATTTCACCCTAAACTTTTTCTCTTCTGACTCTTCCAGAAAATGTAATGACTAATGACTCACTTCATACTGATTACACCTGTAGGGAAACCCAAATGTTCTGCAGCAGAACATCATGACCATCACTTACTGGACTGCCTGCATCATGCTCTTCTGAACTCACTGTGAAGTAAAGAGCTGATGAGCTTACCCACAGTGTGTCATGACTTCTCTGACCTTCACAATGTAGTGCCTCACACACTCTGAAAACAACCAGAAAAGGAAACCTTCCCAAACCACATGAGCAAAGTGTTTCTCTTTAACTCAAGAACAGAATTACATATTCACAGGGCCAAGAAACTTTGCCAGTTGTTTTAAGACACAAATCAGACACCCAAAAAACACAAACCAGTATATAACCTTTGCTGTAAGTTTGGGCGATTTCAAGTATCCCACTTCTGTGCTTACTTCTAAGGCCTAATTTTCTGAACATTAGTTTACTGGGAACCAGAAATATAGTCCCCAGAATTCACTGTGAAGCATATGCCAAATTTTCCTGAGATTTCCAAAACATCTCCTCTTAAAAATCTAGGAGAAGAAAGCCTTTCTACTTCAGTCTAAATCTTCTGCTCAGTAAGACTTAAATGCAGGAGGAAGAACTTGGAGAGGAGCCAGGGAACCCAATATCCTAAATGAGTTTTTGAGATAGCTACTGAAAATGTTGAAAGACAGATCTGTGTGCAAAATAAAACAAGGTTTTATGTGAAAACCAAAAGAGGATTTTTCTCTGAGTTCACAACATCCCAGATATCTGCCCTGCAGGCTCAGATTGTACAAAATTATTACAAACTTTGCCATTATCTTTACTATTAACTCTGTATGGTAATTATTCTGCAAATAATTTTATTTTTCTTTTTGCAGTGTTGGGGATAGAACCCAGGGCCTCCTTCATGCTACACAAGTACTCTACCTCTGAGCTACACCCCCAGCCCATGCAAATACATTTAAAATAATCTTCTCTCTGTACCCAAATATATAGAGACATGAAAAAAAAATATCATCTGCATGGAATACAATTATATTTGTCATAAGTTTACTACTTGAATTTTTTTTTTTTTTTTTTTTTGTACTGAGAATTGATCTTAGGGGCACTCAACCACTGAGCCACATCTCCAGCCCTATTTTCTCTTTTAATTAGAGACAGGATCTCATTGAGTTGCTTAGCACCTCACTTTTGCTGAGGCTGGCTTTAAACTCACCATCCTCCTGTCTCAGCCTCCTGAGCCAGTGGGATTACAGGCATGCACCACCAAGCCGGGCATGAATTTTTTTAAATATCTTTATTTATTTTTATGTGGTGCTGAGGATCGAACCCAATGCCTCACACATGCAAGGCAAGCACTTTACCACTGAGTTATAGCCCCAGCCCCCGGCATGAAATTTTTAATTATTATTGCTTTAAATTATTTTAAATCTTTCCTTCCAAAGGAATTGCATCTTTCCTTCCAAAGGGACAACAACAATAGCTGATTAATGCATACATACCGTGCTAAGTGCTTGACTAGTGTTCCTTCCCCTCACAACAATCTTCTATGTAAAAACTGTTATTATCCAAATTCAAATTCAAGTTTTAATGACTCCAGAGAGTCTTCATGACCACAATATGTTATACTGGCTTACGTATACTGGCTTTATTTTCTCTAGAGTATTCATAAATACAAATTACTAGTTTAATATTAGCCTTAATCTAAGAGAACTCAACTGAGAAGAAAGCCAGTTTCTTATTTATTTTCTGATTAAAAATTGTATTTAAAGTAATAGAAATCAACTGCTATTAACATCATTGAAACTGGCTAAGTTAAAACTACAAGCATATCATATATTTATGCAGGTTTTTTTGAAGAATAGGTATGCTGCTAAAAACACGGGCTTTATTATGAATTGTAATACATACTACTATTACAAATAAAAAAAGAAAAAAAAACACGGGCATTAATAGTATACTGAATATTCTTATTTGCATACACTAAGTTGTTCAAAAGGTTAGAAATATTGCTGTCCCAAGTCATTGTTTAAAATAATTCCATACTTAAGAATGTAGCAAAAGTTTTAGTGATGGGTCTAAGTTTTTAAAAATTCATTATTTTAAAGTTCATCTTTTAATGTCCATTATAAGATCACCATATCTTATTAAATCATCATGTAATTCAATACTACAGAAGCCATATGATTGCTGGTGAGTCAAGAATTTCATGAGTCAAATGAGATGATGTGTATTAAAAACTGTCTTACAACAGTAGATCCTAGACCAGTAGAAGGGAAGGGAAATTAACATTATTAGGCTCCTTCTTTGATAGCAGTGATATTCTGTGTTAGCAAACATTTTTTTCATTTAATCCTCTTATTGCCCTGTGAGACAAACATTATTATCATTTCTCTCTCTCTCTCTCTCTTTCTCTCTCTCTCTCTCTCTCTCTCTGTGTGTGTGTGTGTGTGTGTGTGTGTGTGTGTGTGTGCTGAGGATAGAACCCAGCACTTGCTGGTCAGGTTCTATACCACTGAGCCATGCCCAGCCCCTATTATCCCTATTTTTACTGACGACTAAACTAGGACTCTTAAAAGTGAAGTAACTGACCAATAACCCACAGCCAACAAATGACTAAGTCAGGTTTCAAACCCACAGCTGACTATTCCCAAAGTCAGCACGCTGTCTTCTCTCAGTTACCCTTCCTGTTATAGCTACATAATTACCATTATTTACAAGGGGAGAAGAAATATAGTTTTCAAAAAAAAAAGCACTCGATTAACCAAACAAAATTTATAAGGCAATAGTTTGAACAATTGTTCTCACTTTTTTCCTGACATTTTAAGATAAATGAAGTTATGTGTATCGTTTCCAAAAATTTTAAAAGAGGTAAGAAGTAAACAAAATTGCACTCACAGGAATCTTAAAATGTGATAAAGTTTCAGCAATTTAAAAGAAACAATCAGTGAGGTGAACAGAGAACCTACAGAATGGGAGCAAATCTTTACCACATGCACATCAGACAGAACATTAACTTCAAGGATGTATAAAGCTCTCAAAAACCTTTACACCAAAAAAACAAACAACCCAATCAATAAATGGGATAAGGAACTGAACAGACATTTCTCAGAAGAAGGTATACAATCAATCAACAAATATATGAAAAAAATGTTCAACATCTCTAGCAACTAGAGAAATGCAAATCAAAACTACTCTAAGATTTCATCTCACGCCAGTCAGAATGGCAGCTATCAAAAACACAAACAACAATAAATGCTGGTGAGGATGTGGGGAAAAGGGCACACTCTTACATTGCTGGTGGGGCTGCAAATTGGGGCAGCCAATTTGGAAAGCAGTATGGAGATTCCTAGGAAAACTTGGAATGGAACCACCATTTGACCCAGCTATCCCACTCCTTGGTCTATACCCAAAGGACTTAAAAATAGCATACTACAGGGACACAGCCACATCAATGTTCACAGCAGCACAATTCACAATACCTAGATTGGGGAAACAGCCCCGATATCCATCAATAGATGAATGGATGGGGAAACTTTGGTATATATACACAATGGAACACTACTCAGCACTAAAAGAGAATAAAATATGGCATTTGCAGGTAAATGGATGGAGTTGGAGAAAATAATGCTAAGGGAAGTCAGCCAATCCCAGAAAACCAGATTTCTTTGCTATGATGATACTGAATTATAGTGGCAAGGGAGGGAGGATGAGAGGAATGAAGGAATGTTAAATAGAAAAAAGGGGGAGGGGGAAGGGGTTAGGGGATAGAAACAATGGCAGAAGGAGTTGGACATCAATATACTAAGTGCATGTATAAAAAACTCAAATGGTATGAAAATACTTTGTGTAAAACCAATGACTTGGAAAACTGTGCTCTTTATATGTAGTATGAAAGGAACTGCACTCTAAAAGCATGTATAACAAATTAAATTTGATTTTAAAAATTTTAAAAAAACAAGGACTTCAAAATATGAAAAACACTTATCCATGAAGAAAATACAATTACATAAATGTAACGTTGGTAATTAGAAACATGAACGGCCAACAAATTTGCAAAAAAAAAAAAAAAAAAAAAAACTTCAATAGGATTTTTTCCCCAAATAGATAGGCAGTTGTGCCAGTATCATATTTTTTCCACTGGAAATTACATAATAATTTTTTTATATTTATGTACCTATGTTTATTCCTTTGGTCACACAAGTATAAATTAAAATATCATTTTTTTCTTCTAATAGTGCTGTGGATTGAACGCAGGGTCTCATACATGCTAGGTAAACACAAAAATCATCATTTTAAAAAGCTAACAAATTGGTTTGTTATATTCTACTGTGTTATACTGTTAAACATGCTAGGACATGTGCCTTCAAGCACTGCTGGCAGAAGCATGTATTGATCCAACTTGTCTAGAAAGCAGTTTGTCAATTATGCACAAATTTAACTCACTGATTTTATTTCTAAGAATGAATGCTGAGGAAATAAGCAAGTATGAATTTGTCCAAAGATTAACTGGCACCATTGATTATAATAAAAATACTGAAAACAACCTTAATGTGTCATTTAAGAGGGAATCCATCAAATTTCTTTTAATACACCTTTACAAAAGATCATAATTTCTACTATAGAAAGGTGAAATTAGGTGATACTGTAGAAAAATCTTTAATGACATGAGAAGATTCTATGTGTCATTAAAAATAGAGAACATGGGTAATAAACCCACATGTATAATACAATACCAACTTTGTAAAAAAAAAATTTATACCTATGCATCTGGAAGGACCTATATACCAAAATAGTAAAATGGTTGTTGTTAGTGTTGGAATTATGGAGGAGAACCCAGATTTTGTCTATTTTCTTTGTAGGTTTATTCAATTTTTTTTTCCTTAAAGTTTTTAAATGAATATTTTCAGAATAAAAAAATTATGGATTCATTTTCAAATATATGTCTAAAGCATGGACTTTTTTATTCCATGTCTCATAACATTAAACTTCCTCTTTGCGACAATTTATTTTGCTTTTTGCTGAGCTATTTGTCTCATCATGCTGACCTTTCACCTGCACTTGGAAGAAAAGCTGAAAGCAAACCATGTGGGAAGAAAGAGGAAGAAAAACAAGTGGACCCACACTTAAGGGAGCAAGCTTAGCAAAACCAGGTCTGAGAAGAAACAACACAAGAGAGCATGCAGCATCACGGCCATCCAGGGTGGCCATTTCCAAGGTATATATTGAATCATCTTGTGTGTAAGTCATTACTGATAAGATTAATTGAATGTGTTGAATTAAATTTGTTCTGAAAGAGGCTGAGCTGGATCTTGGAAGTATAGTTTATTCTACCTTATTCAGAAGTGGATGCTCTAGCTTGTGGTTTATTCAAATTTGGCTCCTGTATGATCCAATTCATTGTCATGTTTTGCAGGACCAAGGACTGGAGCCCCCCTCACCTCCACAAAGTACATCTTTCCATGAAAGTTTTAGAAACAGGGTCTTTTCAGATGTAGTCAAGTTAAGGTGAGGTCACTAAGGTAGACGTGATCCAATGTAACTGGTCTTACAAGAAGAAGAAATTTGGACATAAGAATAGAAATGCACAAAAAAAGATTATGTGAAGATTGGAGTTACACTGCCACAAACCGAAGAATGTCTGAGGCTACCAGAAACTGGAAAAGGAAAGGAAAGATTCCTTTCCTACAGGTCTCAGAGGGAGCATGGCTCAACAGCTTGATTTTAGAATTCTAAACTTCAAACCTATAATAAATTTCTGTTGTTGTGAGCCACCTAGTTTATGGTACTTTGTTACAGCTAAGAAACCAATACAGGTGAAAGAGTCCCTCCCTCTCCAAAGAAAGGTGCAAATAATTCCCAAGAGGGGCTGGAAAATACTTCCCAGGAGATGCTGGGAAGTACTCAGGGGCCTTTTAATGCACTCTGTCTGGCTTCTAGAAAGCTCATCATAAATAATGGAGAGTCTGCTTCTGCCCGAGTGTGTAGGCAAAGCTTCTATTTTATACCTACACTCTCAACTTCCATTTTGCCATCACTTTTCATCTTTAAACTAAAAAAAAAAGACAGCCATCTAGACATGCTGAACACCAGTGGATATAGGGCATAATGCATTAGGCTAATTGCTAACTTGAATACTTTTTAAGTGTTCTGCTATCTTCTGATGCTTTTCTAGTGTGTTAAGACAACAAACTACTATACCAGCTGATTGTTGGCATGCAGACTAAGTGATGCATGTAGAGCTGTCTATGTGTTTTACTCTAGAGCAACAGTGACAGCCATTACCTGGAGGTTCACAGGACAGACACCTAGTAAATAAGGCAGTCCCAAGAAGGCAAATGTTTTGCTATGTAAATAAAAACTCTAGGAAAACTGCATGACTCAGAATAATGGACAGAGAACAAAAGAAGACCACAGGCTGTTTCAGGAGGAATAGCTTGACAGTGCCTGGAAACAGGTTCTCAATTCAGTAAAGACACGACTCAAAAAATCAGCCTCATGGGCTGGGATATAGCTCAGTGGTAGAGCATTTGCCTAGCATATGTGAGGCCCTGAGTTCAATCCCCAGCTCTGGAAAAAAAAAAAAAAAAAATCAGCCTCATTTTGAAGGCAGGACTATCTGTCTTTCCTCCTCAAATGCCCCTTCTGTAGATATAAACACTTATTTTTTTAATATTTATTTATTTGTTTTAGTTGTACACAATACCTATATTCTTACGTGGTTCTGGGGATCAAACCCGGGCCACGCATGTACTAGGCGAGCGCTGTACCGCTGAGCCACAATCCCAGCCCGATATAAACACCTATTTTAAAACTGGAATAATTCTACCTTTTGATGGGCAAATGTTTATACTTAAGAGTAACCCCACCCCCGCCCCCACCCCCAAAATCTGAAAGAAATATCCTATATTTTGAGCTAAGAAGCCCAGACTTATGTAAAGTCTAAACATAGTAATATCACATATAGGTATATATAAAGCAACCAAAACTTTGTGGGCAACATTCTAGTACTGATACAACGGTCATCAATAGAACTCTTCCACATCTGCAGCCAAGTCAAAATAAAAAGATCAGCAAGTATTTGTCAGTTAACAATATCATGTGTTGGAGGGTTAGAGAAGAAGCATAAGACTTGTATAAACCCTTTTCCATCAAAAAGTTTATAATCAAAATAACCAAAATCGAAATGCATTTTTGTATGTTGTGCATTTAGCTTTATAAGTCTGATCCTCTCTCATTGTGCATTACTGCCCTCATTCAGAAAATACATGCAGATGCTTACAACTGCCATAATATATCTTTTGAAACCTCTAGTAAACACCCCAGTTAAAGGAGACAGGTTCAGTGAGTAAGCAAGTGTCACTCACAGGGATAGATAGTGTGCTGTTACCTAAGACACTAGGCATGAATGGAAGGTATGGTAGCTTTGCAATTTGTTTTCTTTTGTTGTTGTTGTTTGTTTTTTGTTTTTTTGTTTTTTAATCACTGTGCTTACAAAATAGTAATGGGTTAACAACTTTCCTGAAAACTATATCACTTGGCTTGCAAAACCTACTCTCCTAACACAAGTTTTACCTAGGCCATTCTCTTTCCATCCCACAATAAAGAATAATGGAGCAGATATATCTTTCTATTAAAAATAGCATACTGCACACATGCATGCACACACACATCCTCAGTTACATTGCTCTCAGAGCATACAGAAGATTCTTCCCAGTGGTTGGACGATTAGATTAAAATGTATGGAAGAGACAAAAATTCAATGTCAACCTACTTGCAACTTGATTTATCTTAGATTTATCCCAAAGTCTTAGAGGGCATAAACACATATAAAGATTTTAAAACTGGTAACAACTTTCCTGAAAACTATACCAAGCCAGGTATGGTGAAGCATGCCTGTAATCCCAGCTACTCAGGAGATGGAGGCAGGAGGATCACAAGTTCAAAGCCAGCCTGGGCAACTTAGCAAGACCCTGTTTCAAAAATAAATTAAATAAATAAAGTGTTGAGCATGTATCTTGGTGATAGAGCACTTACCTAGCACATGCAAAGTCCTGTGTTCATTTAATCCCCAGTACTGCAAAAAAAAAAAAAAAAAAAATAGAGAGAGAGAGAGAGAGAGAGAGAAAGCCACACCACTTTGAACTAAAAATATGCAGGTTCCTAGATAGAAATCTACAAAGTTGCTAAAATTATGCTGTTAATGACCTGAAATTACAGAAGTATAGTGAGTACCTATCACCAACTAGCTGGCTGGCGACCTGAGCTGGGTTCACAAAAGCTGGCTGCACCAATAACTTAAGAAAACTACGAAAGAAGCACGCAACACACAGAAATACCTTGTGCTTTAGAAATCAGGGATGGCTCTCAACCTTAAGGGTCCTGAAAATTCTCTATTTAGTGGGGAGGAAGACATTCATTCGAGAAAGTTCAACCCAAATAAGGCAAGGGATTGGGTTTCAGGGGGCTGTTTGAAGTCTTGCAGTCAGCAGATTTGACAGACATCTCGAAAGCCATGCCCATCTTAGGTGCTATGTGGGATCAAAGGCAGAGCAGCGAAGGAAAAGGACACATACTTGCATGGTCCAGTCAGAGGTCCAGTCCCCTCATGCACTCAAATGTTCACAGCTCACACATACAGCCCATGGCTGGCTCACGACAAGTACCTTTGGATCAAAAATATTGACCAGGTATGGTCAGGAGTGAGCCTTCTGGAACTGTATGGGTATACCTATGGGTAAAAAATTATCAAGCTATAAACAAGATTTGTGAACGTGATGTTAAACCATAATACAAAGTTTTATTCCCACATACTAAATGTATTCATAGCCTGCTCAAAATTGGGTAAAGCAATAATACATCATTATAGAGGAATAATTTATAGATTAATAAATTAATAAGAATTAATAAAACAATTGTATTTTTAAAAGTCATGACATCCCTTGAAGCTTGCATGTAATTGTTAAATATACGCCACATGGCCATGAATATGGATTATCCATAAAACAGAGCCTAATTATTTGTTGGCAGTAGTTGAATCAGAAGAGCCAACAGAGTGGAAAAAAAATTGTTTCCTAAAATCTAATTCCTTTCAATTACAGAAGCACAATGAGCACAAGGGGAACAAGGCCAACCCCTGTTGAACAGCAGGTTCCCTCACCTTAAAATCACCAGCAACTGGCTCCTGCAACCTGAGGTCCTGTGCGCAGTTATGTTGCAGCAACTGAAAATGAATTGCTGTCTCTCAGACCCATTCAGGACCAGAATATTTAACTCAGCAGCAAAACACATGAAGATATACCATCCTGTACTGGGATTAAAATGTAGAAAACTGTGTTATATACACTTATGAATATGTCAAAATCAACCTCACTATTATGTATAACTATAATACACTAGTTTTAAAAACAATGAAAATACTACAAATTTACTTTTTTTGAAGGGGGGAGGTAACGGGGATTGAACTCAGGGGCCCTCAACCACTAGGCACATTCCCAGCCCTATTTTGTCTCTTATTTAGAGATGGTCTCACTGAGTTGCATAGCGCCTCACTTTTGCTGAGGCTGGCTTCGAATTTGCTAACCTCCTGTCTCATCTTCCTGAGCTTCTGGGATTACAGGTATGTTCCACCACACCCAGCTTATAAATTTGCTTTTAAAATTTAAAAAAAAAAAAATAACAAAAAAACCCAACCTGGAACCAAAAGGGGAGGATGGAAAAGAATCTTAATCTTACTTCTCACCTTCCCCTGGTATGTGAATTACAGGAAAAGCATAGATAATAGACACAGATGAAACTCAGACTCCCACCACCCAACCCCATTCCTACCACTGTAACCTTGAAAAGAAGAATTTCCTTGAAGTTGATCCGCTGCTGTGAAAAAGTCGAACATTTATCAGCAGAGCCTAGTTCCACATGGTAGCCTAGGCAACCTTTGTTTTCCATCTAAATAGAAACCAAAAAAAAAAAAAAATGAAGAAAATTTAATGAGATAATTTGTATTTTTAACCACTAACTCTTCAAAATCCAATGTGTACCTTACATGTACAGCACATCTCAATTCAAACTGGTCACATTCCATGTTTGTCAGCCATATGGGGCCAAGGGCTATCATAATGAACAGCATGGATCTAACCCTTACCCATCTCAACCAAGGGACTCCCTCCATCCCACCCTGTTAACTAGGTTTCCCCAATTTACTAGAATTCCATAAACTCAGCTCATAGTTCCATATCTCTTTGCTTTTTCAGATTCTATGATCAGCAGGCTCTCCTCCAATATCCACTCTTCTTTGAAAACTTTGAGAACTGATTCTCCATAACTTTAATAAAGTTGACTATTCCTGCAATGGTACCCTCTCTGGGACCACCATAAACTAGTCATAGTAAAGCATTTATTGTATTAAATTGCTATATTCGTTTTCCCCCTAAATAAAAACTTGAGCTTATTGAAACCAATGTTCATATTTTATTTATGTATGTAAGCCCAGCATTGACTAAAGAACTTGGAATATAACGGGTGCTTAATGACTGATTCTATCCAAATGAAGAGAATGTTAGCAATGATGCAGATTTCAGATTCAAATGTTATTTACTGAGTAGCTTAAAATGTATTAGACACTGTGATTTCATGTATTTTATCTCACTTAACCAATGGCATTAAGATTCAGATAGCCATCCCCAGAAATAAGAACTTTTCAAGTATGGTCTCTTATTTAAAGGACATTAAAATCAGCAAAAGTAGGTCAAGAATAGAAAAATATATTCAACAAATATTTATGAATATTTATGTATAAATATTTTTGAATAATTGTGAATATTTTATGAACCCAGACACTGTCCTAGATTCTGAGGATGGATCCGTAAAGAGAAGAGACAAGGCCTATGCTCTCAAGGAGCTTACATCCTAGAGGTAGGGTGGCAGAAATTAAACAAATGAACATGTAAACTAACCAGAGAATTTCAGACACTAAATATATCATACTTTCTCCTTACTGCCCGTGGGCAGAAATAGGTGATTAATTATGGCACTCTTCCCTCCTGAACCCAAACTCAAAGTCGTAGCCCTTATCAATACAGCATTTCAGACATGTGAAACCCATCAAAGTTGTCTCATATCAATGAAGTTTATTTGCTATCCTAGGCCTAGATTTTTTTATAGGACAGTTCTTTTTAGGTCCCAAGAACTAACTCTGACAGATACAAGCCCAAACTATCTTCAATAGCCCCAGAATTTCATAGTTTGCATATGTAGAGGGAGAAGTTCACTTTTGGAAGTGACCAAACTGCCTGTAAAATATACTTATCAACTACGTTTACTCCCTTCAAATTATGTCTTCTTTAAAAATTGTCAATATTGTAAAGACAATGTTGACTCAGTGGGAAAAATATCCTTTTACCATATAACTCATGGTATATATGTATGTACATACATACATACACACACATATAAATTTTTAAAGTACATCAGTTCATGTAATTGTAGGAGCTCTAGCAAGTTCAAAAAAGCTCCATAACTCTAAGTCAGTGTTCGGTTTAGATATAAAAGTAGTATCCCCCAAAAGTTCATGTGTGTAGACAAAGTGCAAGAATTATCAGGGTGCAATTAATAGCCCCTGATTAGGTTAAATTATAACCTAGTCCATGGGTTAATTCACTGATGAATTAACCAAATGGTAACAGTAGGCAGGTAGGGTATGACTGGAGGGAGTAGGTCACTGGAGGTTTGGGGTTTATATTTTGTCCCTAGTAAGTGAAGCTCTCTCTGCTTCCTGGTTGCCATATCCTGAGCTGATTTCTTCTACCATGCCTGTCCACCATCATGTTCTGTCTGACCTTGGGTCCAGAACTATGGACTGAACCTCTAAAACCATAAGCCAAAATAAACTTTTCCTTCTCTACATTGTTTCTTGTCAGGTCTTTTGTTCACAGTGACAAAAAAAGATAACTAAAACAGTCAGGTTGATAGGCTGGGAATCTTTGGCAAGGGTTGATGCCATAGTTTTCAGGCAGAATTTCTTCTTTAGGGAAATAGTTTTTGCTCTCTAGGTTTTCTATTAAATGAGACCCATCCGTATCATTAAGGGTAATCTCCTTTACTTAGAGTCCCTTATCATAGATGGTAAGCACATCTAAAAAATACCTTATTGGCAAGTCAGATCTATATAGGTTGGTGTTGGATTAATTAACCCTTGTCAACATACCATCCATACATATTACTATAGTTAATCTCCAAATAAGGACAATAACAAAGTCATACTTCTGCTTAACATAATACAACTATCTAAAACATATAACTAAAAATACATTAAATTTGCCTCAGAAGAGGATACAAAGTCTTTGGGTGATATTCATTTTTCTCATTGATGTCCTTTAAGTAATGTGATATATAAGTAAACTATTATTAATATATTTTGTATTATATGGAATGAAGCAATAAATAAAAAATTTTAATAAAGTAAAAAAAAGAAAATAAGCAAGGGGAGAAAAATGGTATTTGTTACAAGTAGATGACAGGGATGATAGATTCACAGAAACATTCATTTTTTAAATTAAGAAAGAAATCTTCTTAACAATTACAGTATTTATTTCTACAATTGGTCATGTGATTGCAACTGGTTTACATAACTACTTTCTTCCTACCTATTTTATATTTCCTTAACCTTTAGCAAGCACCTAAACTGATCATGGTACTTTACCTGGTAGGTGACTCAAGTCCTTATTCCCGAAGAGTCTGGGCTAATAACAGGTGTCAAAATTGGATTGTTGTAGTTTGCCATTGACTTTAATCATAGGGCACATTAGTACTAAGAGACGCCCTAAGGAACGTTCTTCATTCTACACATACTTTCCCTTACCTTCATGGTGTAGTAGCAGCCCAATTTCCCCATTGGTAAATAAGATTACTCCATCCAATACAGTAATGCCCTTCTTTGTTGATTTGGAGGCATCAGGAGCCCAAAGTAGCCCAATGACAGTCCTCAATTCCAATTCAATGGATTTTTTTTGTTTGTATGTCTCCTGGTTGAAGCATTTCTCCTTTTGAAACTAAGATCTCTAAACCATTAGAGCATAAGATCAGGCACCTAGAAGCAAAACTTCTGATGGTAGAACACTAAGGGTAATAGGGAGTGCTGTTCCCATTTCCACTCCTTGATTCCTAGAGTCATGAATTCTGGCTCTAGGATAAACAGTGCCATATATTGGATACTGATTTAACTTATATACAGCCTCCTAGAGAACATCACTCCAATAATGCAAGGTATTGCCTTATTGCTGGTGCCATAATTGAGTCTTCAAAAGGTCATTCCACCATTTTATCAAAACAGTTGCTTCAGGATGTGGACAACATGGTAAGATCAGTGAAGTCCAGAAACCAGGGGTCCATTGCCATTGCTGTAAACTGAATTTCCTGGTAGGTAGCAATGCTAAGTGGAATACCATGGTTGTGGATAAGACATGGATGTCCATAGATATGTAAGCCCACAGATGGAAGTTTTGGAAGAAAGAAGCATTGCAGGACACATATCCTGAATTACTACCTATTTCTTTTTTTTATTTAATTATTTATTTACTTATTCATAATGCACAAGTATAGCATCTTTTTACATACAACTGCTTGTATACAAAGTATATAAGTACCATTCAGATCTTCAATCATGCATTTAGGATAATGATATCCATTTCATTCAACCACCAATTTTTTCCTTCCCCCCCTTTCTCCCCCCTTCATCCCTCCCTTCCCCTCCCTTTCCTCTGACCATTCTAGTGTTCCTCTAATCCTATGTACCCCCATCCAACAACACTGTGAACTAGCCTCCTTATGTCAGAGAAAACATTCGGTATTTGGACTTTTGAGATTGACTAATTTCACTTAGCATTATATTCTCCAACTTCATCCATTTACCTGTAAATGCCATTATTTTGTTCTCTCTTATTGCTGTTGCTACCTATTTCTAAAGAACAAAATGCTGTCCTTTCCTTGGCGTAAATGCTCTAATATAATCAACCTGCCACCATGTTCACCCAGGAAATGGTGCTTTATTAGGGATTCAGAGTTGCTGTCCATTGCTAATAGATTGGGCATTCAGCACTGGCTACAACCATATCAGACAGAGTAAGTAGAATTCCATGTTGTTGAGCCCACATAAAAGCCACCATCATGGCCTCTTTGTTCATGAGCCCACTGGGTAATGACAGGAGTGGCTGGGGAGAAAGGCTAACTGGTGTCCACAGAATGAGTCATCTTACCTACTTATTGTTAAAGTCCTCTTCTAGTGAGGTTACACTTTGGTGACCATTCTCATCTCTCTATGCTTTTGAGCATCTTCCCCTATGGAATACAGAGGCAGCATTTCAATGCTAGAAGCATTTCAACTTCATTTAGTGTAGTTGAACGTTTCATACATGTTTAGCCAGCCAAACCAAACACACTGTTAGAGCTTGCTCATTCTTTCTTTCTCTTTTCTTTTTCTTTCTTTCTTTATTTATTTTGTGTGTGTGTGCCTGGAATTGAACCCATGGGCACTTAACCACTGAGCCACATTCCCAGCCCCTTTTTATTTTTTTATCTTGAGACAGTTCTCGTTAAGTTGCTTAAGGCTAAGTTGCTGAGGCTGGCTTTAAACTCGTGATCCTCCTGCCTCAGCCTCCCAAGCCACTGGGATTATAGGTGTGTGCTACCATACCTGGCCTTGTTAGAGCTCTTTCAAACCCCTTGAACTACAGCATGGAAGTCAGAATCTCCATTTGGGCTTATATTAATACATTTGGCCTGATCCAGCTTCCTATTCTGTCTAGAACAGAACAGATGGTGTAAATCTGGTCAGTACAGACAACTGAGATGTCAGTTCAACAGTCAGATGGAGAAAAAATAAACCCTCCCTTCCTCCACCATTTTTCTATTCAGGCCCTCAAAAAATTGGGTGTTGTCCACCTACATTGAGGAAGATAATTTGCTTTAAGGAGTTAACTGACTCAAATTCTAATCTCATTTAGAAACACCCTCACAGATACACCAAAAAACAATGTTTAGCCAAATATCTGGGCACCCTATGACACAGTTAAGTTGACACATAAAAATTAACCATGACACAGCCAATCTGATTACACTCTTTCATTTCACACACACACACACACACACACACACACACACACACGTCCTAAGGTTTCAAATACATGGTCACCCAGTACCTTGCCTCTTAAAACTATTTGATTAGTATTTAATATTTTGCACATTTCTATTGCCACATCATGCCATAGACTAGCAATGAGCTCTTAACTATTGGAAATAGTCATTACAACTAATATTGGATAACCAATCCAGGAAATTGATCCTTAAAATAAGTTCTTGTAGATCCTTTCTCAGTACCAAAGTCTATATCAATCATTCAAAGTTCTCCAGAGGAACAGAACCAGATATATCTAGATAGTTAGATGATTGATAGATAAGATAGATAGGCAGACAAACAGGGACAGAAACAGGAAATAACAGAAGTTTCAAGGAATATGACTGCAGAGGAGTCCAGCAAGTCTGAAATTCAGAGGGCAACCTGAAAGTCCAAAAACTCTAAGGCAGGAAATGATGCTACAGTTTCTCTCTCTCCCTCTCTCTCCACCCACCCCCACACACACTTTTCTTCTGTTTTTTGGAGGGTGGTGAGGGTTTTAACCCAGGGGTGCTTTACCACTAAGTTATATCCTCAGCCCTTTTAATATTAATTTTTAAATTTTGAGACAGGGTCTCACTAAGTTATTTCAGGACCTCACTAAATTATTGAGGCTGCCCTTGAACTTGTAATCCTCCTCAGCCTCTCGAGTCACTGGGATTACAGGCGTACACCACCATACCTGGCTGATGCTACAGTCTTTTTTTTTTTTTTTTAATATTGCAACAGAAATATTATTAGAATTAGAAAATTGATTCAATAACTTAGGAAAGTTCTACAGCCTTAAATGAGGCAAGACAATCCTGAAAAAAAAAAAAGGAAAAATAAACATGGAAAGAATAATAATAGTTAGATAGCAGCAGACAGTCTTGATGAAGAAATTTTCCCCCCTCAGGGAAACCTTGGATTTACTGAAACTTCCAAAACTGTGAACCAAAATGAGCCTATTCTCTTTATAAGCTGTTTATCTTGGGTATTTGTTATAGAGACCGGAAGCTGACTAACAGAATTATAATTAGCAAATAACATAATTTCCTGGTTATCCAATTGCAATAAGACATCACAAGTTTTGTCTAAACTGTATTCTTTGCTCCCAGGCCTCCAAAAATCATGAAAAAAAATCATTTAAATTTAGTTTACATATTTATTTATGGTTAAACACTACTTACAGAGTCAACAATCTCCTATATAATAGCTCTACCACTAGGAAAAAAGCCCTTAGTGGTTTGTGAATAATGTTTTGAAAATATTTATTTATAGCCAAGATTTTCCAGGAATAACAGTCAGATTAATAATTAAATAGAAAGCTTTTACTGCAAAGAGAAAAAGCTAAAATAAATAGGAATTATCTGAAACTTTTCAATATACAAATTCATAGAGCTTTTATTTAACTGAACAGTTATTATAATAATAACTAACAACCTGACATCTTCCAAGTCCCCTGGAGCACCTGGCCTCTAAATCTGAGAGAGCTGACAGGGATGGTTGTCAGAGAGAGCCTGCATGGAAGAAAAATCAGTGGGAAACTGTAGGGAAATGTGGGTAGGTGGGAAATACTCTCTGACTTGAGGGGGATGGATTTTACAGTCATAAATTCAAATATGCAAAACTATACTTCATTTTCTATAATTGAATTCAATTTCTTCCCTGAGCTTTTATTACTGCCTTAATACAGAAAGTTTAATAATTTCCAGGTGAACTCAGTCATATCAATGACTACTCAACATTCATGTTTTTAGTCACTCAGTTGAGGAATTCCACCCCACTGGTAAATCCATGGACCCTCTGTTCCACTTTTATCTAGAAATATAAATGCCAGAGAGCTTATGGAAGCACACGTATTTCAACAGGTGAGACATTGAGCTCTTGATGGTTCTCTACCCTCCACAGCTGTTACTCATCTTGCTGGGTCTTTCATGATGAACTTCTTTGTATCCCAGCTGTGGTTTCTCCATGCAGCATCTGCAGACTGTTTTCCTTCATCATGACTGGGAGGCCACTTCTGCTCTATCAGTCTCTTCTCAGCTAATCCTGCACCTCTCCTGAGAGCAGGGGTTTCTTTCCAAAGCTCTCCTGCTCTCCTCTGTGTTGAGAGGGGGGCAGCTTCAGGCTTTCTGCCTAGACATCCTGCACTGCATAGGCACACACCACTGCCATACCATTTTTTGTAGGAGGGGAGTTCTCTGAAAAGCTTGGATCTCTCTCTCTCCCCAGGTCTTACTTGGGATGAGGGGGTACTCACATAGCCCTATGTGGAGTATAATGCTTTACACACATGCACACAGCCCAGGGAGGGAGGGAAGACACTGGGACCCTTTCAATCCATTCTACTATCACTCAAAATGCATATTTCTTCCACTAGCTCATTCTCTTAGATGGGAGAATGGTACATGTATAGACTCATGCCTCTTGGTATTCAGAGACTTTTCTCTCCAACCTATTTCTCAGTAAGGGAAACTCTAATTTTTTTAATTAATTAATTTGTTCTAAATTGTTATACATGACAGAAAATGTATATCAATTCATAGTACACATATGGAGCATGATTCTTCACTTCTCTGATTGTACACAAGGTCTCTACCTTGTGTAGAGTTCATACATGTACCTAGGGTAAAAGCCTAGCAACCAAGAAAAGGCCAGGACTAGATGGATTCACAGCTGAGTTCTACAAGCCCTTCAAAGAAGAACTAATACCAATACTCCTCAAATTATTCCATGAAATAGAAAAAGCCAGCCTCAGCAACTTAGGGAGGTGCTAAGCAACTCGCTGAGAACCTATCTCTAAATAAAATACAAAAAGTGCTGGGGATGTGAGTCAGTGGTTGAGTGCCCCTGAATTCAATCCCTGGTACCAATAATAATAATAATAATAACAAAATTCCACTGATTTATTGATGGAAGGAAACTTGATTCAGCCTTGCATGCCACTATTGTTATACTGTTCTAAGAGGGAAGCCATTATTGTTCCATGTTGGTGATGGTACATCCAGTGGGGTGATCTCCTTGAATTTTAGGAGGTCTAACAGGCTCACACGTGAATCTTAGTTCCGTGATATTCTATTTGATTGCTCTTGAACAAGATACTCTTTGAAACTCATTCCCCATACCAATCTTGTGGGATTTTTATGAGAGTTAAATTGTGAGAGTTAAATATTTCACCCCCCAAAAAAACATTGGTTCCCTGGTCCAATTAGATAAAATTTGGAAGTCCCAATTGGCACACTCTCAACATAAACTATTGTATAAAACTAAGTTTCTTTGTAGATTAAACAGTGGTAAGATAATCATGATAAAATAATCACCTACATAGGATGATTTTGAAGATTTCTAAAAATCTAAATATTCAGGACTGGGTGGCCTTTTTAGGACAATCCCTCTTGATTCCCCGCTCCCTCTCACACAAACACATATGCATAATCTGCTCTGTAATTCTACTTGAAGTCAAAGAGTAGTGAGTTCCTACACAGCAGCAGATTTTAAACATTGGCATGGCATGCCCAAGGAGGGCCAAACATTCAGCCCTATGGCATCTAGGATTATGCAAGATGTTTTCTGTGGTTTAGAGATTCTTCAGTCAGTCTATGGGTATTGCATCTATTCCTGCTTTTCTGACTTGAGGCTTGATCCTGACTTCATACTTGCTACTCACCTTTAAGAGGAATTTATCTCTTGATCTCTTCTTAGGCTAAAACCCAGTCTCGCTTCCACTATTTCAATCTTGCTCCAACACTATTTCCAGGATCCACTGTTGCTCATAGTCTCCCTATCTTGGGAAATGACCTAGGACCAGAACCCATGGAAGCCATATTCCTCTAGTTAAAGCAAAAAGCAACATTGGGATTTGTAATATTTCAGAGAAAAATATCTCTATGAAAGTAAAAGATAAAGATGATATATGCTGTTTGATAGCCCATGAAGATGTGGCTTCCATCCAACATGGCAGCCCTCAGCTTCTTCTTCCACAGTCCTTCCAAGACCTATAGCCACACATTACCCACCCCATCCTCCATCTTCATTTCCCATGCTTCTTTCCACCACACCAATTCAATTTGTCTGATAGAATTTTAAGGAATATTTTAATAAAAATTTATTAAAGACCAAAAATCTTCAAAACTTCAGGAATTAGGCTAATAGTGAAATTTGAGGAAATAGAGGAGGTAATGAAAGGAAACCTTGAGTAACACCAATCATCTCTTATCATGTAATGGACTGGACAAACATTCTCATGGAGGAATAGTGCTTTACACTTATCAGGTAGTACAACCCGAGGATAGTGGGTATGTCAAAACTTCACAATATAATAACTCAGAGAAAATTTTGATGGGGGAAGGGAAAGAATGTATTCTGGAGTTGGGAAGTCAGTGTGGGTGGAAGGCAGACTGCCTGCCTGGTTAGCTCCAGACATTTAGAAATCAAGCAGAAGAAGGATGGTACTTTAAGTAAAGACAAGGTCCTGAAATGGTCCTGAAAGCAAACTTCGTTCACTTCATATATCTGTCTAGAGCTGACTTAGCACTCCTAGAGATTCTGTGTTCTCCATGGTTTCTGTGGTTCTTTAGAGCTTTATATTAACCATTACTCAAGCATCCTAAGCACATATTCCATGTTGGAATTTTGGCAATAACTAATTACTTAACATTAGGGATTCAGGAGTTGGGAAACATTCTTATATGGAGAAAATATTACCTACAGATGGTTTTAACACAAGTGTTCTTCAATTCTTTACTTTGAGTCTAAAATAATTAGACATTTGTTTTCCAGTTTAAATTCCCAAATACTCAAGTCATGAGATTTCTTTGGGTTTTTTGTTAGAGGGTCAATATTTTTAAAGGGCAAACTTTTCATTATAAGAACTACTGACAAATATCAAGGAAATCATACATAAATAGCAAAAGATCTGTGACAACTTTGTCATATTCAAAATCAAGAACCATATTTCTACTCTGTCACATTTTTTTTAAGTAAGTGCTTCATCAATCTTTCCAACCCTTTCAAATTCCTGTAGATATCACTTCTATTGTGGAGAACTTCTAATGTTCATTTGACATGAACTTACTACCAATTTTAGAAACTGAATCAATAAAATCCTTAACAATCAAAAAATAATAAATCTTCCAACTGTGCTAGCATTTTAAAAACCTGGCTACAGAGTCTCAAAAACCACACAGCAAGATAAAACTTCATGATAAAATCACTTACTCAGGCTGGGGATATAGCTCAGTTGGTAGAGTGCTTACCTTGCATGCACAAGGCCCTGGGTTCAACCCCCAGCACCACCAAGAAAATAAAATTTGTTTTTGTTTAGTCCACATTTCTCAGATCTAGCCAAAACAACAATTAAATGTGACAGGTGACCATCAGTCTGTAGCCAGTTTTAGTGCTTAACTATCTTCTCAAACTATCTTCTCAAGAGACGTTTCTTTTAATCCATCTCAACTCATTTTATAATGCAATTATACTGTTAACTACCTGGAGTCAGGGCAGGTTTCATAGGTTGAGGGCGCAGTCCTTCATGAGAACACCCTCACTGTAGACACCAGCCACACACTCCAGAGATCCCTGACCACCAGTGCATCTACCAATCTAGCTAAAAACCTGGGGATCCTTACCATTCCTCTAAGATTTGGTAATTTGATAGGATGATTCATGGAATTCAGGAAAGCACTGTATTTATGTCTAAAGTTTCATTATGAAGGACACAAACCGGAGGTCTGCGCCTGCGCGGGCGCTGGCTCTCTGGCTCCCTTGCTCCCCGAGGTCCTGTGGGCCCTGGGGCGTGGGGCCGGGCTCCCGCAGCCATGGAAATCCAGTTGTCAAAATTGACTGCAGAAGAAAGAACCTGACAAACCAGTAACAATGGAAGACGTTGGGAAACTTGCCAAAAAGTTATCATCCCTCACACCACCAGGCTCAGTTGGTGTCACCGGTTTAAAAAAATCCTTCATGAAGCCGGGCACGGTGGCGCACGCCTGTAATCCCAGCACTTTGGGAGGCTGAGGCAGGAGGATGGCGAGTTCAAAGCCAGCCTCAGCAATGGCGAGGCACTTAGCAACTCAGTGAGACCCTGTCTCTAATAAAATACAAAAAAGGGCTGGGGATGTGGCCCAGTGGTCGAGTGCCCCTGAGTTCAATCCCCAGTACCAAAAAAAAAAAAAAAAAAAAAAAAAAAAAAAAAAAAAACCTTCATGAAAAAGAAAGACCTTAAGCCACATGATGGATTCAGAAGCTCATGAAAAGAGGCCACCAGTCCTTACATCTTCAAAACAAGACATCTCGCCTCACATTACAAATGTTAGTGAGATGAAGCACTACTTGTGTGGCTGCTGCGCAGCTTTCAACAACGTAGCCATCACATTTCCCATTCAGAAGATCCTTTTTCGGCAGCAGCTCTATGGAATCAAAACCCGGGATGCAGTGCTTCAGTTGAGGAGGGTTGGATTTAGAAACTTGTATCGTGGAATCCTTCCGCCATTAATGCAGAAAACAACCACCGTGGCGCTTACGTTTGGTCTGTATGAGGATTTGTCTTCCCTTCTCCAGAAGCACGTCAGTGCCCCAGAGTCCGCCACCTGTGGCGTGGCGGCAGTACTTGCAGGGACTACAGAAGCCATTTTCACTCCATGGGAAAGAGTCCAGACATTGCTTCAAGACCACAAGCATCATGACAAGTTCACAAACACTTATTTCAGGGCACTGAAAAGCCATGGAATTGGAGAGTGTTACCGAGGTTTGGTGCCCATTCTTTTCCGTAACGGATTCAGCAACGTCGTTTTCTTTGGTCTTCGAGGTCCCATTAAGGAGCACCTGCCTACTGCAACGACTCACGGTGCTCATTTGGTCAATGACTTTATTTGTGGAGGTCTACTGGGTGCCATGTTGGGATTCTTGTTTTTTCCAGTTAATGTTGTAAAAACTCGCATACAGTCTCAGATTGGTGGAGAATCTCAGTCTTTCCCCCAAGGTTTTCAAAACAATCTGGCTAGAACAGGATAGAAAACTGACAAATCTTTTCAGAGGTTCCCATTTGAATTATCATCGGTCTCTCATCTCTTGGGGGATAAGGTTGTTTGAGAAAAGTCCTTGGAGAAGTGCCATGTATTAACTAAATAGACCTTAAGAATGCAGTTTGGGGCTGGGGTTGTGGCTCAGCGGCAGAGCGCTCGCCTCGCATGTGCGCAGCCCGGGTTCGATCCTCAGCACCACGTAAACATAAATGCATTGCGTTGTGTACAACTAAAGTAAATAAATAAGTACTTTTAAAAAAGAATGTAGTTTAGTCTTATTCCTAATTGGCTTAAATATAAATTGGTGTCACTAAGTCCAGGCTGGATGAATTATGGGAAAAGTTAATTTCCTTAAGCCTCAACAACAAAAATAAAAACAATAAAAAGTTTCAGTAGGAAAAAAAAAAATAAAGGACACAAACCAGCACCAACCAAAGGAAAAGACCTGTAGAGTAAGGTCTGAGAGAGTCTCAAATGAGGAGATCCCATAGACTCTCTCTTGTAGAATCAGGACATATTATCACCCTACTAGCTGGTCAATTTGTTCACCAACTGGCAGGCTGACCAGAGCTTGTGTCCATAGTTTTTATTGAAGTTTCATTACACAGGCATGATTGATTGAATCATTGGCCACATGACTGAATTCCATCTCCAGCCTCCTCTCCTTCCTCCAGGTTGTGGAGAAACCATCCAGCTCAAACTTTGAACCTGCTAATCACATACCTGGGTTTTCTGGCATGGCCAGACCCATCCCAAAACCCACCATGAGTTACCTCATTCGCATAAAATCAGGCTTGACCTACAGGGCTCACTATGAATAATAGAAATCCTATGAATGAGTAAATATCAATGACTTAAAAATCTCTGTCCCTGGAATCTGGAGCAAAGACCAGACAGACAAATTCTTTATTACTCAACATCTTCCTAAATGACTTGAGATGACACATATAGATAAATGGACTCTTTTTTTTTTTTCATTTTCTTTTTTGTTGTAGTTTTTTCCACTTAGAGCTATATTTCCTTGATATTTCTTTTTTTTCTTTTAATTAATTTATTTATTTTAATTAGGTATATATGATAGCAGAATGCATTTTGATTCCTTGCACACAATCGCAGCACAACTTTTCACTTCTCTGATTGTACACAATGTAGCATTGCACCATATGTGCAGTCATACATTTACCTAGGGTAATAATGTCCATCTCATTCCACCATCTTTCCTGCCCCCATACCTCCTCTCCTTCCCTCCCTCCCCTTTGCCCTATCAGAGTTCCTTCATTTTTCCCATGCCCCACCCACATTATGGATCAGCATCCACTTATCAGAGAGAACATTCAACCTTTGGTTTTTGGGGATTGGCTTACTTCCCTTAGCATGACATTCTCCAGCCCCATCCATTTACCTGGAAATGCCATAATTTTATTCTCTTTTAATGCTGAGTAATATTCCATTGTGTATATATACCACAGTTTTCTTTATCCATTCATCTATTAAAGGGCATCTATGTTGCTTCCACAGTTTAGCTATTGTGAATTGAGCTGCTATAAACAGTGATGTGGCTGCGCTACTATAGTATGCTGATTTTAAGTCCTTTGGGTATAGACCAAGGAGTGGGATAGCTGGGTCAAATGGTGGTTCCATTCCAAGTTTTCTAAGGAATCTCCATACTGCTTTCCAGATTGGTTGCACCAATTTGCAGTCCCACCAGCAATGTATGAGCGTGCCTTTCCCCCAACATCCTTGCCAACACTTGTTGTTTTTATTCTTGATAACTGCCATTCTGACTGGTATGAGATGAAATCTTAGAGTAGTTTTGATTTGCATTTCTGTAATTACTAAAGATGTTGAACATTTTTTCATATATTTGTTGATCAATTGTATATCTTATTTTGAGAAGAGTCTGTTCAGTTCCTTATCCCATTTATTGATTGGGTTTTTTTTTGTTGTTGTTGTTTGTTTGTTTTTTTGGTGTTAAGTTTTTTGAGTTCTTTATATATCCTGGAGATTAGTGCTCTATCTGACATGCATGTGACAAACATTTGTTCCCAAAATGTAGACCCTCTCTTCACCTCATTGATTGTTTCTTATGCTGAGAAGAAACTTTTTAGTTTGAATTCCTCCCATTTATTAATTCTTGATTTTATTTCTTGAGCTTTAAGAGTCTTGTCAGGGAAATTGGGACCTAATCCGACATGATGTAGATTTGGGCCTACTTTTTCCTCTGTTAGGCACAGTATCTCTGGTCTAACTCCTAGGTCCTTGATCCACTTTGAGTTGAGTTTTGTGCATGGTGAGAGATAGGCGGTTAGTTTCATTTTGCTGTATATGGATTTCCAGTTCTCCCATCACCATTTGTTGAAGAGGCTATCTTTTCTCCAATATATGTTTTTGGCTCCTTTGTCTAGTATGGGATAACTGTGTTTATGTGGGTTTGTCTCTGTGTCTTCTATTATGTACCATTGATCTATTTTAGTGCCAATGCCATGCCATTTTTGTTACTATAGCTTTGTAGTATAGTTTAAGGTCTGGTACTATGATGCCACCTGCTTAACTCTTCTTGCTAAGGATTGCTTTGGCTATTGAAGGTTTCTTATTTTTCCAAATGAATTTCATGATTTTTTTTCTATTTCTATAAGAAATGATATTGGGGTTTTAATTGGAATCACATTGAATCCATATAGCACTTTGGGTGATGTGGTTATTTTGACAATATTAATTTTGCCTATCCAAGAGCATGGGAGGTCTTTCCATCTTCTAATGTCTTCTTCAATCTCTTTCTTTAATGTTCTGTAGTTTTTATTGTAGAGGTCTTTCACCTCTTTTGTTAAGTTGATTCCCATTTTTTTTTTTTTTTTGAGGCTATTGTAAATGGGATAGTTTTCCTAATTTCTCTTTCAGAGGATTCATCACTGATATACAGAAGTGGATTTGATTTTATATCCCGCTACTTTTCTGAATTCATTTATTAGTTCTGCAAGTTTTCTGGTGGAGTATTTTGGATCCTCTAATATAGAATCATGTCTTTAACAAATAATGTTAGTTTGAGTTCTTCTTTTCTTATTCGTATCCCTTTAATTTCTTTTGTCTGTCTAATTGCTCTGGCTAGAATTTCAAGGACTGTGTTGAATAGAAGTGGTGAAAGAGGGCATCTCTGTCTTGTTCCCATTTTTTTAGAGGGAATGCTTCTAATTTTTCTTCATTTAGAATGATGTTGGCCTTGGGTTTAGCATAGATAGCTTTTACAAAGTTGAGATATGTTCTACTATCCCTAGTTTTTCTAGTGTTTTGAACATGAAAGGGTGCTATATTTTGTCAAATGCTTTCTCTGCATCAATTGATATGATCATATGATTCTTGTCTTTAAGTTATTGATGTGATGAATTACATTTATTGATTTCCGTATATTGCACCAAACTTGCATCCCTGGAATGAACTCCACTTGATCATGGTATACTATTTTTTAATATGTTTTGTATTCAATTTGCCAAAATTTTATTGAGAATTTTTGCATGAATGTCCATCAGGGATATTGGTCTAAATTTTGCTTTCCTTGATGTGTCTCTGCCTGGTTTTGGTATCAGGATGATACTAGCTTCGTAGAATGAGTTTGAAAGGGTTCCCTCCTTTTCTATTTCATTGAATAATTTGAGGAGTATTAGTATTAATTCTTCTTTGTAGGTCTTGTGGAACTCAGCTGTGAGCCTGTCTGATCCCGGGCTTTACTTGATTGGTAGGCTTTTGATGGCATCTTCTATTTTCTTGCTGGGAATTGATCTGTTTAAATTGTATACGTCGGGGGCTGGGGTTGTGGCTCAGCGGCAGAGTGCTTGCCTCGAAAGTGCATGGCCCGGGTTTGATCCTCAGCACCACGTAAACATAAATGCATTGCATTGTGTACAACTAAAGTAAATAAATAAATATTAAAAAATAAATAAATTGTATATGTCCTCTTGTCTCAGTTTGGGTTGATCATTGCCTCTAGAAATTTGTCCGTGTTTTCAAGGTTTTCTATTTTACTGGAGTATAAATTTTCAAAATAGTTTCTAATGTCTTCTGTATATCAATAGTGTCTGTCATGATATTTCCCTTTTCATCATGAATTTTAGTAATTTTAGTTTTCTCTCTCCTTCTTTTCATTAGGGTGGCTAAGGGTTTGTCAATTTTATTTATTTTTTTCAAAGAACCAGCTTTTTGTTTTGTCAATTTTTTTGAATTATTTCTTTCATTTCAATTTCATTGATTTCTGCCCTGATTTTAATTATTTCTGATGTTCTACTACTTTTGGTGTTGGTTGTTCTTCTTTTTCTAGGGCTTTGAGATGTAACGTCAGGTTGTTTGTTGACTTTTTCTACTTTTAATGAATGAGCTTAATGCAATGAACTTTCCTCTTAGCACTGCCTTTCTAGTGTCCCAGAGATTTTGATAATTGTATCGAAGTTCTCATTTACCCCTAAGAATTTTTTATCTCCTCCCTGATGTCTTCTGTTATCCATGTGTTATTCAATAGCATATTGTTCAGTCTCCAGGTGTTGGAGTAGCTTCTATTTTTTATTTTATCATTGATTTCTGATTTCATTCCATCATGGTCAGATGGAATGCAGGGTAATATCTCTATTTTTTGTACTTGCTAAGACTTGCTTTGTGGCATAACATATGGTCTATTTTGGAGAAGGATCCATGTGCTGTGGAGAACAACGTTTATTCACTCATTGATGGATGGAATATTCTATATTATACCATTAAGTCTCAATTATTGATTGTATTATTGAGTTGTATAGTTTATTTGTTTAGTTTTTGTTTGGAAGACCTATCCAGTGGTGAGAGAAATATATCAAAGTCACCCAGTATTATTGTGTTGTGGTCTATTGGTTCTTGTGGTTGAGAAGTGTTTGTTTGATATACATAGATGACCCATTGTTTGGGGCATAGATATTTATGAGTTATGTCTTGTTGATGTATGAATCCCTTAAGCAGTATGAAATGTCCTTCTTTATCCCTTTTCACTAGCTTTGATTTGAAGTCCACTTTATCTGATATGAGGATGGAAAACCCTGCTTGTTTATGCAGTCCATGTGAGTTTTTTCTCATCCTTTCACCTTCAACCTGTGGATGTCTTTCCCTGTGAGATGAGTCTCTTGAAGGCAGCATATTGTTGGGTCTTTTTGTTTAAAACCAATCTGCCAATATATGTCCTTTAATTGATGAGTTTAGGCCATTCACATTCAGTGTTATTACTGAAATATGATTTGTATTCCCAGTAATTTTGGTTTATTTTTGGTTTTTAACTTGACTCGGTTTCTCTTTTGATTAGTCTTTCCTTTAGTGTAGTTTCTCCCTTTGCTGATTTTAATTATTGTTTATCATTTTTTCCTCCTGGAATATTTTGCTGAGAATTCTCTGTAGTGCAGGCTTTCTTACTGTAAATTCTTTTAACTTTTTTTTTTTACCATGAAAGGTTTTTATTTCGTCATCAAATCTGAAACTTAATTTTGCTGGATATAAGATTCTTGGTTCACATCCATTTTCTTTTAGTGCTTGGTATATGTTGTTCCAGGATCTCCTGGCTTTGAGGGTCTGGGTTGAAAAATCTGCTGAGACCCAAATTGGTCTCCCATTATATTTGATCTGATTCCTCTCTCTTGTAGTCTTTAAGATTCTATCCTTATTCTGTATGCTAGGCATTTTCATTATAATGTGCCTTAGTGTAGATCTGTTGTAATTCTGTACATTTGGTGTCCTGTAAGCTTCTTGTATTTGGTTTTCCAATTCATTCTTCATGTTTGGAAAATTTTCTGATATTATTTCATTGAAGAGATTGTGCATTCTTTTAGTTTGAATCTCTGTGCCTTCCTCTATCTCGATAAATCTTAGATTTCGTCTTTTGATGCTACCTCATAATTCTTGGATGTTCTGATCATGGTTTCTTACTATCTTCACTGTGTGGTCAACTTTATTTTCAAGATTGTATATTTTGTCTTCATTATCTGACATTCTGTCTTCCAAGTGATCTAGTCTGTTGGTGATTCTTTCTATTGAGTTTTTTATTTTGTTTATTGTTTCCTTCATTTCAAGGATTTCTGATTGGTTTGTTGTTGTTGTTGTTGTTGTTGTTTTCCAAAATCTCTCTTTCTTGAAGATATTTTTTGCTACCTGTATTTGCTCCCTTATCTTTTTGTTGGTGTGATCAATGGTTGCCTGTATTTGCTCTCTTATCTCTTTTTGAAGTGATCAATTTTGGCCTGTATTTGCTCACTTAGGTCATTCTTTAATTCGTGGATCATTTTAATTATGTACATTCTGAACTCCTTCTCTGACATTTCATCAACTGTGCTATCCATGGATTCTATTATTGTAGTATTTTGGTTTGTTTGGAGCACTTTCTTCCCTTGTTTTTTCATGTCGTCTATGTGTCTTCCTTTCTTGCGGTGCGGATCTAAGGTATTACAGTTTCTAGCCCTATAATCTTATAGTGTCCCTGCAGATTACCTGTACCTCACCTTGGTGCTGGGCTTCTAGTCCCTGACTGGTGTCTCACAATAAATTCTACTGCAACTAAAGGTGGTGGTGGCAATAGTGGAGGTAACTCAAGATAGCAGTGGGGGTGTCCCAAGATGGATGCAACCACTTTCAGAGATGGGGCTGAAAGGGTGGGCTGCCTTTTAGGAGATGCAGCTGCCTCCAGGCCCTATCTGTTGTCCAAGGTGGAGGCTACTGAGTGGGGAGGGCTATGGCAATGGCTACAGTGTCCCAAGATGGAGGTGGGCTAGGCCTGGCCTCCAGTGTGGGTCTGCTGGTCAGTGGACAATCCTGGACCTAACCTTGGCCAAGGCTCCTACACTGGTTGGCAGGGGCTGTCCAAGGCCTGAGCCTGGGCTCCATTGTAGGTCTGCGGGCTGGCAGGGTGGTCCTGGGCGAGGGCTTGGGCCAATAAATGGACTCTTAAAATATATCTAAAGAAACTCGTAGATTGTTTTGTTTTATTCCCTGTAGGTATCATTTTGCCAGTGAAATTACTTCCAATTCATGGTCCCAGAGCAGGTATTGGCCAGCGTTATCAAATTACTTCCTATTAAAATTTTACAAAAAAATGTCAAGCAGTCTTTTATGTGATTTTTTTCTTGATTTATTTCTTGATTTCTTTTATTTTATTTGAATTATTCAGAAAACTTTTCAATCTTAAAGATAAAATTTTCTATTTGATTGGTAATCATATTTCTTCCATTCTTTTCAGAACTGAAAAGGGTTTCACTAAATTGCTGAGGTTGGCCTCAGAACTAAAAAGAACCAGATTTTCTGATGTGATTCATACTTTCGATAGAAACATGGGTATGAATTAAGTCCTTAACTTGACCAGTTATAGAAAAATAATAAGTCCTTAATAATAAATAAAAGGGGGCTGGGGTTGTAGGTCAGTGGTAGAGCACTTGCCTAGCACATGTGAGGCACTGGGTTCAATCCCCAGAATCACATACAAAAAAATTAAACAAAATAAAGGTATTGTATTCATCTACAACTAAAAATATTTTTAATAATAAATAATAGAAAGTTGTTCTTTCATTTACAATAAAAGACTTATTTCTATTATTTTAAGTTGACCCAATTTTGTATTTCATTATTGGTAAGGACCCAAACAATAGAGGTAAAATTTAAGAAGTGGTTATTGCAATTAATATGCAGTGGTATAAGATGCATAATAAGACCAGTCCTGACCAATTTATTAATTATTATTTCTCCTCCTCCTCTTCCTCTTTTTTCTCCCCTCCTCCTCTCCCTCCTCCCCCTTCTCTTCCTTCTTCTTCTCCTCTTCCTTATTCTTCTCTCCCTTCTCCTCCTCCTCTTCCTCCTCCTTCTTCTTCTTTTTGGTACTGAAGATTAAACCCACAGCTACTCTACCACTGAGCTACATCCATAGCCCTTTTTATTTTTAATTTTGAGACAGGGTTTCACTAAATTGCTGAGGTTGGCCTCAAACTTGTGATCCTCCCGCCTCAGCCTCCCAAGTCACTGGGATTACAGGCATGCACCACCACAGCTAGCATGTTCATTTCTTTTACTATGACTTCTAAGGCAGAGATATTTTACCCAAGGTTCATGGACCAACATCTATAGTTGTATGTAGAGCTTTATTTAACCTCCTGAAGTGATATATAAAATATTATACATTCTTATTGAGAGAGAATGCATCATTATTATCAGATACTCAAGATCCAAAACCATGACCTTTAAAGCCCCTGAGAATCATTTTATAAAGGACTCCTGCTTTAGGAAAGGCCAACCTTTACCACTCCTAAAATTTCAAAGCACCAAAAACTTAAAATTTCTACCATCATGACCCAAAGCTTGACACTGGGTTTCCTTATCTCCTCCAGCTTTTCAAAGGCATTTATTTTCCAAACAAGTTGACTTGGGCCTCTTCCTTACATGATGTCCATATCCCTCCTTAGTATTTTGAGAACTCTTGTTGAGTAGTGCTTATGTCTCTCCTGGCCACCCCTCACTCAGATTTCCTACTCCCCTCACTTTCTACAGCAGCATCTGTAACATGGAAAATATCCATTATTCTCCAATACTATTAACATAAGATAGTTGCTCATAACAGAATTTTGCTGAAGGTTTAAAGAAACTGAGGAGAATCATGAATCAACCCTGTTTCTAACTGTGTAAACTCAATGCTTTAACATCTGCCCTACACCTTATGCCGGATTTGCCATATTCTGAACAACCCAATAATATGCCTGAGTCATCTTGCCTTGATCTCCTGCCTCCCTTACTGTGCCTTCTCTTCTTCCTGGGAGCATGTTTTACAAATACAAGCCAACCAATCCACAGTCCACACCTCCAGTGCAACAACTTCCTTTCTAGGGCTCCCACATTCCAGGACCTTATTCCCATGACCTAATCACCTCTAGAATAAATTCCAGATGAGTAGCAACAACCTCTGTGCCCCAGAGCCTGCCAAAATAATTCAAACATGCTTAACCTGACACTTTGTACCTTCCCTCAGAACCCAGGATAAAGGCTCTTGGTCACAGTTCCTTTCTCCTCGTCTGCTTATCAACCCCCGTGTTTCCCTTGTTACCCACCAATGCAGGGCATGTCCCCTCCTCTTGGGAACTGTGAGTAATAAACTGTCTTTTCTTTTCTTTTTTTTTTTTTTTTTTTTTTTTTTTTTGGTACCAAGGATTGAACTCAGGGGTGCTCGACCACTGGGCCACATCCCCAGCCCTTTTTTATATTTTATTAGAGACAGGGTCTCACTGAGTTGCTAAGTGCCTCGCCATGGCTGAGGCTGGCTTTGAACCAGTGATCCTCCTGCCACAGCCTCCCAAGTACTGGGATTACAGGCGTGCGCCACCGTGCCCGGCAATAAACTATCTTTTCAATGGCAATCATTTCCTGATCTGTTGGCCTTACTATACTTCAATTTTTCTATTAATATGCTATATTTTTAGAACAGATCACAACAGGGCACAGAATAGGAATCAACTTATGTTTTCTTTTTTTTAAATTTTTATTTATAGTAGTAGTATGTATTACAGTTCATACTACACATATAGAACATCTTTTTACACATAACAGTTTGTATACAAAGTATATTTGTAGCAAAAGTATATTGTAGCAAAGTATATTTGTAGTCCTCAATCATGCATTTAGAATAATGATATCCATCTTATTCAGCCACTTTTTCTTTTTTTCCCCCTTCCCCCCTTGCTCCCTCCCTTCCCCTTGACCATTATAGTGTTCCTCTAATCCTCCTATGTACCCCCCGACCCAACAATACTGTGAACCGGCCTCCTTATATCAGAGGAGACATTCGGTATTTGGATTTTTGAGATTGACTGATTTCACTTAGCATTATATTCTCCAACTTCATCCATTTACCAGCGAATGTCATTATTTTATTCTCTTTTATTGCTGAGTAAAATTCCATTGTGTATATATACCATATTTTCTTTATTCACTCATCTACCGAGGGACATCTAGGTTGGTTCCACAACCTAGCTATTGTGAATTGTGCTGCTATAAACATTGAAGTGGCTGTGTCACTGTAATATGTTGTTTTTTAAGTCCTCTGGGAATAGACCCAGGAGTGGGATGGCTGGGTCATAGAGTGGCTCCATTCCCATTTTCCCAAGAAATCTCCATACTGCTTTCCATAACGGTTGTACCATTTTGCAGTCCCACCAGCAATGTATGAGTGTGCCTTTTTCCCCACATCCTCTCCAACATTTATTGTTGCTTGTGTTCTTGATAGCTGCCATTCTGACTCAGGTGAAATGAAATCTTAGAGTAGTTTTGATTTGCATTTCTCTAATTGCCAGCGATGTTGAGCATTTTTTCATGTATTTGTTGATTTATCGTGTATCTTCTTCTGAGAAGTGTCTTTTCAATTCCTTAGCCCATTTATCAATTGGATTATTTGTTTTTTTGGTGTCAAGTTTTTTGAGTTCTTTATATATTCTAGAAATTGGTGCTCTATCTGATGTGCATGTATTAAATATTTGTTCCCAGTTAGTTGGCTCTCTATTCACCTCACTGATTGTTTCTGTTGCTGAGAAGAAGCTTTTTAGCTTATGTTTTCATACTAGTTATTACTGACCCTTAGATGTCCTTGTACAGCGAATTTCTCAGCAGTTATATTTGTATGGGACTCCTCCTTGGAGTTCTCCATACTCTTTCTCTTAAGGTAGAATTTAGGAATGTTCTCCTTTTATTTTATTAGGCAGGAAAGCTTCGTTTTCCTTTTTTAGCCTTCACCAGTGTAGGACTTTCATGATCCAAAGAGCCATTAAGATTTTTCCTAAATAAAATAAGAGTCTGAAGACATGAATAATATAAATATTCTTTGTATTCAGTGTTATGTAAAAGGTGCTCTATATATTTATATGAAATGTAATGAATGCTATTGTTATATATACAATGTTGAATTAAAAAAAAAGAAAAAAAGAGTCATCTGCTTTTAAGATAAAGGCTGTTATTTCCTATACATGGATATACAGCAACAACTTATATCTTAAAGTAAATTTTCCCATTAAATATAGACCTAAATAGCCAGGTGTGTTGGCACACACCTATAATTCCAGTGGCTTGGGAGGCTGAGGCAAGAGGATTGCAAGTTCAAAGCTGGCTTCCATACTTAGTAAGATCTTGTCTCAAAAAGTGAAAAGGACTGGAGATGTAGCTAAGTGTTAAAATACCTTTGGGTTTAATACCCAGTCCAAATAGTAATAATAATAAACAAAATTATAACATACCTAAGAATAGTCTTAACAAAAAATGCAAAATAACTATTCTTAAAAAAAACTCAAAACTCTACTGAGGTCTTAATTACTTAAATCTGAATAAAAGGAAGGCAAGTCATAATACTTGAATGGGAAGTCTAAATATTTCTGTAAATTTCTTCCAAAGTTAATAGATAAGTTCAATATGATGCGAAACAAAATTCCAAAAGCATTTGAGATTGGAAAGAAGGAATCTACTAAACTATTTACAGATTTACTAGAAAGTACAAACATGCAGAAATATTTATAAGGAAAATATGCACTATCACTATCACTGAGGGTATCATAATACCAAACTTAAGTATTGTCACTCATGTTCATAGCAGCATTATTCACAATAACTGAAAGATAGAAATAATTCTGTTTTCCATTGCTAGATAAATGGTAAACAAAATGTAGTAGATACGTATAATGGAATATATTCAGCCATAAAAATGAGTAATTATTTTTGTACTGGGGATTGAATCCAGGGGCACTTAACCATTGAGCCACATTTCTTGCCCTTTTTTAATTTTTTATTTTAATACAAGTTCTCACTAAATTGCTAAGGGCCTCACTAAGTTGCTGAGGCTGGCTTTGAATTTGCAATCTTCCTGCCAGCTTCCTGAGTCTCTGATTCCAGGCCTGTGTCACCATCCCTGGCTAAAGTGAGTGAAATGTTGATACATACTATCAGAACTTAAAACCTTGAAAGCCCCATACTTAGAGAAATAAGCCAGACATAAAAAGATGAATATTTTATGATTCCACTTATGCTAGGAATCTAAAGCAGGCATCAGAGGTATCAGAGACAGGAGGTAGGGTAGGGGTTCCCAGCACTAGATAGAGGAGGCATGAGGAGTCACCAGTTACTGGGTACAGAGCTTCTTTTTGTCGTCACTTTTGTTGTTAGATATACATGACAGTAAAGTGTATTTTGACATATTATACATACATGGAGTACAACCATTTCAATTAGGATCCCATTCTTGTGGTTGGCACAGAGCTCCTGTTTAGGATCATGAAAGTTTCTGGAAATGGATTGTGGTGTTGGTTGTACAACATTGTGAATGTGCTTTATGCCTTAAATCTTAGACCTTAAGTGTTCTATTTTCTCACCACAAAACAACAAAACCAAAAATGATAGCTAGATGAGGAGATGAACATGTTAACCATCTGTCATCATGCCACAGTATATATGTATACCAAATCATCACACCAGACACCTTAAACTTATACAATTTTGTTCTTCAGTTTACCTCAATAAAGCTAGGGGAAAAGAATAAGAATAGGGATTTGCCTATAATATAAGATTGTTGTGAGGATTGTAATAATTAAGAAGTGTTCGTGTGTTCTATGGCTGTCGCAGCAAATTCTTTATAAATACAAAGTCTCTTTCCTGACTTCTGGTTGTGCTACCCAAACAGATATGCAACAAAACTCTGCAAAATAAAGGATTAGATGACCTTTAAAGCTATGTTCACCTCTAGCATTCTTTGATTTAATATACACACCCTGAAAGACAAGAGGTTGCTAGAATTGGATCTGGCCCTCAAAGGAAGTAATACAGAAAATGTCAATCAAGATTGACATCAAACTTCAAGCATTCTATTTGGGAAGTGAAAAGGGAAGCTAGTTGTCAGAATATGTGCATTTCAAACAAAGGATCATCATTAAAATCATTTACTCATCAATGAAAGTAAGATTTCGTAAATGTTATAATTCAGTTGCATCAAAACTGTCCTTGGGGGAAAAAAAATCTTTTTCCTCCTCCATTCAGTTAAGAGGACAGCTTGTGACATTCCATGACTGTGGCATTTGTTCATTGAAATGTTGTCCTTCTTTAGAGATGTTTTTTACCCCAACAAAAATAACGGTGAATCACTGGTTCTATGAATATTTTTCCTTTTTTTTTTATTGTTCATAGTATGAATGACAGATTTCAATGTATTTATTTCTTATATAAGCAAAAATTGTCAGGAACCTGAAATGGTCTATATGGCAAATGCAAAAGCTTACTTTTTAAATTTCAGCTTTGGGGAAAATATGCAGTTCTAATTAAGAGGTTATAATTCTCCTAAAGAAATTATATTCTCCATGAGTAACATGAAAACAAGTTTCAGAGAGTAGAAAGTCTATTGATATTCAAAGATTTTTATTTTTAATTTTTTGGATGCAACTATTTGCATCACTTGATAAATAAAAGAAACTATTACCTTAAGCCAGGTGTGGTGGCGCATGCCTGTAATCCCAGCACTTGGGAGGCTGAGGCAGGAGGATCACGAGTTCAAACCCAGCCTCAGCAATGGCGAGGCACTTAGCAACTCAGTGAGACCCTGTCTCTAACAAAATACAAAAAAGGGCTAGGGATGTGGCCCAGTGGTCAAGTGACCCTGAGTTCAATCCCCAGTACCCAAAAACAAAAAAAGAAAGAAAGAAAGAAAGAAACTATTACCTTAACATTAATTTCTATAACTTTCCTATAGCAACTATAATAAAAGGGTTCAAAAAATTTACATATGTTTTCAGGTTTCTTGAGAAAAAGTATTTAACATCGAAACGTAATGTTTTTTTCTGTTTCCTGTTAAAATATTATTTTTCTATAAACTTGAATGTATAATCTCATCTAACAGGTAGCTTTTCCTTATAAAAAGTTGCCATGTATAGTAATTTTCATCTGTATTGCTATGTTCTCACAGAGAATCTTGTATTTCTCCACCTACATCACTTACCACACATTCTTGTAATAGCTTGCCCAATTATTTGTTTAACCGGAAAACTGAACCTTGAAGGCAGAATCTATCAGAGGTTCTTCTCCATAAGTGAATAAATTATTTTTAAAAACTTAATGAATAAAGCAATTCAATGGGAATATGTGTGTGTGCCTACATACACACACACACACACACACACACACACACACACACACACACAAAAATATATCATGTCCTCAGGAGAAATGTTTATATAATTTGTAAATGTCATATTTGTGATCCTAAAATTTTAATGTGGTTTTGAATGTTGCAAATAGATGGCCAGCGGTTTCTAAAACATTTAAAGCAAAGATAAAGCACCAAGATGATATTAAAATAGACAATTCCATTTTCTCTTTAACTAAAATGTTTATATTTTCATTCCATATTTTTGTAATTCCAGGAATACAAAATCACTTCTGAAGTTAAACAAGAGCATTAGTCACACATACACCATATACATACACCATATTATAATATTGAAAATCTGAAATTAAATAGCTTTCAGGATCTCCTACACATAATCATTTTGCAACTGTTTGAATCCAGATCGCTGGAGTTGAGGGATATGGCTCAGTGTAGCAAGCACAAGACCCTGAGTTCCATCCCCAACACACACACACACACACACACACACACACACACACACCCCACTGGGTACTAATAGAATGTTAGGATCAGAAAGGACCTCAGAAGCCTCACCCAGCCACCTGTCAGCTCCTTATTCAGAAGCCATGGTAGAATTCAAGCCACTGGTGCCACCAAGATCATGAGCTCAATCTTCACTTTTTCATTTAGCTGTTTGCCTTCAGTCTTAGAAAAATTTTAATCATCCATGGAAAACATAAATTAATGTCAAAAATAAAATGCTACTGGGCTGGGGTTGTAGCTCTGTGGTAGAGCACTTGCCTAGCATGTGTGAAGCACTGGGTTTGATTATTAAATAAAATAAAGGTTCACTGACAACTAAAATTTTTTTTAATTTAATTTAAAAATTAAAATAAAATAAAATGCTACTAATTATCTTGACAAAAATCTGAATTTTGTCCTTGAGGTTCCTTCTGATTTGTCAAAAAAGTCACAATAGCCTTTATACAGACAATAGTTTGTTGATTTAATGAATTACAGCCCCAACAAAAGATTAATAGAAAATGTGGTTGCCAGAGCTATCAAAAATACAAATAAAGGGCTGGGATTGTGGCTCAGCAGTAGAGTGTTCACCTAGCACGTGTGGAGGCCCTGGGTTCCATCCTCAGCACCACATATAAATAAATTTAAAAAGGTATTTTTTAGTTGTAGAGCAACTAAAAAAATTTTTTAAAAATACAAATAAATGCTGGAGAAGATGTGGAGAAAAATGAACACTTTTAACTGTTGGTAGGATAGTAAATTAGTACAACCACTATGGAAATCAACATAGAGGTTCCCCCAAAGGACTAGGCATGGAATCACCCTATGACGCAGTTGAACCACTCCTTGTATTTATCCTAAACAATTAAAGTCATACTACCGTGATATATGTGTGTACCCATGTTTATAGCAGCACAATTCACAATAACCAAACTATGGAACCAGCCTTGATGTCCATCAATTGTTGAATGGATAAAAAAAAAAAAAAAAATGTGGTATATATACACAAAGGAGTTTTATTCAGCCATAAAGAAGAATGAAATTATGTCATTTTTCAGAAAAATGAATGGAACTGGAGGATATTATGTTAAGCGAAATAAAGAAACCCAGAAATTCAAGGGTCATATGTTTTCTCTCAAGTGTGGAAGCTAGCGAGGAAAAAGGAAAAGAAAAGTGGGGGAGATCTCACGATAATCAAAGGGAGATCAGTAGAGGAAAGGGACTAAGGGAAAGGAAGAAGGGAAGGAAAGGGGAGATACTGGGGAATTATATTGGCCAAATTATATTGTTAAATTGTGTGCATGTACAAATGTGTAACAGCAAATTCCACCACTATGTACAACTATAATGCACCAATTTTAAAAACACACTTAAAAAGAAATTTTGGTTGTTAGATATATAACATATAAAGACCACCTCTGCTTGGGCTAACCTAATTGTTCCAGGGAACAAACATCAGTAATCAAAGTTCTCTGTAGAATCATTTCCCAGGAAGTGTAGAGCCATGTTCTCGCACTTATGGTGCAACTTTGCCACCTAGTGGTCCTTTTGAAGAACTTTCTCACTACCAAAACCACAGTCCTTGGCCTTTCTAGGTTGGGACCTTTTTGTCAAAAGCCTCAAGATCACCATAGGGTCCTCAAACCACTTGTACCTTATTACAGGAAATCCTCTGATTCACAGATTACAATTAATCTGGCAGATAGGAACCATCAGGATAAAGCCATCTAGGACCAGAAACTATTTATAATGTTAAGTAGGAACCTCAATCTTCATATCTTTCACATGAATTATTTAAACTACACTGTTGTTTTTTCCAGTTGCTGCCTGTGTAAAAATGAAGCAAATCTGGAATGTACAATATCAATTTGAAATGCACAGTTTTACAGAAACCCTTATTTGACAGAAAAGAACAACAATTGAAATGGGGAAATAATGCATTTATTGGTCTGGGCAGGTATGACTCAATGCAGAACATTTGCTTAGTGTGTGTGAGGCCCTGGGTTCAACTCTCAGCACCACAAAAACAAAAAATTTATTTTACTACTACATATATATAAAAGTTTGTATCAAGGAAGCACTTGATTATTTCTGACTATATTAGGAAAGAAAGAAATCATATATTTTTTTTTCAGGTTTGCTTTGCTGTTCGTGGTATGCTTGATACTGATACTGGAATATGATACTGTTTGTTCTAGTGTTGTGTTCTGGAAATCACCATCTGTCCATGTTTTAAGAAAGGGAATCTCCTCACCGTTAAGAAGTGGTAATTAGCCTGTAATCCCAGCACTTTGGGAGGCTGAGGCAGGAGGATCGCAAGTTCAAAGCCAGCCTCAGCAATGGAGGCACTTAGCAACTCAGTGAGACCCTGTCTCTAAATAAAATACAAAAAAGGGCTGGGGATGTGGCCCAGTGGTCGAGTGCCCCTGAGTTCAATCCCTGGTACCAAAAAAAAAAGAAGAAGTGGTAATTGAGGGGTCAAGCCTGAAAGTGCCTCTGTTGGACAGACAGTAGACCACAAGTTGAAAGCCAGACTTCTTTGCTTTATGCTTTATCTCCTGGGTTGTGCATGAGTTCTACTCCACATCTAAGAAGGTTGCCATTGTCTGGGGATGGGGGTATGATCCCCCACTGAAAAAGAACATAAGAGGAATTTGTAACAACCTTTTACTTACTTAATATGAATAACTTTGGTCATTTCAGATGGAAAAATAATAGACTTACTTAATGAGTACTTTACGGGGAACTCAGCAATAAGAAAGAAACCCAATGAGTCAAGTCTGGGTTTAAAAAACAAAACCATGGGTGTAAGCAACCCTGCTGCAGCTAAAGGATGCCCCACCTTCCACATGGATGTCACTCTTCCAGACAATCGGCTATGCCAAGGTGCCTGGTGTGGAAAGTCGCCTTGGATTTTCATAAGCTGGATTATGAAAATGGATTTGAATTCTATAAGAGCAGAAGATCTGAGAAACTCCCCTGTGCGGGCCCATTACTTCTTTCTACATGTCATGAAGAAACAAGAGGGTTGCCTATGAGCTTGGGCAGCTTTGTTCCCAAGGAGCTTCATGGGCTGCCCAACGTTATTCTACTCAGGAGATGGGAGGTCACATCCTGGCTACTGTGAGCACAGGAGTGCAGACATCTCTTCAGCATACTGATTTCAATTCCTTCCAATATACACCCACCGGGGATTGCTGGATCATAGCATGACTCTATTTTTGGTTTTTCCATACTGTTTTCCAAAGGGGCTGCACTAACTGACAATACCAAGATTTCTCCACTTGAACATTACACATGCACGTGAATCAAGATATCAGATTGTACTTCATAAATAGGTGCAATTATTTTTGTCACTTAAAATAAGGGGTTGACACTATGGAAAGCAGTATGGAGATTCCTCGAAAAACTTAGAATAGAACCACCCTTTGACCCAGTTATCCCACTCCTTGGTTTATACCCAAAGGACTTAAAAGAAACATACTACAGTGATACCGCCACATCAGTGTTCATAACAGCACAATTCACAATAGCTAAACTGTGGAACCAACCTAGATGCCCTTCAATAGATCAGCTATAAAGAAGAATGAAATTATGGCATTTGCCAGTAAATGGATGGAGCTAGAGAATATCACACTAAGCAAATTAAGCCAATTCCAAAGAACCAAAGGCCAAATGTGTTCTCTGATATGCAGGTGCTAATTCACAATGGGGTGGGAAGGTTAGGGAAGAATAGAGGTACTTTGGATTAGGCGGAGGGGAGTAAAGGGAGAGGAAAGGGTATGGAGGTAGGAAGGACAGTGGAATGAATGGGACATTATTACCCTACCTGTGTATGTCATTACACAACTGGTGTAATTCTACATCATATACAACCAGAAGAATGAAAAGTTATACTCCATTTATGTATGATATGTCAAAATGCATTCTACTGTCATGTATAACTAACTAGAACAAATTTTAAAAAGGAAAAATAAGGGGTTGAGGTGTAGCTCAGTGATAGAGTATGTACAGGACTTGGGCTCAATCCCCAGCACCAAAAAATTAAATTCAATTTAGAAAGAAAAGAAAAAACAGAAAACCTGAAGAAAAAGTTAAAATCTAAAGCATAGTCTGAATTATAAGTGTTATTTAATGGCCACTCAAGCAAAGGTGAAAAAATTCTGAAATACCTTGTTAGCACAGAGGTTTCTAATAGCAATGTGAATGACCAATTCTAGAAACAATTTTTGTCATTTTGCAGGTGCAAGAGAATCAAAGCAGATGTGGGTGATGGCAACTCAGAACAAAAGGAGCAAAACTGGGAGGTTTTTGTTTTATCTTCGATCTCCCTCTCCTACTTTACTTAGCCACAAAAGTAGTAGATTGCTGTGACATGTTGTGAGTTAGTGAGGAGGAGTATGTTTCTTGGTGGCATCAAAGTGAGACATTTCCTTCAATTTCCTTTGGGATAAAAGGCCTTCAGTATCTCTAAGGAACTTAGAAAATAATAGCCTCCTTCCAAAAATTTCCCCAATCTGGTTTATGAAAAAAAAATTTAAAAAAAAAACTCCCAAAAAGGCAAAGGAACTCCCTTTAATTGAAGAAGTCATTAATTTCAGAATAAAAATTAGAAAACACCTTGTTATGTCTTCTTGAGTACACCCAAACATTGTCATTTGGGGATCTAATCATTATCTTCTCATTATCATTTTTTTCAATAATGATCAGTTGTCAGCATTTTTTCATTATTTCTTTTTACCATCATGACAACATATAAGAACATACCTTTTGCTTGTAGGCAATGCTTAACATGACCATTTTCATTCTGAATTCTTAAATGCACCATGAGCATTGTTAGTTTCCCTTCATTTTCTCTAGTGCCATAATGAAATGCTAGGCTTCCTTTTGATGGGCAGCCTGGTTCAAAGACCCTTTTGTTGAAAGACAAGAAAAGAGGGCTGGGACAGGGAGACCACCAGGCACGTGGCCTAAAACACACTCCATTTGTTATTCTTAAGCTTTCGCTGTCAGGTCTTGCCATCTGCACACTTATTATCACAAGGAAAGAACAGCAAACTCTAAGTCAAGCAGATGCTGAGCTTGTAGATGTCAGAGCAGTCTGGGGTCTTCTTTTGTACAGCAAGCCAACGATCTTGGTTGCTAAGGATACCCTTGCACTGGAAACATGAAGTGCAGAGACCTTGACAAAAGATGAAGGACACTGTCTGTCTAATTTATATTGGTTTTCTTACACCTGAGTGTGGTTTTAAAATGATATTATATATTTTTTTAATGGCATCCCAATCCCAGATGGTGAAAATAATTCCAGGAAATCTAAGAAATCGATCTTAATAAAAATCAGATTCTATGGCCCTGCCTGCAAAACTGGAATTGCTATGCCAATGTTAGAATTTCTGAATTTGTACACAGTTTCAAGTCAAGTAGAAACTGGGCAGAGTTCACCAGAACGAATGCCTGAAAATCTACAATTCACTACCAATCAACAACTAACCTTAGCTTTATTTCCTGCTATCTAATCATGGCCTAAGAGATAAAAATAAAAAGGAAGGGAGGGAGCGAGAAAATAACCATGATGCTAATTCTCTTTGTGTATGTTATATGGGATTCATTCCTTGGACTGGAAGTTAGGAAATGAATCTTTTAAAAGCCTAAAATGAAGAAAAAAGAGGAGACTGGCGCATGCTGCTGCTCTAAATATCTACATGAAAGAGATGGGCATGAGAAATGAGAAGTCACACAACCCACAAGTTTGGGGTATGAAATGAAAAATTCATCAAGAAACACATAAACAGCATGTCACAAAATAGAAAACATAATTCTTCAAAGAGTGCGCACTACAGAGAAGGGTGCTTCAGAGATGGTGTCATCAGATTCCTGGAAGCTGAGGTAAAGAAGATGGAAAGTCGTCCCTGACCGGGGCCAGGCTAGGAACACCGGGGCCCAGACCAGCTCCTTCTATCTCATGTCAACACCAGGGCCCCAGGACATTTCTCTCCATCCAGTCCCCATGGGCTACACACAGATTTCCTTTGGTTCAAACATCCTTTTTTGTTGCTTGTTTGCTTGTCTGTCTATCTGGGTTTTTTAAACAGATAGGGTCTCTCTATGTTGCCCAAGCTGATCTCAAACTCCTGGTTTCAAGGGATGCTCCTGTCTCAGTCTCCAAAGTGACCACAATTATAGTCACATTCTGACAATGCCCAGATCCTCCCAAGCACTCTTACAAAACCTAAGCTACATTTAAAAATCAGAAGATCTCATATAAGACACAAAACCTGCATTTCCTGTTTCTATCAAAAATGAGCCAGATGCAGTGGTGCTTGCCTGTAATTCCAACGGCTCCAGAGACTCAGGAAGGAGAATCACAAGTTCAAGGCCAGCCTCAGCAACTTATCGAGGCCCTAATCAATTTACTGAAACCCTATTTAAAAATAAAAAGGGGCTGGGGATGTGGCTCAGTGGTATAGTGCCCCTGGGTTCAAGCCCCTGTAGGCGCCCCCCACCCCAGAAAAAAAAAAAAAGAAAGAGAAATAAATCTGGGGCTGAGGATGTGGCTCAGTGATAGCAATGATAGATTAGTGATAGAGATGCCCTGGGCCCAAACCCCAACACCAACCAAAAAAGAAAGAAAAGAAAGGAAATCTAGTAGCAGTGAATAGTAGCACTGACAGAGCTGTAGGCACCACAAAAGCAGGAAAAAAAAAAAAAAAAAACTTAGTTTTCAGAAATTATCAAAGAAATCACCATCACTGGATGCAGTGGCACATATCTGTAATCCCAGCGGCTCAGGAGGCTGAATCAGGAGGATCTCAAATTCAAAGCCAGCCTCAGCAAAAGTGAGGCTTTAATCAACTCATTGAGACCCTGTCTTTAAATAAAATACAAAATAGGGCTGGGGATGTGGCTCAGTGTCAAGTGCCCCCGAATTCAATCCCCAGTTCTGGAAAAAAAATATATATATATCAAAGAAATTATTATTCCTGGAAATGTCCACATATGATTGCTTATTGAGTGAACCCTATTCCAATTAGGTGTAATCCCTCCAGAGAGGATCCCTCTTTGATTCATTTTTAAGATAGATTATCTGTAAATAACTGTATATTTTTCATGTGCATTACTGGGTATGATGTCATAAAATCTAATGTTGAACATGTTTTCCTTTCCTTTGTAGTTATTGATGATATTATTTTTCATAAAAAGTCAGCAATTCATGGCTTCCTATGAGTTTGGGTATGTTATTGACAGTCCTAACTTATTGATACTCATTAGAATAAAAGATGGAGCATATTGATTATTTCATACATACCATAAATACACACATATCATCTAGATTAGGTTCTAAATTCTTGACAACACTAGTTCGTATGCTCTTTTATTGAGAAATAATTTTATGGCCATTTCTTTCATTTCCAATTAGTTCATTTATACATTCTCAGAAGCATAAAACCAACTCATTTCCTCAGTCACTAAAAATTTCCCGAGTTGTTGTTTTTTTATCCTAAATTGCTACTTTCTGCCAAATGAAAAACATTTCCTCTTTAACAAACCATCCTGGGCAAACATGACATCGAGCCTAATCCCTTTGTAAAGGGATAATGCTTTAAGTTATAAAAATGAAGGTGTTCTCACTTAACCCAGGACAAGCAAGCCTGCCTCATCCTTACCACCACTGTATTACTTACAACATTAAACCTCTTTTTGAAAAATCATATTCATTAAGTTAATAAATGAGAAAAGGAATCACCAAAAACAGCTAATATAATCTATCATTTGTGGTATTACAAATAAATGGAACAATCGCTGTGCCTTGGATACACCAATCTCACACAAAAGCATAAAATCTTTCTTCTATTACCCCAGGTTCATATTTGAGCAACATCAACGTTGCTCAATGAATAACTTTTGCCCAGAAGTACATCCCCAAAAGAATACTGAAATTACTTTTCCCATTAAAAATTCTGTGAGTGATTTATCTCCCTGCTACCAGTCATTTTAAAAGGCCATTTGAGTTCATATGAAATACCTCAGAAATCTAATTGCTGAAACCCCAAAGAGAATGAAGACATATTCATCATTGAAAAAGGAAGTCTAATAAAATGTTATTCTTCTGGGGAAGCCAAACGCCTGACCCAGGCTGAGTCCTGGGCGTCAGCCGTCAGCCCCCACTTGGACAGAAGGCTCAGAGCTCCTTGCTTTATGCTGACCCTGTGGCTTCGTGAGGGCATTCCTTCCTGAATACTGTTAGTCTTGCCCTTTATTCTGTTCAAGGCTGTACTTCTTCAAAGGGCCTAGAGGGAAAATGACAAGAAAGTTGGCGATGAAATTCCTCAAGTTTTGACTATAGGTGTACAGATGGAATTGACTGAAAAAACATATTGTAGTTAGCCAGTGAAAAGATGTTGATTGTACAGTAGTACCATAAATAGACATCTAACCCGTGGTTTCACATTTATGTGGTTGGTTACCCAAAATCCTAGTCCAAAACTATTTAATGGAAAATTCCAGAAATAAACAATTAATAAGTTTTAAATTGTATGCCATTCTGAGTATCATGAGGAAACTTCATACCATCCCACTCTGTCCCACCAGGGGTTTTGATCTAGTATATTCGTACACTCAGTGCCTGGTAGTTAATTGACTAGCATTTGTTATCAGATCAGACTATAAGGTATCACAGTAGCTGTGTTTAGCTTTTATTTTACTTAATAGTGGCCCCAAAGTGCAAAAATTTGAATGTGTGTGTGTGTGTGTGTGTGTGTGTGTGTGTGTTGGGAAAATGTATTAAATTATAAGGTTTGGTACTATCTATGGTTTCAGGCATACAAACAGTGGGTTTTAGAACATATCCCTTGAATATAATGGAATATACTATAGACAGAATTTGAAGATGGCCCCCAAGATTCCTGTTTGTTATTGTACAGACTCTGTAGGCTCCCCTCCCTTTGAGTGTGCAACCTGCAACTACGACGGAATAGTTGTTCCCATGATTATATTATAGCCTGTGGCTGATATGATTTTGCAGATATAATTAAGGATCCTCATCAGCTGACTTTGGATTAATCAAAAGGAAAATTATCTTAGGTGGGCCTGGCCTCACTGGATGAGCAATTCAAAGTCACTGAGCCCTTCCTGAAAGACAGATTCAGAGGGGAATATTCTCTTGCTGATCTCACAGGACAAACCACCATATTGGGGAGAGGGTCATGTGGCAGCCTCCAGGATATGAGAAGGAACCCCAGTTTACCAAGAAAGCAAGGACCTGTGACCATATGAAACTGTATTCTGTCAACAACCAGTGACCTTTAGGTAAAGACTCCAAGGACCAGGTGTGACCATACCCCTGGCTGAAACATTGATTTCAGCTTTGGGACACCTTGAGGCTAGAACTTAGCAAAACCTTACTTGGAATCCTTACCCATGGAAACTGTTTCTCCATCTCCAAATGTGATATATCTCTCCATTTATTTAGGCTTCTTCAGTGTTTACAATAAAGTTTACCCTTGGTATTGTAGCCTAAGTGTAACTGGTTTTATGCCATAATCTATTAATTTTTTTTTTTTTGCAAGAGCAAAAACTTTTATTTAAAGGACAGAGAGAGAGATTCCTAAGGAGAGGAGGGGGTCCACATCTGGTGCCCAAGGGAGTGGGGGTGTCTTGCCCCTTTTATAGCTTTTAGGTTTCCTTTCTTTTCATGTCTCCTCCTACTCTTATCTTGCTTACCTGACCAAAGGCAGGAAAGGAGCCATCCAGGGGTAGTTCTCCCTATTTTCCATATCTGCCCAGAAAGGCAGGAGGGGAGCCAAGCAGGAGCCATTCATTAACAAATCCTTACTGGGAGGAACAATTCCCTGGAGTCAAGTGACTTTGACTACAGGTTGGTGTAGGGGGAAGTGCTCTGAAGGTATTCTTTTTTTTTTTTTTAATCTTTTATTTGTTTTAATTAGTTGTACATCAGTAGAATGCGTTTATGCACTATGATATATCATACATAGATGGAATATAATTTCTCATTTTTCAAAGTGTACATGTTGCAGAATCATATTGGTCATGTAGTCACATATATACATAAAGTAATAATGTCTTTTTTATTTATTCTAATTTGTTATACATGCTTGCAGAGTACAGTTCATTTCATATGACATATAAAGAGCACAGTTTGTCAAGTCACTAGTTTTACATAAAGTATTTTCACACCATTTGTGTTTAATAATGTCTGTTTCATTCCACTATTCTTAAATTTTAAACTTGGTGTTGTTTATCTCTGGATGAACTGGATTATCAACAGGATTATCTATGTAATATCTCCTCAGTGTAAGTGTTTTGTCATAGCTTTTGCACTTAGGATAACCTCTTCCTTTAATCTTCCCAACAAATGACAATTTGACCAAGCATAAAACCCTCTAGTTTCACAGTCTTGTCTATGAGCGTTGTTGGCACTGATCCAATTTTTTCTTCCATTCACAGATGTCTAAGCCTGTTTTGTTCCTTTTGAGCAACCTGTTTCTACCTGCATGTGCCCTTGCAGAATTTCTTCTACATCTGTGTTGAAAGGGTAAAATTACTTTGAACTGATTGCCATGATGTGGTGCTTTGTTACTGTTCAGTAGCATACAGGGATCTTGGAAGCAAAGAGTGGAAGTGGTTTTTTTACCTGAAATTTTAGACTCTGCTGGACCTTGGGATGCCACACTATGAAGGGATTGAGTAAGGGTTTCAGTGAACCAAGAGCTTCAACTGTCATCTGGGACTTCCCATCTACATCAGAAGGCAGAGTGAAGTTACTATACTGATAGAAGTAATGGACCCTGATGATCAAGAGAGAATAAGATTGCTGCTACATAATCAGTGCAGGAAGAGTATGTCTGGCACTCAGGGATTCACTGGGCCATTACACATGTCCATACATAGCAACCACACCTGGCAAGAACACAGTAATTAAGGATCCAAGACTCCTCACAGGCAAAGGTCTAGGTTTCCGACTGGGAAAGCCATCTGGGCCAGCAGAATGGTGAGCCAAGATTGAGAACTATCCAGAGTGGGTGAAGAAGAAAAAGTGATCGTCAGTTGCAATTTGAGTAACAACTGCAGCAGAAGGAGCTGCTGCTGCATAAACTTCCCTCCATGCTGTTGTAAGTCTTTATTTTAGAACTTGTGGCTGGCCAACCTGGAAGAATTGGTAACAGGATGCCACAAAGCTAATGGTGGGGCATAAGTGGATCCAGATTGTCCAAGTGGTGGATGACAGTGATGCCCTCTAAGCAGCACCCATGTCTCCTGTCTCTTGGTACTGCATTGCATGCTAGTCTGACTTTCAGTTGCTGGCTAGCATTCACTCTGCCCCACTGCAGACCAGAAGTGCCCCAGGAAAAATGCCCCAGGAAGCAAACTTCAACCAATGACAGAGCAAAGATGAGTGTAATGCAAATATACCCCAGTTCCCTTGCCCTTCAGTGTTATAAATCTAAGTCCTGTTCTATGCCATCTTCTAGTTCCCCAATTAGGACAAGGCACATTCACTGACTTCATCCCTTCCCTGCCTCACTCCCCATCACCTACCAGTGTTTTTTGGAGTTATTTTCCATATCAACCACTTATACTCCAATCCTCGCCCCAGTTCTTCCTCTGGAGAAATCCAAACCAAGACACTTGAGCAGATTTCCCACAAAGTCAATGAAGTATCAATATCAGACCTCACTTGTGTGAGCCCCTTCATGGGTCCTGGAAATGTATTTCACGTGGTCATATGTTTTGTAAAATAGGCCACAGAAGATCATTTCGCTTTTATTTTCTAAATGAGTACCCCAAATATGTATAAGCTTCAAGCCTCACAAAACCCAAATCCACTCCTGATTATCTGAAAATTCCTTATATATTATTCATTCATTCATTTATTATTTATTATTACTTGTCTTCCTTCACTAAAATGAAATCTCCATTTAGACGAGAAAGTTGTCCACCTGTTAAATCACTACTGAATTTCCAGTACTTACATCAGTGTTGAGCCCATAGTAGATGGTAATAATTTTTACTGAATAAATAAGTGAGCAACCCATAATGAACCAAATACTCTACTGTGTCTCTCTCTCTGCATATGTATGCCCCTTCCTCTGATTGGAATCCCTCCTGCACTCCTTTCAATGGCTACTCACTCTAAACCTATGTCAACTGAAGGTAGAAGACAGGATATTAGGGAAGAGGAAGAGGACCTGGGAGAGGGAGAACAAAGGGTAGACCAAGAGAAGGTAACAGAAAGAGTGGATATGATTAAAGCATGATATACACGTGTGCCGAAATGTCACAGCAAAACCCACTGATATGTATAATTTAACAAGTTAATATTGATAATAAAAAAGACCTGTGTCACATGTTCAAGAATTGCATGGGTGAAAGTACAGATATGAATTTATCAGGTGACTTATAACTACCCAAAAATGCCTAGTTCCCTTTTATGGTTATGGTTTGGATGTGAGGTGTCCCCCAAAAGCTCACATGTGAGACAATGCAAGAAGGTTTAGAGGAGAAAAGATTGGGTTGTAAGAGCCTTAACCCAATCAGTGAATTAATCCCCTGATAAGGATTAACTGAGTGGTAACTGAAGTGGTAGAGTGTGGCTGGAGGAGGTGGGAATTGGGGCATGTCTTTGGGGTATATATTTTGTATCTGATAAATGGAGTCTCTCTCTCTCTCTCTCTGCTTTCTGATCATCATGTGAGCTGCTTCCCTCTGCCACACTCTTCTGCCATGATGTTCAGCCTCACCTTGAGCCCTGAGGAATGGAGCCTGCTGTCTATGGACTGAGACCTTTGAAACTGTGAGCCCCTAAATAAACTTTTCCTCCCCTAAAATTGTTCTTGTCCATCTTTTAGTCACAGCAGTGAAAAAGCTGACTAAAACACCTTTCCAGGTACAGCCTCTTTAATAACTTTTCATTTTGAATTGTTTTAAATACAAAGAAAACACACACACACACACACACACACACACACACATGCACACACACTGCTAAGAACATTGTTTTCTAATCACCTAAATAACTTAGAGACCCTATAAGCCTGGATAAATAGAACTCCCACAGTCTTCTACGTTTTTCTTACATTTTTCTTATTCCCTGCACCACCACCACCACCCCCCGTCACGCCCCATCAGATGTCACAAGCAAACTTCTGGCAAGTGCTGAACTGCAGTCAATTCACAGTGACAAGTAACTAAAGTGCCAGTTTTCTGTGTTGTTTTGTGAGGGAAAATACTTATGTTTTAGATCCCAGACATACAGATGGCAGAGTTGAAAGTGTTGGGGAAATTTAGTAACCTGATATGTAATTCTTGCCAGAAACTGAGCATCCTATTTCCTCAGTGATGTTACCATGACCAAATTTTTTCTTTCAAAAAGAGTTTTCAATCTACTCAGTATTGTGATTTGCATATGAGCTATCCCCAACATAGCTCCTGTGGGTTTTTTAATATTTTTATTGGTACATTATAAGTGTACGTAATGGTGGATTTGTTGTTATATATTTGTACATGCACATAACAGCACAATGAAATTTGGCCAATAGCATTCTCCAGTATTTCCCTTTTCCTTCCTATCCTCCCTCCCCCAGGTACCTTTCCTCCACTCTACTGATCTCCCTTCCATTCTCACTAGATCCCTCACCTGGCTTTCTTTTCCCTTTTCCTCTCTAGCTTCTACATATGAGAGGAAACAAATGACTCTTGACCTTCTGAGCTTGGCTTATTTTACTTAATATGATATTTTCAATTGCCATCCATTTTCCTGCAAATGACATAATTTCATTCTTCCTTATGGCTGAATAAAACTTCATTGTGCAGATATACCACAATTTCTTTATCCATTCATACACTAACGGACACCTAGGCTCATTCTATAGTTTGGCTATTGTGAATTTTACTGCTATAAATGTTGGTATGCATGTATCAATGTAGTATAATACCTTTAATTCTTTAGGATAAATACTGAGGAGTGGTATAGTTGGGTCATATGGTGGTTCCATTCCTAGTCTTTTGAGGAATCTCCATACTGATTTCCATAGTGGTTCCACTAATTTACAATCCCACTCATAGTATAATAATGTTCCTTTTCCCATCCTCTCCAGCATTTATTATTGTTTGTATTCTTGATGACTACCATCGTGACTAGAGTTAGATAAAATCTCAGGATAGTTTTTTTAAATAACTTAATTTTATTTGTCTATTTTTCTAATGTGGTGCTGAGGATTGAACCCAGTGCTCACACATGCTAGACAAGTGCACTATCACTGAGCTACAACCCCAGCCCTCAGAGTAGTTTTGATTTGCATTTCCTTAATCACTAATGATATTGAACATTTTTCCAATATATTTGTTGGCCATTTGTATTTCTTCTTTTCAGAAGTGTCCATTTAGTTCATTTGTTCATTTATTAATTGGGTTTTTTGTTGTTGGGTTTTTTTTGGGGGGTGTTATGTTTTTTGAGTTTTTTAAATATTTTTTTAGTTGTAGGTGGACACAATATCTTTATTTACTTATGTATTTATTTATTTTTATGTGGTGCTGAGGATGGAACCCAGTGCCTCAAACAAGCACTCTTACCATTGAGCTATAGCCCCAGCCCTTTTGAGTTATATATTAAGGATATTAATTCTCTGCCAGAAGAGTAAGTAGCAAAGATTTTTCTCCCATTCTGTATGTTCTGTCTTCACAGACTTAATTATCTCCTTTGCTGTTCAAAAGCTTTTTAATTTGATGCCATCCCATTTATAAACTCTTGGCATTAATTCCTGAGCTTTAGGGGTCCTATTGAGAAAGTCATCTCCTGTGCCTATATGTTAGAGTGTTGACCCCATGCTTTCTTCTAGAAGTTGCATCATTTCTGTTCTATTCCTAAGTCTTTGATTCATGTTGACTTTTGCACAGGGGGAGAGATGAGGATCTAGTCTCATTCTTCTACATATGGATATCCAGTTCTTCCAACACCATTTGTTAAAAATGCTATCTTTTCTCCAGTGCATTTTTTGGCACCTTTGTTAAGGATCAGATGACTGTATCTGGGAAGGTTTGTCTCTGTGTCTTCTCTTCTGTACCATTGATCTATATATGTAATGTCAGCACCATGTAGTTTTGTTATTATAGATTTTGAAGTCAGGTATTGTGATGCCTCCAACATTGCTTTTTTAAAAAATATTTTTAGTTGTAGATGGACACAGTACCTTTATTTTATTTATTTATTTATTTATTTATTTATTTATTTATTTATTTATTATGTGGTGCTGAGAAACTAACCCAATGCCTCACACATGCCAGGCAAGTGCTCCACCACTGAGCACAACCCCAGCCCCAGCCAGCATTGCTTTTTTGGCTTAGAATTACTTTGGCTATTCTGTGCTCTTTCATTCTTCCAAATGTATTTTAGGAGCATTTTTTCTAGTTCTGTGAAGAATGTCTGTGCCTATATGTTAGAGTGTTGGCCCTATGTTTTCTTCTGGAAGTTGCATTATTTCTGATCTATTCCTAGGTCTTTGATTCATTTTGAGTTGACTTTTGCACAGGGGGAGAGATGAGGATTATATTTATATGATGAATTACATTTATTGATTTATGTATGTTTTGATGGGGATTGCATTGAATATGTAAATTGCTTTTGGTAGTATGACCATTTTAGCAATATTAATTCTACCTATCTATGAACATGGGAGCTCTTTCTCTCTTCTTGTGTCTTCTTCAATTTCTCTCTTCAATGGTCTATAATTTTCATTGAAGATATCTTTCACCTCTTTGGTTAGATATATTCCTAGCTATTTTTTAAGACTATTGTGAATGGGATTGTTTTCCTGATTTCTTTCTCAGCAGATTCATTATTGGTATACAGAAAAATTATTGATTTTTGTGTGTTGATTTTGTAACCGCTACCTTGGTAAATTTGCTTATTAGCTCTCAGAGTCTTTTGGTAGAGCTTTTTGGATCTTCTAAATATAGGATCATATCATCTGCAAACAGTGATAATTTGACTTCTTCCTTTCCTATATTTTGCCTTTTTATTTCCTTCACTTGCCTAATTGTTCTTACTAGAATTTCTAATACTATATTAAATAGAAGTGGTAAGAGCAGACTCCCTTGTCTTGTTCCAGATTTTAAAGGAAATGTTTTCAGATTTTCCCCATTCATTATGATGTTGGCTTTGGATTTCTCATATTTATCTTTTATGCTGTTGAGATAGATTCCTTCTATTCCTAGTTTCTTCAGTGTTTTTATCATGAATGGGTGCTGAATTTTGTCAAAACTTTTCTCTGCATCTATTGAAATGATTAAGTGATTTTTGTCCTTAATTCTATTTACTTGATGATTGATTTCTGTATGTTAAGCCATCCTTGCATCCCTGGGATTAAAAACAACTTGGTCATGATGTTCACTCTTCTTAATATGTTGTTGAATACTATTTGCTAATATTTTATTAAGGATATTTTTGCATCTAAGTTCATCAGAGATATTGGTCTATACTTTTCTTTCCTGGACATGTCCTTATCTGGTTTTGATATGAGTGTGATACTGGCTTCATGGAATGAATTTAGAAGTGTTCCCTCACTTTCTATTTCATGGAATAATTTGAGGAGCATTGGCATTGGTTCTTCAGAATTCAGCTGAGAATCCATCTGGTCCTGGGCTTTTTTTGTTGGAAGTCTTTTATTGCTGCTTCTATCTCATTGTTAGTTATTGGTCTGTTTGGGGTTTCTGTGTCCCTTTGATTCAAACTTGGCAGGCATACGTGTCTAGAAATTTATCCATTTCTTTTAAGTTTCTTAATTTATTGGAGTAAACAATTTTTTTTGGACTGAGGATTGAACCCAGGGGTACTTAACCACTAAGCCATATCCCCAGCCCTTTTTATATTTTTATTTAGAAACAGGGTCTCACTAAGTTGGTCAGGGCCTCATTAAGTTGCTGAGACTGGTTTTGAACTTGTGATCCTCCTGCCTCAGCCTCCAGTGCTGCTGGGATTACAGGTGTACACCACCACACCCAAACTTGGAATATACATTTTCAAAATAGTTCCTAATGATCCTCTAGATTTCTGTGATGTCTCTAGTGATTCCTCCTTTTTTCATCTCTAATTTTACTTATTTGTGTCTTCTCTCCTTTTCTTTTGGTTAGTTGGCTAACCTCATTTATCAACCTCATTTATCTTTTCAAAGAAACAACTCTTTGTTTCATTGATCCTTTGCATTTTTTATCCTCAATTTTATTAATTTCAGCTCTGATCTTAATTATTTCCTTCCTTCTATTTGGTTTTGGCATTGGTTTGTTCTTTTGTCAAGGGCCTAGAGAGGTATAATTAGGCTATTTATTTGAAATCATTCTGACTATCTTATGTAGGCACTCCTAGCGATTAGCTTTTCTCTAAGAACTGCCTTCATAGAAACCCAGAGGTTCTGGTATGTTGTATCACTATTCTTATTTGAATCTAAGAATTTTGTAATTTCTCCCCTGATTTCTTCTGTCACCCATTCATCATTTAAAAGTGTATTTTTCAATCTCCAAGTGTCAATGTAGTTTCTTTAGGGTTATTTGGTGTTGATTTTTAATTTTATTCCATTATGATCTGAGGTGATACAAAGAATTATATCGAGTTTTTTTTTTTTTTTTTTTGTATTTACAAAGACTTGCTTTGTGGCCTAAAATATGATCCATTTTGTAGAAGTTTCCATGAGTTGCTGAAAAGAACATGTACTCAGCTCTTATTGGATGAAATATTCTAAAGATGTCTGCTAAGTCCATTTGATTTATAATAATTTTCAGGTCTACAGAGTCTTTACTGAGCTTATGTCTAGATGACCTATCTATTGGTGAGAAGGGTGTGTTGAAATTACTCAGTAATATTGTGCTCAGGTCTCTTTGAGGATTTAATTCAAGTAATGTCCCTTTCATGTAATTAGGTGCACCAATGTTTTGAAGCATAAATATTTACTATCTTTATACCTTCTTATTGGATTGTTCCCTTTAGCAATGTGAAGTGAACTTCTTTGTCTCTCCCGATTAATTTTGACCTGGATTCTGCTTTCTTGGATGTAAGAGTAGCTACTTCTGCTTGTTTTCTGGCCCCAATAGCATGGTATGTCAGTTTCTATCCTTTCACTTTCAGCCTGTGGCTTTCTTTGCCTGTAAGGTGAGTCTTTTACAAACAACAAACAGTTGTTGTTTTTTCTTTAAATCCATTCTTTCAGCCTATGTCTCTTAATTAGAGAATTCAGACCATTTACATTTAATGTTTTTATAGAGATATTTATTAATTCTTGCCATTTTGATTTATTTCTAGTGTTTTATTTAATCATGTTTCTCATTTGCTTAACTACTCTTCAAATGAGATTTGTTGATTTGGGAGCTCTGGGGTTTGTTTTTTATTTCTTCTGTGTGGAAAATTTCTTTAAATTCTGTAGTCTCAGCTTAGTAGTCATGAATTCTTTTAGTTTCTACTTATCTTAGAGTTTTTATTTCTTCTTAAATTTTGAAGGATATAGTGGTGGATATAGCAAACTTGGTTGACAGTTATTTTCTTTTAGTACTTGGAACACATCATGCCAAATCTTTCTAGCTTTTAGAGTTTGCGCTAAGAAATCAGAAGTAATTCTGATTGGCTTACCTCAAATGTGACCTGATGTTTTTCTCTTGAGGTTTTTAAAATTCTATCCTTGTTCTGTAAGTTAAGCATTTTAATTATAATGTTTTTATGGAGAGTTTCTTTTATGATCTTGTCTGTTTGAGGTTCTGAATGTCTCCTGTATCTGGATGTTCATCTCATTCTCAAGATTTGTGGTTTTGTCTCTTCTATTCTTTGCATAAAATATAGCTGAGCCAGGTGTGATGGTGCACACCTGCAATCCCAGCAGCTTGGGATGCTGAGGCAGGAGGATCGTGAGTTCAAAGCCAGACTTAGCAACGTAGTAAGACCCTACACAACTTAGTGTATCAAAATAAAATACAAAAACAGGGACTGGGGATGTGACTCAGTAGTTAATTACCCTTGGGTTCAAAAATATATATTATATGTATGCATATATACCTATGTATTATAAATATGTTACATTTATATAATATACAATATAAAAACATATTATACATATGCATATATATCTGAAGTTTGAGTTTTATTAATTTGTATGTGAAGCAAGGTGTTCTGTCTTTTGGCTGAATTTAATTCAGCAGAAGAGTCTCTATCCACCTGAAGCGATGGCCGCTTGGAGCAGCAAAGCCGCGGGAATAAGTTCAGAGGCAGACTGGAAACAAACAGGCTCTTTATTTTGCCAGCTTCTCTCTTCGGCTCCAACAACACCCCGACACACCGTCCATGCTCCTCCAACAACCAAAAAATGACACCGACAATGACCCATAATCCCCCAGGCCAAGTCTCCCGAGATCATGCAAATGGTGCCGACCTGATCCACAATGTCCCGGGCCAAGTCTCACGAGACCATGGAAGGTGGTAATGTTTATGGCTCACAGCAAACCGCAATTTTAGCTATCTCCTTAATTAGGGCTCCTGCATTTCCTCCCCCTTTTTTTTAAAAGAGGGAATGCTCTAGGACCTCCATGTGCAACCAACATTCTTACCATCATCGGATAATCAAGGCTGTGCCCTTGACTCCTGTCTTAAGTTGATATGTCGGCCACATGAGACTGTCCCATGTGACTGTGCCTGTCCTAGGTTGTCCCCCTCTGGGGATCTTACCCGTCATTGGCTAGCAGCCATCCAATGGAGCCCTTCAGGATTGATTGTGTATGATGACTAACAGCCGTCCAATTGTGGGGAGATGCTGCGGCTTTAAGGTGATAAGCCTTCTGCTGATGAGCCAAGTTGCATAGCATATCAAACTCTTTAAACAAATCAGCTGCCCTGAGTTCTATCAAGTAACACACTGAGTTCTCTAGACAAATACCCACAAGGCATTGTCCTGTAAAGTCCCAAACAATGAAAGATCAAAATGTCCACTTGTTATGCCACTGGCAAATCTTCAGGGCCCGCTACCTAGAAACTCAAGCATCAATTACTAAAGAAAGGCAGTGCTATTCCAGCACTGAGGCAAGAGGCAAGTTGTCAAACTAAAAAATAGAATTATTAGATTAGAAGATTAAAGTTGATTTCTGCTCACACACATTGCTGCTTGAGCTCCCACAAACATAAGCTGGCAAAATATCATATTCAGAAAAAAACAAAGAAAGACCAAGGGCATTTACTGCATTAAAGATAGATTAAAGAAAAGCTAAAGGCACTTTGGAAAAATAATTTGTTAGCTGGAATCCTTGAGTCTCTGCATACACAGCAATCCTTTTCCTGTTGAAATAATTCAAATTAATCAGCTATTAAATAAATGAAGTTAATAACAAATAAACAATCCTATGTCAAAACACCAAAAATATCATAATTTACATAAGCTGGCAAAATATCATATTCAGAACAAAACAAAGAAACACTGAGGGAATTTACTGCATTAAAGATAGATTAAAGAAAAGCTAAAGGCACTTTGGAGAAATAATTTGTTAGTTGGAACCCTCGAGTCTCTGCATACATAGCAATCCTTTACCTGTTGAAATAATTCAAATTAATCAGTTATTAAACAAATGAAGTTAATAACAAATAAACAATCTTATGTCAAAACACCAAAATATCAGGTTATACAGCCCTAGTCATATTCTTTGCTAAAGAGAAATCCCTGGGACACCTACAAATCAAAATTGAAGGTACCTTCACTTATTAAATAATTTACCCAAATGGAATACTCTTAAACTTAAATGAATTAAAGTTATTTGGATCCATATATATATTTTTTTATAAGCGCTTTGTTATTTGTGACGTCACACTGGACAGACACACGAACCTACAAACATATATTTGTGACATCACAATTACATGAAATTGAGACAATGCACAGACATAAAGACATATATAAAAAGAGAAAAAAGAAAAAATACAATTGTGTGCACACTAAAGAGAGATCTCCTCATCCCGACCGGGAGGAATGACACTTAAGTTGTGAAATATTTTGAAGGACTCTTTTAAGGGAATCATTCCATGTCTTCATCTTGGTCCTCTTGATTTTATACCTTTTTTATTAATCTTGATTCTTCAACAAATTCATTTTGATCCTTTTGATTTGGTACCTGCTTTATTAATCTAGATAGTATCCATATTGGAGAGAATTCGTGCTTTGGAAAAACACAAACAGATCCTCTCCCCCAAATTAATACTGGATCTGGACCCTTCCATGTACCTGAAAGAATATCCTTCCAGTAAACCAAAGGTTTACGTTGTTGGTGTGGGTTCCAATGTCTGTCTCCAGCAGAATAACCATTAAGAGTCTAAAGTTAAAAAATTTAAGGTAAACAAGGCAACTGCCAATCTGTCCCTAGGACTTTTCCAATGTCCTTCTTTTTGTTTTAATAACATAATTTTCAGTGTGTGGTTTGCTCTTTCAATAATGCCCTGACCCTGAGGATTGTATGGGATGTCTGTTTTATGGGATATATTGAATTTTGCGCAAAACTGTTTGAAAGATGAGGACGTATCTGCAGGGCCATTATCTGTTTTAAGCATTTTGGGGATGCCCAATGTAGCAAAAGCTTGCAAACAATGAGATGTATCATCTTTAACTTTTTCTCCAGAATGTAAGAAGCAAAAATCATGCCTGAGCATGTATCTATGGTCACATGAATAAATCGCAATTTTCCAAAACTTGGCTCATGAGTAACATCTATCTGCCACAAATGATTGGGCATTAATCCTCTAGGGTTAACACCATAATGAGGATTGGGCAAATGTGTCATACAAGATTTACAATCTTTTACAATTGTTCTGGCTTGCTCCTTTGTGATTTTAAACCTATGCTGCAAGGTGGTGCTATTGATGTGAAACTGGGATTGAAATAAAGTAGCTTGCTGGAGCGCTGAAGGTATAAAGATTGTTTGGGTAAGAGCATCAGCCTTTTGATTACCTTCATGGAGGGGACCAGGCAAGTTGGTATGTGCTCTAATATGCCCTACGAATAGAGGTTCTTTTCTTGCCCACAAAAGTTTTTGTATTTGATAAAACAATTTAAAGGCTGGAGTATGAGGTGCTATCGGTCCTGCTAGCTCTAATTTGGGGACGGCATGTACAATATAGTGGCTATCTGAAAAAATGTTCATGGGCTGCTCTCTAAAATTTTCCAGAGCTCTTACCACAGCTTCCAGTTCCACTAATTGAGCTGATTTGTGTGCAGTTATGTAAGTCATATTTTCTTTTTTTAGTGACTACTGCAGCAGTACCATTTGAGGACCCATCTGTGAATACATTTAATGCCCTAGGAATAGGTTGATTTTTTATTACCTGTGGAAATATAATAGGATGATTGATACAAAAAGATAATATAGGAGACTTAGGAAGATGATTATCAAAATTTGCAGAAGTAGAGCATCTAGCTATAGCCCAATCATTATCATTGAAGCATGAATATTCAATCTGTGACGATGAATAAGGAGTAATAATAGTAGCAGGGTGAATGCCAAATATTTTAGTAGAAGTCTTAAGTCCTTGAAGAATAAGTTTAGCCACCATGGGGGTATAAGACTCAATTATACTTTTAGGAGAGACGGGCAAATGTATCCATAATAAAGGCCCTTGTTGCCAAAATACTCCTGTGGGTGTATATTGTGAAGAAATAATAATCAATATCAGCAGTTGAGTTAAATCAAATCTATCACAATGAGCTCCTTCGATGGCTTTTTCTACTAACTTTAAAGCTTTCCTAGCATCAGGAGTCAATGTTCACGGTGAAGATGGATCAGGGTCCCCACGAAGGACATCAGGTAAAGGTTTTAGTTGGCCAGTAGTGAGGTTTATTGTAGGGCGAAGCCAATTAATGTCTCCCAGTAGTTTTTGGAAATCATTGAGGGTGGGCAAATGTTCTTTATTTATTAGAATTTTGGGGGGTCTAACAAAGGTATCCATGATTTTAAATCCTAAATATAATATGGATGATCTGGTTTGAACTTTTTCTTCTGCTATATGTAATCCATATATTTTTTAATTTTTTGCCACGTCACTGAATATATTAAATATGATTTTTTGATTAGGGTGGGTCAGTAAAACATCATCCATGTAATGTAGATACATGAGGTTTGGATATTTATTTTTAATGGGTTGGATTGCTTTGTCCACATATATTTGGCATGTGGTGGGACTATTAGCCATTCCCTGCGGTAGCACTTTCCATTGATATCTTTTATCAGGGCCATTATTATTGATAGAAGGAATTGAAAAAGCAAACTTGGGGGCATCCAGAGGATGTAGGGGAATGGAAAAGAAACAATCCTTTATATCAAGAGTAATAAGATTGGGCTGGGATTGTGGCTTAGCGGTGGAGCTCTCACCTGGCACGTGGGCAACCCAAGTTCGATCCTCAGCACCACATACAAATAAACGCATTGAATAAAATGCATTGTGTACAACTAAAGCAAATAAATAAAAATATTTTTTTTAAAAAAAGAGTAATAAGATGGAAATTTTTTGGAATAGCTATAGGATTAGGAAGTCCAGGTTGAGTAGGGCCCATGATTTGCATGGTTTTATTAATTTCTCTAAGACCATGTAACAATCGCTATTTTCCTGATATTTTTCTTGATCACAAATATGGGGGAATTCCAGGGAGAGGTGGAAGGTTCTATATGTCCTGCTTCTAGTTGTTCCTAAACTAGTAGGTGGGCCACTTGTAATTTCTCTTTAGATAGGGGCCACTGAGGGACCCACACTGGCTTATCAGAAAGCCATGGTATTTTTAAAATTATTTTCTCAGTGGCCCCGAAGAAAAATATCTTTTTCCTTTATGGTAATGATTTCTTTTAGGGTTAAGCTTACCCTGTACTTTTTGATAATGTTTTCTTTTAGGGTTAAGATTACCCTGTAGATTTTCACATTTAACACCTGCAGGCTTGGTTGTAAGGTGTACTCCCATTTGTTGTAAAATATCTCTTCCCCATAAAGTAACCAGTAGGTTAATTAAAACATAAGGCTGAAATGTTCCTTTATGCCCTTCATCATACTCCCATTTTAAAATTACCGCACTTTTCCCTGGGAGGTTATTATGTCCCAAGCCTCTTAAACTGGTTGAAGCTTTTTGCAGAGGCCAGTGCTTGGGCCATTGTTGTAGATTAATGATGGAAGAGTCCCTCCATCTCTATTCCTTGGATTTTTATTTTACACATAGGCCTCCTTGAACAATCTCGAACCCAGCAAGCCATGGGTCTCGAGTCAGTGGAACAAAATCCTCTATTGTTTCTTTTTTGAGACATACTCATTTTAAATGAATTATGTAAATTGGGAAGGAGAAGCAGCTGAGCAATTCTATCTCCTTGATTAACAGAACTTATACTTTGGAGTGAGCTAAGCATTATTTTTATTTCCCCTTTGTAGTCTGAGTTTATTACACCTGGGGTCACTTGCAAACCTAATAAGCTTTTAGGACCTCGCCCGAGAATAAGTCCTACAGTCCCTGAGGGAAGAGGTCCCCTGACTCCTGTGGGAATCAGTTGAACCCCCATTTCAGGTGTTAACACTATTTGGGTGGTGGAACAGAGGTCTAATCCTGCATTTCCTCCTGTTCCTCTGGCGAGGGAGTAGATGGGTAGTAGGGATTGTGTTGGGGAAGCATCTGAGTGGATGCTTACGGATACTCCTCCTCCAATGCCTCGTACATTTGTGGGCCCCGGGGCATTGGGCCCCGTGTCCCGTTTTTTGAATTCCTGAACAAATGATTTCCATGGATGTCAAATTTTGAATGGCATTTATTGGCCCAATGATTTCCCTTTTTATACCTGGGGCAGCGGCCTAGGGCACGGTATGAGCTTGGTCTTATTTCTTTTTGGGGATTTTGCCTAGAATAGCCTGATTGATTATGATAATTTTGCCTGGAATATCTTGATTGATTATAATGTCTATGTTGAGCCCTTGTGAAATTTTGAGGGGCAGCATCTCTCATAGCTGCCGCAATCATATTTCCTGTGACAAAGGCGTCATTTATATCGTTACATAGTTGTATATATATGGAAAGATCCTTTTTATTTCTCCATGGCCTGATGGCTTCCTGGCAGTATTTATTAGCATTTTCGTATGCTAATTGAACAACTAATGGCATAGCTTGATCAACGTCTCCAAACAATCTACCTGCAGTTCTCAAAAGTCGATCAGCAAAGTCAGCATACGGCTCATTAGGTCCTTGAATCACTTTTGACAAGCTACCTTGTAGATCCCCAGGTCCTTGTAAAGTTTTCCATGCCTTTAAGGCAGCTGCATATATCTGAGCATATACACCTGGGACATAATATTTTTGAGCCTGTGAGTCTGCAAACTGCCCCTCTCCTGTGAGCATTTCTATATTATGGTCTCCAAACCCTGCAGCTGCATTTCTTTTAGCTGTTTCTATACAAAGTTCTTGAAATTGTGATCGCCAAACCAAGTATTGCCCCCCACTTAATGTTGCTTTACATAGACTTTTCCTGTCTGAGGGGGTTAAGTTAAAGATGTTAAGGGACTCCAGCATACTCAATGTGAAAGGAGCTTGGAGTCCATACGTCATTACTGCCTCTTTGAGATTTTTTATTGTTTTGAAAATTACTGACTGGTGGACCCTCTGTCCATTTTCATTTTCAAATACTGGCAGTTCCCAATGTATCTGTGAGTTACCCTCGAGAGCGCATAAGTGCTCAGAAAGACTTTTTATTTCTGTTTCTAGGGTTTGCAAACGCCTAGTAATACCCTTCATATTTTCTGTAATGGATTCCACCCATGGGGGAATAGAGGACACAAGTGGTTTCTCTACTTGACGGTCCTTTTTCTTTTTTAATTTCTTTTTGTTCTTTTTACTGGAGACTGTGCTCCCAGAATCACCTTTTGATTCCTCTTCACTACTATCACTTTTACTGGTATCCTGAATTTCAGCTTCTAAGGAGAGTACATATTCTTCGGCTAATTTCAATAAGTTTCTGATGGCTTTTGCAGCTCTTACTTTTGAATTTACACCACTACTCTTCTCACTGGTATTAACTGACTCAGAGGCTATGCTTTCTTGATCACTTTCCTCACTATCCACTGAGTCCGCGATATCAAAAAACTCATCCAAGGCTTTTATTATCCGGCTTTTTGTTATTTTCGCTCCCATTTTCAGTTCTTACCTGCCGGCTGAATTCCCCGTACGGGCCACCACCTGTTGCTGTCTGAAGTGATTGCCGCTTGGAGCAACGAAGCCGCAGGAAGAAGTTCAGAGGCAAACTGGAAACAAACAGGCTTTTTATTCTGATAACTTCTCTCTCCAGGTCCAACAATGACTCCAACATGCACCACACACCACCAAACAACCCACAAAACAAATGGCGCCGACCCGATACAATCTCCACTCAAGTCTCGCGAGATCCCGGGCCAAGTCCCGTGAGACTAGGGAAGGCGGCAATGCCCGAACATCTCTATGGCCTGCAGCCAACCGCAATCTCAGCCATCTCTCCAATCAGGGCTCCTGCATACACCCAACTTTCTGAATCTCTAAGACACTCTGACTGTCCAACCTTGAATTTTCCAGGTAATCCCTCTTTCACTCCCCTCACTGAGTAGCAGTACACCCACTGCTTGAATCCCAAGCCATGGAGCAACTGGAAATGTGGCCTTCCTCTAATCTGCCATCTTGAATCCCAAGCTGCTGTGTTATTGAAGCAGAAGCCAATCCAAATCACACCTCTAGTACTAGAGTAAGGGTTCAAAATATCATGCAGCATTCATTCACCTTCTGCTGGCCCAGGTCCCAGTTTCTAGGAGACTTTGGCCATTTAGCCTGTGGGTTGGGCAGAAATACAAACCAAGCTGCCTCAAAGTAGGAAGCAAAGGGGAAAGAGGGAGGCTTTAGGTACAGTAGTCCCACCATCAGGAAAACCCACCTCAAGCAATATTCAGAGTTCACAGACTAGTCACTCCTCCGGAAAAACTTAGAAAGAGACTTCACTTCTTTCTTCCACCATGGAAGGGAAGGAAAGGAAGCAGGAGCGACCTCATCTGTGAGTTGCAGTGGGAATTTCAGGTGGAGGGACTTTCCCCTGGAATTCCTTTGGATTATAGGATTCTTGATTGCCTCAAAGCCCCTGGATTTTTAGACATCTATGTCCTAGTGGGTTTATCAGAATGATTTAGTAGCCATGCGCAATGGCGCACGCCTGTAATCCCAGCACTTTGGGAGGCTGAGGCAGGAGGATTGTGAGTTCAAAGCCAGCCTCACCAATGGCGAGGCACTTAGCAATTCAGTGAGACTCTGTCTCTAAATAAAATACAAAAAAAGGGCTGGGGATGTGACCCAGTGGACAAGTGCCCCTGAGTTCAATCCCCAGTACCACAAAAAAAAAAAAGAATGATTTAGTAACCCAAAATGTTAATTCTTTGGGGTAGAAATAATCAGGATTGTTTTTTTTTAAAGTTGAAACATATTCTAAAATGCAAATGTTGTGACCAAGTTCTCTGTTCCTTCAGGAGAGTGACAATGGCATTTAGAAAGAGGCAATATTTGGTTGCTTCCAGACTTCACACTTGTCAGAATATTTAGCATCTGTGGCCCCAAGATACTAAAGGCCAACCGTAGTTCCCCATTCATTATGACAACCCAAAGGTCCCCATATGGTTCAGATATCCCTTGGAGGACGTCTCCCACAACTTATCGAGGATCACTTGCAGATAGGCAGATGTTCTTGCTGATGATAGTTAATCAATAGGTGTCAATCCTTTTTTTTTTTTAGCCACTGGTTTGCATTAAATACTCTGAATTATTTCATGTTATTTATTTTGCTACTTGTTATCAGAGAAAATAAATCCATTTGTGTGACAGTTTTATATATGTAACTAGATAACATGTAAAGTGCCATTGTTAGCTATGTTTGATTATTAAATATTAGTTAAAAGGAAAGTCAAAGGCAGCACTCTTCTGTACCATTTCAAATTTAAATTTCACTTGAAAAAGATTATTTTTATCTTTTCCAATTCCTGTATGAGCACTTGGATCTCCCAAGACAATTTCCTTACCAATAAAGTGGGATGTTAGAGCTGGGGCCACAGCACATGCCTGTTAGCCCAGCTACTTGGGAGGCTGAGTCACCAGTATTGCAAGTTCAAGGCCAGCCCCAGCAACTTAGTGAGAATCTGTCTGAAAAATAAAATAAAAAGGAAGGGTTGGAGATGGAACCCAGTAGTAGAGTGCTTGCCTAGTATATGTAAGACCCTGTGTTCAATCCCCAGTACCACAAAAATAATAATAATAAATAGGTTGTCAGTATTGGCAGTGCCGGGTTGTTATGAAGCTTAGCTGAGACTGTGTTTGTGAAGGATCAATAGATGATGGAATCTAAATAGATGTTTTTTCCTAGGTTGTTTTAATAGATTTGAGGGGGAAAATACAGCATTAAAGTGGGATTTTTAAAATGTCAAGTAGCTTCAGAAATTTCTATGCAATCTGGTTCCAAGCTCCTTAAACACTAGCTTAAATACTAATCACCCAGGAAACTCATTAAGATGCAGATTCAGATCCAGTAGGTCTGGGTCAGACCTGAAATCCAGCATTTCTAATAAGTTCCCAGAAAAAGGCTTTAGAGTCTGACAAATTAGGATTTGCATATGATTTAATCAATACTTAATTTGACATATTTCTTTTAGATTCAGTTTTTGTATCTGTAAAATGATAATAACAAAAGAGACCTTTATAACTAGTATGACAACTATGTAATATGGCATATATAAAGCAGATGACATATTGTAGCTACTCAATATCAGTTAATCAGTTCAGCTTTCTTGCCTCTGAAGAAAACATAGACAGTGTTGAAAAGATTTATCGAACTAACAAAATTCTGTTTCTCTTTGAATGTAAAGTTACTCATGGAATCTAAAGCTAACTACCCTTTCATAACATTTTTGCTATCATTAGTGTCATTACTATTTGAGTTAAGGATGGTCAAATACACTATTGAAAAGCAATTACAATGAAGGGCAGGATATACTTTAAAAAATGCTTTTGATTTGGTTTAAAATATCTACCTCAAGATGAAATAAGTAAGAAATGACATTATTAAGTTGTCAATTTCTTTCGAAAAGCTAAACCCTTTAAGTCTACATGTTAATACACAGTGTTATTAGCTTCTGACAGTAGATTCACTTGCCAGAGGGTTTTGATTTGGTTCAAGCAAGTAGTTCCAAAAAATTTAGACCACAGGAAAGCAAGCAATCTCTTTATACGAGCCTCCCTGCACTTACAGCTCAGAGCTCCAATGTCAATTCCTGGTACCCAAGTTTCCCAAAATGATTAAGCAAGATAATGAGGGTTTAAAAGACTGGTAATTTTGTTCCATGGATCTCAGGATTCAAGATGCATGTGCCTATGTGAAAGCAGGATAAATCACACTAACCAGAAAATATGGACTATGAAAAATAATACATTCTGGGTGTCAGGTGAGGTCAGTCTACCATCTCCAGCACCACTAACCTTCCAGAAGAGTGAATAAAGAAGTATCTAGAGGAGCTAGGGTTGTGGCTCAGAGGTAGAGCACTTGCCTAGCATGCATGAGGCACTGGGTTCCATCCTCAGCACCACATAAAAATAAAATAAAGGTATTGTGTCCACCTACAACTAAAAAATAAATGCTTAATTTAAAAAAAATAAATAAAAGAAGTATTTAGAACTTCAGCCCTGCAATGTTGCTTGGTTGGGCTTGGTTTTCTAAAATTGTTCCTTTGTACACAGATATGGAGACCCAAGAAGAGGTTTGGAAGGTTGAGATTTTTGCATTTGCTTCCCTTCCTATCACATTCCAGAAGAGGGAGTTTGATCCTTATGAAATGAATTTTCCATCACTCTCAGGACCAGGAAAAAAAGGAAAATCTCATCATGTGCCCAAGGAACTTGAAGGGAAGTGACTCCACAGAGACTTCAGTATCATTAAACCAGGATTGGAGGTCTTGGTCTCACCTGGGATGTAAAAAACATGGAGGGGAAAAAAGAAAAGGTGGTTGAATAAGATGGATGTCTTTATTCTAAATGCATGATTGAAGATTTGAATGGTACGAATATACATTGTATACAAACAGTGTTTTGTAAAAAGATGCTCTATATGTTTATTATGAATTATAATGCATACTACTATTATAAAGACAACAACTTTGAATAAAAAAATAAAAACCATGGAGAAAAGAGACTCAGTCTTCTGGCAGTCAGCCAGAAGCAGATGGTGATATGACCAGTGAAACAGAAAGAGGTGAGTACCAGAATCTATGGAAAGGGCTGGATCGTGCACAAAGGGAAATCTAGGGAGGGTTCCTTAAAGGGACCACGTGGTTAGAGATAGCTATTTAAGAGCGTGTTGAAGAAATTCCAGAAATCACACAGAATTCCCACTTAAGTGGGGTATTCAAATAAAAATGGACCAGAAAATATACAGTGGGGAATTTGATTAGGATCACATGACCTGTGGCAACTAACATTGCTAGGCAGTTTTCTGGTAAAGAGTCCAAGCAGAAGCCTTTCTTGGTGGGGGGTCAAGGGGTGGGAATGATGGTATTCAAGGCATCTTCAATTGAGTCTCTAGGTTCAAATTGTCCCTTCATACAAGTTAAAACAGCAAGAAACCACATTCCCTCTGTAGATTCTGGATTTGCAATGGGTTTTGGTTATCAAAAGATATGGGGCGGGGCTGGGGTTGTGGCTCAGTGGTAGAGCACTCGCCTGTCATGTGCGAGGCCCTGGGTTCGATCCTAGCACCACATAAAAATAAATAAAATAAAGGTATTGCATCCAACTACAACTAAAAAATAAAAATATTAAAAAAAAAAAAAAAGATATCCGGGGGATTTTGTCTTTTGTGAAGTGGGTCAGAAGGACAGCAATTTGTACAACCAAGAGGGAACATGGTGTGAAATGAGGTGGTAGATATGGACTGGAGGGTGGCCATGCCCAACCCAATGTGCTGTATTAGAATTTTGATTTTACCAAGTGTGCAATGGAAACCATTGGAAGCTTTGTGTGTGTGATGTGCATGTATGTGCACGCGCACACACACGGGAGCTGGGGATTAAATCCAGATCCTCATGCATGTTAAGCAAATATTCTACCACCCTAGCTGCACCCCAGCCACAGAGGATTTTTAAGTATTAAGGACCCCTTGGTTATTTCTAGTATAAACCTGACCTACAGCTGCATTAGTCCCTTTTATTCATTTAATAAGTATTTTATGAGAGTCTACTGTGTATCAGTCACTGTTCTAGGCTCTGGAAATAAACTATTGGACAGGAGAGATAAGGCCAATGTCTACTGCCAGTAAAATTATATTTTTGAACAATTTTTAAAAACACAGCCTTTCTGGTGGGTAAGGTGAGGCAGACTAGATTTCCATTTGCTTACCCACCTCAGTTATGTACTTGTATACAGTGCACAACCATAGTAGCCTTGGACTTGATTTCTAGGGGCTTATGTTTTAGTGGGAGCAGAAAGATGATAAACAAAACACAAGATAATTAAAATTGTCCCTTGGTATACTTGGGACATTGGTTCCAGGAACTATGCACATACCAAAATCCATAGATTCTCAAAATCCTTATATAAAATGATGGCATATTCATATGCCACCTACACACACACACACACACACACACACACACACACACACACCCATATACTTTGAATCACCTTTAGGTTACTTATAATACCTAATGCTATGTAGATACCGTATAAATAGTTGTGCTCTATTGATTAGGGCATAATGCAAGAAAAAACCTGCACATGTTTAGTACAGATGCAATTGTTTTTCAAATATTTTGAATCACATATATGGAACCTGTGGTCACTGAGGGAAGACTGCATGAAGAATCAGGAAAACTTTTATGGGTAAGATGGTCAGGAAAGTTTCTCTGAGGAGACGGCAATGAAGCTGAGACAAAAAACACAGAACAAGCTGTCTGTGAAATAAGCCATAGTAAGAACGTGCCATGACCTTGGTAAGAACATTCCAGCAAAAGAGAACAGCACATTCAGTGGCCTTGGAGCAAGAGCGTCTCTGGCCTGTCTGAAGAACAGAAAGGAAGGGCAAGAAAAAGAGAGGGAGGTGGAGCTGGAAGTAAACATGATTCCTATCCTGCAGGACCCTGTGAATTCTGTAAAAACTGAACATACTGAGTTTGCAGGGCCTGTGGGGCATGCATTTGGAGATGCCCAGTGGGGAATTACTTGTAAGGACTGACAGTACACAGAGTGACTTCACAAGTACCCGCATAAAGATAATCATCGAGTCTCCGGGTAAGCAAAGGACTCTCTAGGGAGAAGAGGACCATGCACAGTGCCTTCAGGCAGACTCAACTCTAAGATGCACCATAAAAGAGGGGCAGGATGACATCAGAGAATGAGACCTGCGCCTCCAAACTCCACTGTCTCTGGAATGCAATCTGTTACTTGCTATGCAACTTGGGCAAGTTTTTTCTTAACATCTTGGAGTCTTGGGTTCCTTGCGTAAGGTGAAAATAAGAAGTATCTGTCTCCTGCTCCCATTTTCCTGGAAAGGAAGGTGAGAAAGAATTTCTCAGGAAGGAGGATAAGAATCTGGAATGAGATGGACATCATTTCCCTAAGTACATGTATGAAAACACAAATGGTGTGAATATACTTTGTATACAATCAGAGATATGAAAAATTGTGCTCTATATGTGTAATATGAATTGTAATGAAATCTGCTGTCATATATGACAAATTAGAATAAACGATTTAAAAAAAAGAAATTACTAGACTGGAAAAAATGAATCTGAAGAGCAGTATACTGGAAATCAATGGAAGAGAGAATCAAAAGATAAAGCTGCTCAGTGATATGCCCCAGAGAGTTGAAGTAAGAAGATCCAGAAAAGCCTCTAGTGGATTTGGCAATGGTAACTCCAGCAAGAGTAGTTTCAGTGGTCTGGCTGGGTTGGAAGCCTTATTGCTCTCTTTGAGCAGTTATTATGAGATGCAGGAATAGTAAGAGAACTTACCCTCTTCTGCTAGGAGGCTGAGCTCCAACAGGAATGAGATACCAAAGATAGTAACTAAAGTAGAGAACAGGATCCAGTCTCTTTCTTTGTTTAAAGGTCAAATCACTTAAGCATAATTATATGCCCAGGAGGGGAAGTTGGAAACATGAAAGAGAGATGACAGATGATTTAGAAGGTAGGAGGTAAGAGATCATAAGACACAATGAGGGAGCAAACTTTTTGTTACAAAATAACAAGACAATAGAAATGAGGAAGAATGTGGTAAACTTTTGAGAATGCTAGGAGAGAGTTTAACTTTCTCGTGGTACATTACATTTGCTCTGAGAAGTTAGCTTTAAGGCAAGGAGTTGAAGGGTAGGATTACTGGATTGACATATAGAATTTTAAACATGGGTGATGGTTTGATATCAGTCCATAATAAGTTTTGGATGCTCTAGCTTCTACTTCACAAGTTTCTTCAAAAAGAGAATAAAAAAGGGCCTAGGGATATAGCTCAGCGGCAGAGTGCTTGCTTAGGCCCTAGATTCAATCCCCAGCATGCAAAAGAAAGAAAAGAGCATGAAATACAAAGGAACCAGAGATCTTCCAAGCAGTGTTTTATTTTGTTTTTCAGTGCTGGGAATCAAACCCAGTGCTTCTAGTGCTCTAAGCAAGTGCTTTATCACTGAGCTACACCCCCAACTTCTCAAGTGGTTTTTGAAGCTAGCTCTTTGGAGGGTAAAATTTTAGTCTGAAGTTTTTCTGAGGGAAAAAAAAACAAACTGGGGTTGAACACAGAGAACTGGGTACATGCAGTCCAAGGCCAGAGGCCTTGCACAGTTTTCTCTAAGGGCTCAAGGATTAACACAATGACAGAAACACTCCCTCTGGCTTCCACTGTTATCAATTTATTCCATTTGTTTCGTGACAGCCTTTGTTGTAGACACCCTCTATGCCCTTGGGAAGGAAATTTATAACCCAAGGCCACTTCCAGAAACTTTTGTTCCAAGAACCGTTCTGAATCATACAGATGGCTCTCCAGTATTCCTAATAAGCCATTTTTAAAGTCCTTTAGTGACAAAAGAGGCTGTCGTGGCTCATTGTAGAGTGACACTGACCACATCTGGGCTCAACAAGAGCTGTCACAGAAACAGCACACGCATCAGATCAGTTTTATAACCAGACTGGGAAACACATGAGCCAGGTCTGAATATGAAGATGGAGTCATTTTCAAAGTCATTGTTTCAATAAAGAAAAAGCCTAATTGAAGTAAGCTGATTCCAAGTAAGTTTTGGCTACTGTTATCAGCTTTCTCTCTCCAACGACTGGGCATACCATTAATTATTCACGTACATCGATGAGTTACTCTGGTTGTCATGATGAGAGTCTAGCTGCTGTGACATGTCTAACTCATCTCCACTTTATCCGGTCAAGAGAACACTCTTACCCTGGACAGTCGTGTCCCTGAAGAGATTTTTCTTTGATGTGAATAAAAGCACCACTACCCACGCCCCTCTGTACTTCCAAAGTCTAGGTGAGCCTGTTGACAGCACTATTCGTTTCTACCACAAGGTGGCGCTCGCGAGCTTCCTGGGAGCTGCACAGCTGTTCTGAACTCCAACTCTCCAGCCGGGAGGAAGGGATGTTAATGAAATATCATCTAGTCCACCCCAAACATTTTACAGATAAAAAAATGGAGACCCAAAAAAGGTAAGTGACCCAACCCAAACCCCACTGCTAGTATGGAGAAGGTAGGATCAAAGTTCAGGTCTCCTCACCATCAAACCTGTTGTCGCCTGAAGCGATGGCCGCTTGGAGCAAAGAAGCCACGGGAAGAAGTTTAGAGACGAACTGGAAACAAACAGCTCTTTATTCTGATAACTTTTCTCTCTAGCTCTAACTACAACCCGACACGCTGTCCACGCTCCTCTAACCTCCAAAAATGGCGCAGACCTCCTCCGCAATCTCGCTCAAGTCCCTGGAGATCTCCGGCCAAGTCTCGCAAGATCTCGGGCCAAGTACGGAAGGCGCCAATGCCCAAACATGTCCAAAGCCAAAGCCCGTAGTCCACCGCAATTTAAGCCATCTCCCCAAACAGGGCTCCTGCACAAACCCAAGTTCATTCCACCAAACATCAATGGTTTTCAAAACAAAACACCCTTTTCCTAAGAAAATATTACAAATCAAATCTACTTCTTCCACTATCCCCTTCTCCTACTCCCACGTCTAGACAAATGAAAACGGAGTCATTCTGATTGAAAAAAATGTCACGGAGGCATTAATGACACCAGGTTCCTCAGATATGTTTGAAAATGATTAATAGGGTGAAATAAACTCTGAAACAAAGAGTCCTTTTTTTCTTTTTCCCTCTCTATATTAGGGATTGAGCCCCAAAGGCATTCTACCATTGAGTTGCATCCCCAGCCCTTTTTAGTTTTTGTTTTGAGATAGGATCTAGTGAAGTAGCCCAAGCTGGCCTCTAACTTGCAAACCTCCTGCCTCAACCTCTCCTGTAGCTGGAATTACAGGCATGTGCCACCATGCAGCCTCAACTAAGAGTCCTAACATGTGCTTTTCATATTGATATTCTCTCCCTAACCATAACTTTCAGCTCTGCTGCATGTCCACCTCCTTCACAGCCACTAACCCTACCCTTTGGAGCTCCACCGATGGTTAGATATTGGGAGACCTCCCTACACCCCCTACTTGGAATAAACTTGAACTATTTAACCAAAGTCATGGGAGCATTTGGACTACTCTGTCCCTTGCCCTTCTGCCCCATCTCCTCAGCTAATGGCTTAGCTTTGTTTCCTCCTGCTTCTATATTCTGCCAAGAAAATCAAACAGTAACTGGTTAGTTACTACAAAATTTATGGTTTCCAGTTGTAGCTGGGCCATTTGCCCTGCTCAGCAGCTCCTTTGCAGCACTAGTGGACTTCATGCTCATTCCTCACAGAGGTGGCCTAGTCATCAGGCAGATCCTTGCCTCCATCACTGCCACCACAAGACAGTTTCCACTGTGTGCCAGGTATTGTTCTAAAACCATACTATGTGCTGATGGTAACCTTCACAAAAAGCTATTGGGCATCAAATCCCTCCACTTCCATCCCCCTACCTAATGATTTATCTGTATCTCTACCCATCCTTCAGGCCTTTCCTTTCCACCAATGTTGCCGCCTGAAGCGATGGCCGCTTGGAGCAATGAAGCCGCGGGAAGAAGTTCAGAGGCAAACTGGAAACAAACAGCTTTTTATTCTGATAACTTTTCTCTCTGGCTCTAACAACGACTAACACGCGCCGCACACACCACCAAAATGGCGCTGACCCGATCAGCAATCTCGGCCAAGTCACTAGAGATCCCGGGCCAAGTCCCGCGAGATCCCAGGCCAAGTCCCGTGAGACTACGGAAGGCAGCAATGCCCAAAACTCTATGGCCCATAGTCAACCGCAATTTAAGCCATCTCCCCAAACAGGGCTCCTACACACCAAGATTTTTTTTCTTTGCCCTGTAGGGTTTCAAACCCAGAGCCTCACCCATCTCAGGCAAGGGCTCTGCCACTGAATTACATCCCCAGCTTGTCCACCAGTAATTTTGATCCCAATTTCCCCAGCATCCCAGAGGTCTAACTCCACTATTGGTTCTTCCCATGTTCCCCTATGGAACTGCTCTGTCAACTGTTCTGATAAAACCCTGTTTGCCAGACCCAGTGGCTGCCCCTGGATCCTCACCCTTTCTAAACCTCAGAGGCACTTTTTCCCCTGGTGACCCTTACCCGCAGTCTTCCCTACTTCAGCACATGGGATGCAGTTCTCCTCTATCTTCCCCTATTCTATGATGGATGCTCTCATTTGCTTCTTGTTTGTTTTTTAAGTGAATTTTTAATTGACAGATGATCGTACAAATTTATGGGGTACAGTGAGATTATTTCAATGCATGTGTAAACTGTGTAAGGATCAACTCAGTATGTGTAGGTTATTCATTATCTCAAACATTCATCATTCCTTTCTTTGTGATGAGAATTCCCAAAATCCTCTCTTCTGATTAGTTTTATATATAATATATATGTGTGTGTGTGTGTGTGTGTGTGTGTGTGTGTAATTAACTATAATCTCCATTCTGTGCAATAGAAAAACAGAATTTTATGAGTTTATACCCATTAACCAATTGCCTCCCTTCCCTCCACTTGCTTTTTTTTTCAATGCAGATTTTTTATTCTATTATGGTTTGGATATAAGCTGCCCTTCCCTCCCAAAAGTTCCTGTTAATTTAGGAGTGTTACCAGGAGAAATGATTGGATTATGAGAGCAGAAACCCAATCAATCTACCCTAGATTAAATTGGCTAAGTGGATGGTATCTATAGGCAAGAGGAGCCTGGCTAGAGGAGGTGGGTCACTGGGGGCATGCTCTAAAAGTACTGTTCTTCCGTGGCCCCTTCCTCTTCCTCTCTCTCTCTCTGCTTCCTGACACTCCCATGAATGAGCTCAGTAGCTTTCCTCCACTGGGCCCTTCCCCCATGTTATGCTGCCTCACCTGGGGTCTATAGCCAGGGAGTCAGCCGTCAGTGGACTGAGACCTCTGAAACCATGAACCCCAAATAAACTTTCCCTCCTCTAAGTTGTTCTTGTTGGCTGTTTTGGTCACAGCAACATAAAAGCTGATTAACTCAGACACCAACGTCAGACCACAGGAATCCAAATCTCTAGCTGAAGGGTCCAAGAATTTGTAGTTTTCAAATCTCTGCAGGTAGTTTTGCTGCACAACCCAGGGTTAAGAGCAACTCATCTTAATGATACAAAAACAAAAGATAAACATTGGATGATTCCGCTTATGAAGTACCTAGAATAGTCAAATTCATAGAGAAAGGAAGAAACACAAACGGTACCAGAGCCTTTTCAAGCCTCTGTGTCACCACTTTTTTTTTTTTTTTCTCTACCTGAAAGGACTTCCCCTGCTTTCTTGCCTGATTAATTCCTACAGCTTCTAAGGCTCTGCTCAGGGATGGGGCTGGACTAAATAGCCATTTTGCGTTCTCTGTCTATCTTCCTTGCTTTAAAATATCATTTGATGCACAGCTTCGGCTCTTGCTTATGTGTTATTAATTCCTAAGTCCATCTCTAGCCCTGGAAGTGCTCCCAAGTTCTGGCTCAAATTCACACTTCCCACTAGCTCTCTGCCACTAGACACCTGCTTTCCCTCGGGCATCTCAAACCCAACATGTCCAAAACTCAAGTTGTCATTCTTGCCTTTCCTACCCTGCTTTTCCTCCCGTGTTTTCTATTTCAAAACCTGGCATGTGTTGTGTGTGTCAAGTAATGAGAACAATGCCTGGTAGCCGTTAACTGTTCTATGAGGGTTAGTAATATGGTTAGCAATAGAATTATTATGATAGAATAATAGTGACTTTCAGAAATGTGGCGAGGCTGGTGTTGAAGGGCCATCATTTGGCAGCACCTCCAGATTTAAAATAACTTAAAAGCCAGCCTCAACACATACTGAGTTGATCCTTACACAATTTACACATGCATTTTTCGGATAGAAAAGGAAACGGTTAATGATATAACTTGCTTGCACTGGAGGCTAAGTATTGTAGTTTATTTCCTCCAGAGCACTATTAGGTTCACCAAAGATAGCTTTCTTTGAAAGTGGAGCTTTGCAAAAAGGCCTCATGAAGGGTAGAAATGGCAAGATATGTGATATATATATTTAGGCTACAAGGATACAGATGACAACATGTTGAGCAACTTTCTGTCCCTCTAATCAAGAGGCATTATAGATTTATACAAAGCATTCAAACTATGAATTAATGATTGACTAAACAAAACAGGTATGATATTGTCAAAGATGAGTCGCTATGAATGGAGAAATAAAATATAGTATACACATACAATGGAATATTATTCAGCCTTAAAAAATGAAGGAAATTCTGACATATGCTACAACATGAATAAACCTTGAAGACACCATGCTAGATGAAATATGCAAGACACAAAAGGATAAATATTGTACAATTCCACTTATTTGACATACTTGGAGTAATCAAATTCATACAGACAGTAGAGTGATAATTGTCAGGGGCTGGGAGGAGATAAAAATGGAGAACTATTAATTAATAGATATGGACTTGTTTAGTGGCAGAGCGTATGGTGGGGACCAAACCCAGGGCTTTGCACGTGTTAGACAAGCATTCAACACTGAACTACACCCCCACCCCAAGATGTTCTGGTTCAGAAAAATGAAGACATTGGTTGTGGAGATTGATGATGGCAATGATTGCACTGTTGTGAAAGTTCTTAATGTCATTGAACTTAAATACACTTTAAAATAAGTAAATTGAATCCAGGCACTATGGTACACACACCTATAATTCCAGCAATTTGAAAGGCTGAGGCAGGAGAATCACAAGTTCGAGGCCAGCCTCAGCAACTTTTTTTTTTTTTTTTTTTTTTTTTTGTACCAGGGATTGAACTCAGGGGCACTCGACCACTGGGCCACATCCCCAGCCCTTTTTTATATTTTATTAGAAACAGGGTCTCACTGAGTTGCTAAGTGCCTCGCCATTGCTGAGGCTGGCTTTGAACTCGCGATCCTCCTGCCTCAGCCTCCCAAGTGCTGGGATTACAGGCATGCGTCACCGCGCCCAGCTCTCAGCAACTTTTAAAAGAGACTCTATCTTAAAATAAAATATAAAAATAAAAATCTAAATGTGGGGCAATAGAGGGGTTCAAGCAGCAGTACTAAAAAAAAAAAGGTAAGGTAAGATGGTAAATTTTATGTCATGTATTTTTTTAAATATTTATTTTTTAGTTACAGGTGGACACAATATCTTTGTTTCATTTTCATGTGATGCTGAGGGTCAAACCCAGTGCCTCACACATGCTAGATGAGCGCTCTACCTCTGAGCCACAACCCCAGCCCTCATGTATAGTTTACTACAACAAAAAATATTCTAAGACCAGTCATGGCAGCACACTCCTATAGTCCCAGCTACTCAGGAGGCTGAGGCAGGAAGATCTTTTGATACCAGCCTGGGCAAGATATTAAGACCCATTTAAAAAAAAAAAAAAAAAAAGACAGAAAGTAGCTGAGTGATGTGTTACTTCCAGGCTGAAGCAGGTAAAAGCCATTGTGTCTCCTCCATCTCTTTTTCATATTATGGTGCCTTTGTCAGGTGAGAAGTCGGTAGATACCACAGGATACAGGAAGCCTCAAGATGCTATTTCTTATAGAAAGGCTCACTCTGCATTATTTCTATGAGAAACAAACTTTTGTTTTTTTAAACCACTAAGATTTGTGGATTTATTCGTTGCCATAGCATATCCACACCTACAATGACTAATACAGTGAGTAACTGTAAGTGATAATGTGGGGGTCATGATTAGTTTCCCCATTTGTTGGAAGAGTCCAATTCTATCTGTGGCCTTCATTAAATACTGAAAACACTAGAGGGCACAATTGAGTTGTGGAAAACTTTGGTCAATGCTGGAAAAGAAGCAAGGTAGGGCATCTTGTGAAAATTGAACAATGCAACAGAAAACTAGGTAGTGAAAATCATTAGCTTTGAAAGCAGTTGTATCCTCTATAAATTGGTTGGCTACCTTTCTTCCTTTGGGCTAATTTTAAAACATATTTTACACTTTGATTTTAACGTAAAAGTTAATATTACAAAAATATAAAGCATATATATTTACAAATATGAATACATACGTGAGAAAACTAGTGGCAGGGTTCTCAGTGGAAGAGTTTGTTTCCCATCCATACTTTTGCTTTCTTTAGGTCTTCCTGTCTACTGGCAAGGACTGAGTGGTCACGAATCCCTGTGCTTTCTACCCCTGTCAGCTGAGAAAGCTGAAGTTTCTAAGGTCTCCTTAGGATAAGAGGTGACCAGATGTTCCAAACATCAAGCTGTTACAGGAAGCTCCCACCCACTCCAAATGTCATGCTGAGTTCCCAACAGACTTCCCTTTCCCGTTTCCTTTTCCCCCCTCTTTCTAATTTTTTTCTTCAAAGTCTATTCAAAAGCTGCTGCCCAAATCATCTTCCTCTATTGTTGCTCTGATGACATCATTCCCTCTTTACCTAACTGACCCCTGTCTTTGGTCTCCTGGTCAAGGTTTGTCTTCAGATTTATAGACTGCCTCTGTGCCTGTTCCTTCCTCATTATTTCTTGCATCTCACCAATTGCTACACAGGACTGTCTCCCCCTACACCCTCCCTCACATGACCCTTATGGTACTGGGATTGAACCAACGGGCGCTTTGCCACCTATAAAAATCCCCAGCCATTTTTATTTTTTTATTTTGAGGCAAGGTCTCACTAAGTTGCTGAGAATCTGGCTAAACTACTGAAGCTGGCCTCGAACTTGAGTTCTTCCTGCCTCAGTCTCCCAAGTCGCTGGAATTACAGGTGTGTACCACCACACCCAGTCGGAATTGTCATTTTTGATGTGCTGTCATTGAAGGATCTGTCTATCTTTACTTCTAACAAAGACAGTATTCTCATTGCACTGTTGCAGACTTTCCTAAGACTATTCCAAACTCATTTCAATTGTGTATTCATTGCTTAAGAATATATTTGGCATCTTCTACAGGTATAGCATTGTTCTAGCACCATAAAAGGAAGTGGGAAAGAAGTAAAAACAAAAAAAAAATGATCCTTGAACTCAAAATTACCAAGAAGCCATTCAAGTTGGGAATTTGGGGAAATAACTAAAATTTATTCTCTTTTAAAAAACCAAGGGGATGAACAGCAGGGGGAAATTATGCAATGATGTAAAATAACTACACTATCCCATGGGGAGATTTGCAGTCATTCTAATTATTTTATCTTGTCAAGATTATAACTTCAATTAAAAATTTCTTGACCTGTAGCTACCCAGGAGGCTGAAGCGAAGGATTGTGAATTCAAGGCCAACCTGGGCAATTTAGCAAGAATCTTGGGGGAAAAAAATCAAGTTTTAAATAGGTGGTAAGGATACAAATCCCACACTGAATCACAACATTTTTCTCCTTTCACTGCATGCCATGATCCTATTCAAAAAGGAAAAACAATTTCTTTGAGCAAGCTTAGGATAATACAATATATAGTGTCATATCAACAGAGGAAAATATAGTAATAGAAAAAGGGATTTGGGTCAAACCCAAGACATTAATATGAGGAAAGCTACAATCTGGAGTAAACAATATCATTTAGTGAACCAAACTACCCTGATACTACAAAAGATTATAAAATGAGACACTGTGGTTATGAGGTGGGTGCCAAGGCTTATGCCTATAATCCCAGCAGTCTTGGAGGCTCAGGCAGGAGGATCACGAGTTCAAAGTCAGTCTCAGCAAAAGTGAGGTGCTAAGCAACTCAGTGAGACCCTGTCTCTAAATAAAATACAAAATAGGGCTGGGGATGTGGCTCAGTGGTCAAGTACCCCTGAATTCAATCTCCAGTTACCCCCCCCCAAAAAAAAAAAACATGCTGTGGTTATGATCTCCTGATATCAGTGTGTTGCATAGAAGATCCACTATGCATTGATATAAAATTTTGAAATTTTAACACAGGGTAAATACTACACAAATAATCACATTTTGAAGGAAATCACTTTTTCTCCCCTGGGCTCCATGGATGCGAGGCATGAAACATTTACATGCTTAAAATTTTAAAAAATATAAACTTCAACATTTTAAAAGAATGTTTGATAGAAAAATTTATTTGATAGAATAAATATGCCATATTCACTAAGTTTTGCTTTAATATTTCTCATTAAACAGTAATCACCACTTATTAAGTACTTACTTTGTACCATGTACTACATGAAATGCTTTATGCTTTTTTAAAATTTCATTCTCTGTTGGGACATTCCGGACGCTGTCTGCCGAGGGGATGGAAAAACTCTGGCTCTGGTTGCTTACCTCGCCCTGTGGAGGACAGGGGCTAAGCAGGGGGGCGTGGCTATGACGTATAGTGAGAATCGGAACCACCCTGCTGGTCACTGATTGGTTATGTTTGGGCCTTTATAAGTATAGACCACCTTTTAATAGATGAGTCTTTGGCTTCCGACCAAAACTCCCTGGGTGTGGCCTTTGTGTCGCCAGGTAGGCTAACCCCGTCCCTCTCTGCTGGTCAGAAAGGGATTTCTTCTGGGCCCTGAAGGGGGTTGGTTAAAGACCTTGGCTCCTTTAATATAAGTAACGCAGCAATTCTCAAACAACAACCTGATGATCGAGAAACAATTACTATTTCCAATTTATGGAGAAGGAAACATGAGAAGCAGCTTGCTCAAGGTCACACATCATAGCTGAAATTCAAACCAGCAAGGTACTCTTCAGCATCATGCTATACAACCTCAGCAAAAGGAACTTGAGTACATACATGTTCAGAATTAAATACATAGACCATGGGACTGGGGCTGTAGCTCAGTGGTAGAGCCCTTACCTAGCACGGGCCAGGCCCTGGGTTTAGATCTCTAGCACTACAAAAAATTATTTAATTAATTAATTCAATATGTTCCACTCTGAGGTTTTGGTGGAACCAATTAGGGATAATTAACTTACTACATTACTTGTCAATGATAAAACTTTATGGCAGTTAACTTCATGGTTCAACTTGACTGGGCCATGGGTGGCCAGCATTTGGTCTAATGTTATTCTGGATGTGTGTATGAGGATTTTCTGGATAAGATAGCATATGAAGCATTAAGTTGAATAAAGCAGACTGCCTTCCTTCAGTGTGGGTGGTCATCATCCCTTTCTTCCTCCCCATCCCAAGTACTGAACCCACACGTGCTCTACCACTGAGCCACATGAACACATGCCTCTGCTTTTAATTTTTTCTATCTATCTATCTACCTATCTATCTATTTATTTATTTGAGACAAGATCTCACCAAGTTGCTGAGTCCTCATATTTGCCATCCTCCTACCTGAGCCTCCAAGTCGCTGGGATTACAGGCATGCTCCAACCGTACCCCACTTATCCAATTCTTTGAAGGCCTGAATAGAGCCCTGAGCAAGAAAGAATTACCCATGCCTGACTACCTTACAGTTTGAACATGGCTTTTCCCAGCTCTGAGTTTTGCACTGAAACATCGAGTCTTCCTACTTTGCAGGCCTTCATAAAATTGCAATGCATTGTGGTATATTCATACATGCACCTGGTATAATTCGGTCAATTCCATTCCCCAGTTCTCCTTCCTTTCCCTCTTATCCTCCCATTCATTTCTGGTTTTTCACAAGTTGCACAATGAAGAAAATACTTGATAATGGAAATGTTATGTAAAATATTTTTGGTTTCTAAGTAGAAAAAAAGATCAAATATCTTAAAACATAATTATGATAAGGAAATTAATCAACATACCGAGAATAAAAGTCCCCTGTTTGTGACAAATATCTAAAAGTACTCCTTTCTATAACGATCCTATTCTATAGTCAAGCTGGAACTACACCAGCTGCTCTCCCACGTCTACAGCTTGGTGACTAACCCCACAGAGGGCACTTCACAGCTACTATAATCGTATAAGCCAGTTCCCTACATGTCTATGTATATGCACATCCTGTTGGCTCTGTTTCTTTGGGAAACCCTAACCCAAACTTCTTAAGGTTCACCCAAGAAATTTTCCTAATAGCCAGGGAGAATGGAGAAATAATGACCCTTAACATTTCCCAGTTCCTGTCTGAATCATGTAAAAACAAATGGTTTGTTCCAATCATGACTCTTATCACCTAGTAGTCATTTGAACTTGAGTAATTCATTTCATCTATCAGAGATGCATTCATTCATTTGTTCCTTTAATTCAACAAATACAGGCAGAATGCCTTTTCTGTGCCAGGCACTATAAGGACTAGGTTAATCACTGGAAATAGTGGGTTAGGCACTGAAAATATCAGAGTAGATAAGATAAAGTCCTCAGCCTTTAAAAGTTCAATGTAGTGAGAGTTGAAGGCAGTTGATAGAAAAATTCACATTGAAAGTGCAAGAGTTGTAAATGTTGACTCATTAAGAACCCTCACCTCCTACTCTAACCTACACAAACCATGTACAAACTTGGATGACTCTGTTTCATGCACATTTTAGATCCAAAGTGTGCTATGCCCTTATCTTCCCTCTTGGGAATGGCTTTCTGTAACTCTCCCTGCATTATGTCCCACTGCCTCTTCAAATCTCTTGTTAGCTGCCTCAGCCTCTTAATCTACCCCTTCTCTAAATTTCTGAAGATTTTGTTTTTAATGGTCTTCATTAGCATTTTTAAAATGAACTATTACTCATCTTTATATATGATATTCTACTGTTAAGCTTCAAAAAGTAGGGTATGTTCTTTTAATTCTTTGTTTTATGAAATAGAATAACCATCTTTTTCCTCCCATGTATTTGTGTGGAACTAGGAATTGAATCCAAGCCCTCATGCATGCTAGGCAAGTGCTCTATCACTGAGCTACATGCCCAAATATGTTTGTTTTAAGGCAGGGTTTCATGAAATTGCCCAGGCTGGCCTTGAATTTGCAATCCTCCTGCCTCAGCTTCTCACATCGCTGGGATTACAGGTGTGTGCCACCAGGTCCTGCAGATTCTTGCCCATTTCTTGAGTAACAGTAATGATTTTCTGTTGTTGACTCAGCATAAGAAACTGGAAAATCACTTCATTTCATTTCTGGTTTTTCACAAGTTGCACAATGAAGAAAATACTTGATAATGGAAATGTTATGTAAAATATTTTTGGTTTCTAAGTAGAAAAAATGATCAAATATCTTAAAACATAATTATGATAAGGAAATTAATCAACATACCGAGAATAAAAGTCCCCTGTTTGTGACAAATATCTAAAAGTACTCCTTTCTATAACGATCCTATTCTATAGTCAAGAATTAAAGCAATCTTTGAAAAATGCTTAAACCGTTTACAACTTGCAGTCGAAATATATTGATATGTGGTTAATGAAATGAGCACTAGGAAAAAAAGCAAATTAAAAACAACTTTTTAATTTGTAGAGGCAATGGAGAGATGTGATTATGAATCAGTCTCCTTATAACCACAAACCTGGTTAGCATTCCTAAGGTTCAGTTTACTTTTCTTGAAGATACATAAATTAGAATTTTTTTCACATAGAAGAATCTATTATTAGTGCATTATAGTTATACATAGTACTGGAATATTCATTTTGACATATGCATAAATGCAGATAACAGTTTTCTCCATTTCAGTCCCCAGTCCTTACACTTTCTTTCCCCTGATCCCCTTTCTCTATTCTATTAGTCTTTCTTCTATTTATTATTTATTTTTTAATTGATGCATTATGGTTATACATAAAATTGCAATGCATTGTGGTATATTCATACATGCACCTGGTATAATTCGGTCAATTCCATTCCCCAGTTCTCCTTCCTTTCCCTCTTATCCTCCCTCTCTCTTGGTCCCCTGCTTCTACTCTACTGATCTCCCTTATATTTTCATGAGACCCCATTTTTTAAAATATTTTTTAAGTAGTACATGGACACAATGCCTTTACTTTATTTATTTTTATGTGGTGCTGAGAATCAAACCCAGTGTCTCACGCATGCTAGGCAAGCACTCTACCACTGAACTACAACTCTAGCCCTGTGAGATCCCATTTTTTTTATTCACTGTTTCCTCTTTAGCTTCTGCCTTATGAGAGAAGACATTTGACCCTTGACTTTCTACGTCTGGCTTATTTCATTTAGTATGATGTTCTCCAGTTTCATCCATTTGCCAGCAAATGACATCTATTGCATTCTTCTTTATGACTGAGTAGAACTCCAGTGTGTGTGACATTTTTTTTATCCATTCATTGTTGATGGGCACCTAGATTAGTTCCATAACTTGGCTACTATGGATTGTGCTGCTATAAATATTGGTATGCATATATTGCTATAGTATTCTATTGTTCTTTTGGACAAATACTAAGGAATGTGATAGCTGGGTCATATGTTGTGTTGGTTTAATTCCTAATTTTTCAAGGAATCTCTCTACTGCTTTCCAAAGGGGTCGTACTAATTTGCAGTCACACCAACAATATATAAGTGTACCTTTTTCCCTTGCATACTTGCCAGCAATAAATTAGAATTTTATTTATTTATTTATTTTTTTGGTACTGAGGTCTCTACCCCTGCCTGAAAGGAATTTCTATCTAAAGGCTGACAACTATTTCTATCTGTGAATGACAATGTCAGGTGGTAAATACTGACTTGAGAACTGATGCATGAAGCCCAGCGCGGTGGTGCACGCCTGTAATCCCAGCCGCTTGGAAGGATTCATAGTTCAACGTCAGCCTCAGCAAAAGTGAGGCACTACGTAACTCAGTGAGACCCTGTTTCTAAATAAAATACAAATACAGCTGGGGATGTGGCTTAGTGGCTGAGTGCTTCTGAGTTCAATCCTTGGTAGGTATCCCTTCCCCCAACCCCCCCCCCCAAAGGGGGAAAAAAAGAATTAATGCAGGGATTTAGCTTTTATTTTGAATGGTAATACTGGGGAGTAAACACAAGGACATTTTACCACTGAGTTACATTCCCAATCTCCTGCCCTTTTATTTTGAGACAGAGTCTCACTAAGCTTTTTAGGGCCTTGAATTTGCAACCTTCCTGCCTCACCCTCCAGAGTCCCTGGGCTTACAGGTATGTACCATGATGCCTAGCTATTCTCTTTTTCATTGGCATAAATTGAAAAGGACATTTTTCACAGACAAGATATTTCTAACTCTCGGGGGTTTCTTGTTTCATTCATTCCTAAATTTATAGGTCTTCTGTGAGGAATTAATGTTACGATGATGTAAAATACTAGTGGTTTGCCTGAACTTGTTAATTGTGAAATAAATGACCAAAAAGCTTTTATGTGGATAGTCACTCTAAGTACTTCTTCACACTGGTTATGCATAATTCCTTCTTGGCTATTATGTGTTCTCCCTATACCTGGAAGAAATCTATAATCTGATTTTCACAAAAGCAGTTTTAACTCCTTTTATGATTTACAACAAGTGTTTTTTCTCTACATCACTTTCTTTGTGGGAAGCATTTTCTCAAGAATTGGTCCAAATATAAGATTATAGCTTAAAACAAAACAGGACAAAACTCAGCCAGGGGTCTCTATTTCTTTCCTTTTTTTTTTTTTTTTTTTTTTGGCAGTGCTAGGGATTGAACCCAGGGCCTCTTGCACACTAGGCAAGTGCTCTACTATTGAGCTACATCCTAATCCCTCTATTCTCTAAATTCCATGACAAATTTGCAAAATAAATGGTCTATTAGGTATCAGCAACTGTACTCAAATTTAACAATTAACCCAGACAGGAGCACATGCCTGTAATCCCAGGTACTTGGGAGACTGAGGCAGGAAGATCACAACTTCAAAGCCAGCCTGGGCAACAGCATAGACCCTGTCTCAAAATAAAAACATAGAAAGGGCAGGTGATGTAGCTAAGTGGTAAAACACCCCTGGATTCAATCCCCAATGCTGCAGGGGGAAAAAATGAACAATTTATAGCATTATAAAGGAATCATGACTGAGGTTATAGCTTAGTGGCAGAGCACTTGCCTAGCACATGTGAGGCACTGGGTTTAATCCTCAGCATCACATAAAAATAAATAAATAGAATAAATGTATATATATATATATATATATAAAAAAAGAATCATATGGGGCTGGGTTGTAGTTCAGTGGTAGAGTGGGTGGTTAGCACACTCAAGATCCTGGATTCGATCCTCAGCACCAGAAAATAAAAATTTAAAAAGGGAAATAATGTGAAGCATTTCTCTGTGACTGGTAAATATAAAGTTAAATATTCAGAATTTGAGCCAAATCAAATGTCAAAAAGTCCTTGTAGTTAGAATAAATGTACAGTATAGATCCCATAGCAGATGAAAGTTAAGAAGGGAGATGTCTGAGTAAATATCTTCTATTTATTTTGAATAACTGAAATAATGAAAAACGTACTAAATACATGCATACATTGTGTGGGGATATATTTTGGGCAGGAACTGATACTATAGAACCATACAATGAAGAAAACTACCAGGCTTGGCTCAGAGAAACTGGACCTAATTCAAGCTGGATCTGGTACCACCAAAGTATTTTTAACTGAGTTTCAGTGTACTCACAGATTTAAAAAAAAAAAAAAAAAAAAAAAAAAAGCAAAAAATAAAACAGGGATAAGACTAATCTAAATTCATTAGTGTAAAAACACAGGTCAGGTTTTTACTAAAGAGCTTGCAACAAATGAGGGTCTCCAATTTGTATTGCCAAGAGCTTGGAAACTACTTGAGAAACAGGTATCATAACAAAAAATTTTTTGTTTGCTGAATTATTAGAAGAGTGGCTATGTGGGTATACCAATGAATACAACCATTGTCAAAAAAAAAAAAAAAAAAAAAAAAAAAGGAAGACAATTTGCCATTTGATCTTTTCTTTTTAATTGCATAGACTTCTACCATTCAGCTAAATTCTGTTTCCCATTTCTCATGCATGCTATTATCATTTGCCTTCCTTGGAAGCAAATTAGAACAACTCTAGTCGGAGCAAAAACACTAGACATATTTGTTTGTGACCAAATCCAGCTGAACTAAAGTTGAAGAAATCTTTTTTTTTTTTTTTTTTTTTTTTTTTTTTTTTGTGCTGGGGCTTGAAATCCAGGGCCTTACACATGCTAAGCACACCACTGATCTATAAACCCAGGTGAAGAATTCTTCATACTAATAGAACAAAACGAATTACAGCAAGGTTTTTTTTTTTTGTTGTTGTTTTTTTTTTTTTTTTTTTTTTTTGTACCAGGGATTGAACTCAGGGGCACTCAACCACTGGGCCACATCCCCAGCCCTTTTTTGTATTTTATTAGAGACAGGGTCTCACTGAGTTGCTAAGTGCCTCGCCATTGCTGAGGCTGGCTTTGAACTCATGATCCTCCTGCCTCAGCCACCCAGTGCTGGGATTATAGGCGTGCGACACCGCGCCCGGCCAAGGTTTTTTTTAAAAGGGAATATTCTTTAATACAGAAAGACTTCTTTTTAAGTTAAATTATTTTTAAATGAAGTTTCTGCTACTCCACCAAAATCTTGTGCTCCACAGAGGGCACTTGTGAGAGAGCTGATGGCCTTAACTGAGTTGATGACTATTCCTCCCTCATCCTCTTTAATGCTTTATTTCCTATTGATGAAAACTTCTTATTTTTTAATGATATTCACCTCCCAAAGTACAAATTTTATAAGTGGAAAAAGGCTAAAAGTTTGCAGGTCAATTTAAAACTTTAAAAAATTTTATTGTCAGAATCTTAGGCTGACATAGTTGTTGAACGCTAGCTCTAAAACTATTTGGGGTTCAATTTCCAGCTCTACCACTACTAGCTGTATGATTTTGTCTAAGTCATTTACTTTTCTTTCCCTCATTTTCCTTGACTATAAAAAGAGAATGATTAGGGCTGGGGATGCAGCTCAGTGGTAGAACTCTTGCCTAGTATGACAAGGCCCTGGGTTTGATATCCAGAGCTGAAAAAAGGTGTTGGGAGGGATTATTCTCTGCTTGATAGTTTCATAGTTTGTGGTGAAGACTGAGTTAACACATAGAAAGTTCAGAACCTGACACATGCATGATTAAGTGTACAAGGAATGTTACCTGCAAGTTTTACAAAAGCAAATGAAGAATTTGCTACTACTAAATTGAAAGTGTAAATTGACTAAATTTCATAGGAGGGGCATTACAAATCAGCTAATACACTAATTTTTAACTTTTTGACTCTAACTCATGGTGAAAAAATGTATTTTATATCATGGTTCAGTATGCACACATATATAAGGGAAATGAAAGTTTTGTGAAGTAATGCTGTGTATGTACAGTGTGCTTTGATGTTTCTTTTTTATATAAAAGGTGTTGGTTGCCACTCACTAAATTGATTTTGCCACTAAGGAATTATAAACCACAGTCCAAAAAACACTGGTCTAACACAGTTCCTTCCCTTTACAGTAGAGAAAACTGAACTCCTAAGAAATTGGAAATTTTACTTGTTCATGTTAGATAATATAACTACATAGAGGCATAAAATTCTGGGAACAGAATATTTTTAATTGAGATATAATTTACAGCCAGCAGCGGTGGTACATGCCTATAACTCCAGTGAATCAGGAGGCTGAAGAAGGAGGATCACAAGTTCAAAGCCAGCTTCAGCAATTTAGCAAGACCCTAAGCAACTTACAAGACCCTGTCTCAAAATTAAAAAAAAAATTTTTTTAAAGGTGTGGCTCAGTAATTAAGTACTCCTGGGTTCAATCCCTGGTACCAAAAAAAAAAAAAAAAAAAAAAGAGAGAGATAATTTACACTAAATTAAAATTCATCTTTCAGAGTGTATAGTTGAGTTGTACAAAGCTTTGCAACCATCACCACTAATTCCAGAATATATCCATCACCCCAAAAAGAATTTGTTTTACTCCAAAAATATTGCATTGTCATAGCTTTTTAAATAATCAAATTTATCAAATACTTAATAGGACTTTGCATAGTTCTGTGCTATTAACCATCGCAAGATTTGATATTTCTCTATTCTTTGGTGTTTCTTTTTTTTTCTTCCTTCAAATATCTTCCAGATTCTTCAGGGCAAATGGTAAACACTTAAGAATGGGTCTTATGTACTCTAAACAGACTCAGGAAATGCTTTGTTCTTTGGATGTATGGCACAGCATCTCAAAGGAAATGAGACTGGTAATTTTTACAGAGAATATGTGAAACTTCAGACAAAAGCTTTAAAAAGTTGTTTATTTTGGAACCTTTTATAAAAGGGGGATTTCTTTTTTCTATTTCAAGGTTAAGTAAAATCCACAACTATATAACAGGTCCCTAACAGGTTTAAGGAGAACCTAAATATTTTCTTGCACAGTTCATATAAAATTTTTAAAGTCACTCACCAAAGCAGGAATCAAATTTTCCAGTCTGTGGTTTTCACAACATCTATTCCTTAGTCTCTTATTCTTAGTCTCTTATTGCTTCTATGTTAATTTGTTGGAATTAATTTTATATAAAATGAGCCAAAATGTCAATTTTCTATTTTATGCCAAAATTATCTGGTCTCCAAAAGGAAAACTCTACTTTAGTCATGTTTGGATTTTTTAAACAGCATCCTCTAAACTGTAAGAGTCATTATATATAATTTGAATCTTCTGTGCATGATTGTTTATTCTTTAGTAAAACTAGGTTTTAGTATTCATAAGCTAAAATACTTACGCAAATTGAACTTCAGAACTCACGGTTCAAATAATTTGAAATGGTTATAGGTTAGTTCACTTCCAAAAAATAAAAAATAGTCATAAAACTAGAAGATAGTTTTTTTTTAAAGTGACTAATTCTTTTAGTTAAAAACCCCTCAAGAAATTTTAACCAAACTAGGCATAAGCTATAAAAACTTATTTATCTCTAATAAAAATCTCCAAAAGAAAAATATTTTAATATAAAATTTGGTAGACTTATATTTTCTCTGGGAAATAAGGCCCTAATAGTCTTTGAAAATCTACAAATATTTATATGCCTTGAATTTTAGTATGTCCTATTCATCTCCAGTTTCTCCAAGTTAATAATCATAGGAATGCTTTTAATATAGACCAAAATATACAAAATTTATTGGAAGACACTATATACTTTTTTTTTATAAATGAATAAGCTGATTTTTAAAAATATTTAAAAATCTTACCTTCTGTTGGGCTATTATTAACTATTATGGGCTCTTAATGGTTATCATGCAAGGCTTAACTACACTTACCCAGACTTGGTAGATTAAAATGTAAACCGTAGATAACACAGATATTTTGCATTTGGTAAGGTAATCACTTATATTGTATACATAGTCATTTCCCAGATATTTGGTTCTTTGTTTGAAGACCATGGTTTTAGGGAAGTGTCAATGAAAGGTGGAGTGGATAGCTACAAAATAATCATCTCCAGAAAGCTTGACTTTTCCCCCATTTTTTATTGATGCATTACAGTTGTACATAATGATGGGACTTGTTAGGTATTTGTACACACACACAATATAAAAATAAAATTTGGCCACAGAAAACTAGATTTAATACTTTTCTTCTGAATTGAATTTATTCTTTTAAAGCTAGTCTTATAAAGTTTGCCCTAATCCTTTCTTAGGAATATAATAATATAAAGAAAAAATTTTCTATGAGTTTATATAATCAAACATTTCTTAGGTAAGCATTTCTAATTAAAAATGCAATTTACCCATTTTATTATCCAGAATTTGGAGAAGTGTTATATCAATGACCACATAAAGCAGCACTTAAGAATAATTTCTGGGGGCTGGGGATTTAGTTCAGCATGCCCAAGGTCCTGAGATTGATCCCTAGCACTGTAAGAAAGAAAAAAAATTCTGAGGATAAAAAGAGAAAAATTAATTTTTTTCTGTGATAAGAACTTTCAGTAGAACAGGTTTTGGAGCATCTCCTTTTATCGTGTTGTTAAACTCCTCTAAGTCTAAAGGCTCCAATCTGCGAATAGGAATAGTACTGCCAACCTCCAGGGTTCTTATGAGGATTTAGGAAATTATACACATAAAGGCACAGCAGACAGTGAGGGCTCATTAATAGCCATTGCTTTTCTTGTTGTTGCTGCTGGTATTTTATCAATTCTATTACTTGAATTGCTTATATGATTAATTCACTCACATGACCAAAAACACATACCACCACAATATGGGTCTTATATTAAATATTTCTTCCATATGTAATTTCTTCATAAAGGAGAAAATTAAGTGGCAATTTCAAGTAATAAAAGCCCTATTCAGCCGGAGACATGGTGGTACATACCTGGAAACTCAGTTACCTGGGAGGCTGAAGCAGGATGATTCCAAGTTCAAGGCCATGTGGGCAACTTAGTGAGACCCTGTCTCATAATTTAAAAGAGAGAAGGGGGAACTGGGGATTTAGCTCAGTGTTAGAGCAACCCTGGGTTCAATCCCCAGTACCACAAAACAGAAAAAAAGAAAAAAGAAAAAGCCCCATTCATTTACAAGTCAAAGGAGAGTGAATACATTTGGTAAAGCATTGAAAGCAGTGTGATTTACATCAAATATTAAGATCTGGTGAGTCAGATTTCAAAATTTGGTCAGACACATAGGTAAAAAATAATGTATATAGTCAAAAAGTACAAAAAGCAGGTTTAGCTTTAAGAGATTAAAACAAGGTTTTAAAAGCATGGATTTACTCTAAACATATTTAAAATAAAAACAGTCATAGTGTCATTTTGTGAAGCCTGTTATAAAAAGTTACTTAATATCAAGTAACCTTTTATGCTTCATGATATGAGGGAACATTTTTTTTTTCTTCTTTTTGCAGTGCAGTGCCCAGATCTAACCCGGGGTGTTCTACCCCAGGGCTACATTCCCAACCTATTTGTTTGTTTGTTTATAGACGGAGTCTCACTAAATGGCCTGGCCTAGCCTCAAACCTGCAATCCCCATGCCTCAGTCTCAGTAGCTGGGATTGCAGGCCAATGTCACACACCCAGCAATGCAAGTTAACTTTAAAGAGCCTAATACATAGTTTATTTTCTAAATCATCAATGCAGGCAAACATTCTAACTTTAACTTTTTGCCTTCAAGCAAAATTGTGTTCTACTTTTCATAACCCATTTGTAAAGATTTCCAGAAAGTAGCAATCTGGTAACAATTTTAGTGGTGTTTAACTCAATGTCAGAGACACTGAGGCATTTTGACTACACATCAACTTAATGGAGCAGAAAAGTACAAGCCAAACCCTTGGTAATGGCTATAAGAACTGGGAATAAAGATTAATTACCAGCGTTCAGGACAGATCAAATCAAATGATTTTCAACATATTTTAACTCCAATTTTAGGTTGGCTCCTGTCTGAATTGTGTTGAGGATTCTGAGGGTAAAGTTAGTGTTCTACAAGAAAAAGTGTTGCTATTCATTGATTTTAAAACCATGGCTGACATGGATAGGCAGAAAGAGGGACTGACTTGTCAGCTTTCTAAGTTTGGTATATTATATGTGGCACAAGGCACATGAGTCTCAGCATCAGGGGCCTGCAATCTTTTACCTTCATTCTGGCTACACATCTGATTCATCCTTCTCTCTGTGAAAACTACTTCCCCTAACATCCACACCCAACCCCACTCTGTCAATGTGGCAGGAGATGGTAAGAAAACCGGGGGAAAGCTTTAAACAAATAATTTATGAGATATGTTAGCTCCTCATTGTTTATCAACAATGTTTATCAACATCTCTTCATTGTCAGACATGTCCTTATATATATCCATTGATAGTTCTCTTTAGACAGCTTTTGCCCAGTTGAAGAAAAGTAAAAATTATGATCCTCAAACTGCAGTCCTTGAGGGAACAAAGACACCAAGTGTTGAGAAATGGAAGGGTTACTGTGCTGTTCACAGTTATAGAATTTCACCCTGTGCCTGCCGCGCCTCTTAGCTCCATGACTATTTTCTAGTAGTCTATAGACTTTGCTCCTGGCATTTACTTTGAGATCATCTCTTGGTTTATTCTCTGCTTCAGTTCTTTCTGGTTTTCTTGCTCTTTGGCCTCAGTCATGTTATATCTACCAAAACCCCCTAATTTTAACTCTTGCTTCCTGGTGACCACTATTTCTAGGCTTACCCATAGCTTCAAACTTTCATACTCTGAATGTATGTTCACTAAGCTTGGCACTATGGGTCTAACACTCAAGGAAAAATACCTTACTTTTGCCTGATCCTCCAAATCTTTGTGTAGAGGGGTCCTCATATTCTTCCTAGTTGGGCTTATGAATAGCCTGGGCAAGGCCATGGTGGTACAGATAACTTCAGGCACCAAGTAGACCTGAGGAGATCTAGTCTTTGAATGGTGGAAGGCATTTTGAAAGGGGTGATGGTGGGGATGGTTGACAGCAGAGGTATGCATACTGCATGCCTTGTGCAGGGCCACAGGCTTTCTTTCCACTGTTACCAGGAAAAGAAAATCATCATGATGGCCTCCGTAATGGAAGCAGCAGCAGATCACTCATTGATAGAAGTTTATCTTAAAAAAATTGTTTTTTTCCTGGCAGAATCACAGGTTCCAGGGTGATTATGGACACCAACTCAACTTCTAATCTTTCAAACTTCCAGCCAAATCATTTTAAGCATTAATAAACAAATAAAACATTTTACTTTTCTAGGGAGCTAACATATCTCATAAATTATTTGTTTAAAACTTTCCCCTGGTTTTCTTACCAGTCAAACTTTCCCCCAGGCATTTCGGGACAGGTCCCTTGCGACTCCTTCACACATATACAATACCAGACCTCTATGTTGTTGTACAGGAGAGCAACATACAGGGTGGAGTAACTTCACTTGTCCATTTCATAAGTAAAAAGATTTCCGTTAAAAGTAACATCTAGCATATAAAACTCAAACAAGACTTTACAGATTCTGTCCCATTAAAAAATAAATGTTTTAAATATTCCTGGAAATAAGTTAGCCATTGAGTGTAAGATAAAACTTTCTAGGTTTTTTACAGACTAAAAGTTGGCACTGGACAATGATTATTTGAAAAAGGAAAACAGGAATTGAAATTGGTTTGTTAATAAACAAAACCAAAACAAAAAAATGATAGTGAGGAGAAGCAAATTCAAGTCAATTTAAACTGTAACTAGTAGGTGTAATTTGTAGGTGACACCACCTTTAAATCTCCATACAGAACAAATTCAAAGCTGGATAAACTAGTATTGTAAATCTGATTTTCTGAGACTGAGAGTTTAGGAAAATATTTCTACTTTGGCTATAAGTTCAGAAAGGCAACAACTCAAGGACTTTATTTTCTTGTCTTTGAAATATAAATCTAAAAATTTTTAATGTCCAAGACATCAATGGCAAATATAGTTTTAGTAATTAAATAAAGCACCATTCCATATTACATTTGCCTTTTCGTTAATGTGGATGCCTATGCTTACTTTTGGTTCATTTAGTGAGCTGAAGAAATATTTTTTACATCCTTACATGCAATTCCTTAAGTTCCTAGAATACCGGAATACTGACCCAGATGATTGTGCTATTTCATGTTTATCGAAGATGATTCTGAATTTCGCTAAAACCACAAAGGAAACCAAAAGTCCCACATTAATAATTCTGATAGTCCCACCAAACAGGAAACAAAAAGCGGAAATTAAGAGCCTGACAAGACAGAAGTGACTTCAGCAAAACAGCCTCAAAGTTTAACCCATCTCCACCTTGATTTTTTTTTAAATATGTACAACTCATAGTGCATGTATTTAGCATCTTTTTACATACAACTGTTTGTATACAAAGTATATTCATACAATTCAGGTCTTCAACCATGCATTTAGGAAAATGATATCCGTTACCCTGGTTCCTTCCGGACCCTTCCCCTTCTGCAAGGCAACTAGGAAAGGTGCATGGGTTCCGATGAATACAATACTAGTTGTGGCTGCTCCACTTTTGAGGACCCAGCCTCAGTTTCCGCAGCTGTCGAGTAGGGTCATAATACCTGTCCCAGTTCCCTCAATGGGACATTGCTAGGATCACATAAGAATACGCCGTCCCAAGATAAGCGAAAGCCGCCAACTTGGGACAGCTGCCAACAGGACTCAGCTTGGTTCCCCTCCCGGCAAGGCTGGTTCGACCTACAGTCAACAGGAAGCTCCCGGGGCAGGGACAGGATCCCGGCCTCGGAAAGAGGCCAGACGCGAACGTTTTTGGACGGCGACCAGGGTGGTGATGAGTGTGAGCAAAGCCTTCCTGGCTCACGCGGCTGGGCTGAGATTTTACTATCAACGACAAAGAGTGCGGAAGCATAGTACTGAGAAGCAAACGGCCAACCAAAAGAACTCAACCCCGTTCTCCCCCACGATAACAAAGCCCCAAAGCCTTCGGCACGACGGACCGAGAGCAAAAGGAAAGGAGGGGAGGCAGAGGGGCGGAATCGGCGCGCCTCATTCAATCGCCGCGGCAGCCAAGCCGGCCAGCCGCGGACCCGCGGGTGGGCAGCAGCGCTGCGGCCCAGCTCCGCGGGTGGAGAAGCGCCTCCTCCCCACGCCCCCTCAGCCTGCGCCGCCCCGGGAATCCGCCCCAGACCCCGCCGCCATGTTGGGTCAGGAGGAGTGAACCGGACCGGCCGCCGACCCGGACCGCGGCTGAGCGGCTCTGGGCCCGCGGAGGGGCTGGGGGCGCCGGCGCCGGAAGGCGCGAGAGTCGGGCCCGCGCGGCGCGAGTTCCGGTAAGCGGGCGGTCGCGCGCAGGTAGCCGCAGCCCCCGCCCCGAGCCCGCCCCCACCGAGGAGCGAGGGGGCGGGGCCGCGAGGGGAGGAGGTGAGAGTGAGGCCGAGGGGTGGGAGCCCGGGAATTCCCTCCTCCAGAAGTAACGAGTCCCGGGCCGGCTCTACCGTCGTCGCTACCGACTCGCGCCCAGCGCTGAAGAGGTGGAAGAGGGAGAGGGCCCTGCGGACGTTGCCTCCGCCCTGCGCCCCCTCCCCGCCGCCCCGAGCCGCAGCTGCAGCAGCGACTCATGCGAACGCGGCCGGAGGGCAGGTAAGAACCCGGCATGGCCGGGTGAGTAGAGGCGGCCGACCCCGGCCCCGGCAGCGCTAGGCCCTGGCTCTGGCGCCCAGAGGCGCCGCCGCGGCCGCCGCCGCTCCCCGCCCCCGCCGGCCCCGAGCCGGGAAGTTGGGGAGAAACTTCTCCCCTCCCCCGGCCCGGCCGGCGGGCGTGTCTCCTTGCCCGCGCTACCTGCTCGCCCCCCGACACGGTCACGGTCCCGGTCCCGGTCCCGTCCTTCCCGGTCCCGCCCAAGTCCGACTGGAGGTCCTCGGAGCGTTGGGACACCTCCCAACCCCGCATCCTCAAGGGCGTGGACCACCGGGCGAGGTTTATTTTTGCCCCCGTTGTTGGTGCCGGGGGCGAGGGAAGCGGCCTTTCTGTCCTAGAGGCTGGAGGTCTGTGTGTCTGAGTGTCGCCTGACGCCTGTGGCAACTGTGCTGGGAGAGAGGAGGACGGTGTGTGGGGCCAGTGGTGAGCCTCTAGCTTCGCTTGGTTTGATTGAAAACCGCAACATGTTTAAAGTTTTTCTTTGTTTTGGGTTGGGGGTTGGGAAGTAGATCATTCAGAGTCCACTTTTACAGCACCTTGCCACTCCACCTCACGTTTGCTTCTCGGTCCACATGTGTTAAAGAAAATTTTGTTTTATTAAAGTGGTGTTTTTTTTCCCCCTTGATAATTGTTTCCAGCTTTTGCTTTATTGGGCATGGGGCAGAGTTGTTTCAGGAAGCTTTTGGAAAATCATGTCTGGTGTAGGAGTAGCGTTATTTTTTGTTTAGTAGTGAGTGGGACACAGCGTAGTTCTGATTTGGTTGAATCATTTTCTGCATAATTGAACAGTCATAGAATAACATACGGTCAAATATTTAATAAATTATTAAATAAAAGTGTAGTAAGTGTAGTAGAACCATAACTTTGCATCCATGCCATTTATTATGTATGTTCCACTGGTGTGTTTTCACTTAGATGATTTCACATATGTATAATAAGATGATAGTGTGTATATTCATTCTTTCTAACTGTAAAATTACAGTGCCAGAAGTATCTTGGTAGTTCTAAGTGTATTTAAACCATACTGTTAAGTTTCTTTCTTTATCATGTTAAATTTCTCAAGTTAATTACACTCTAAGGAAAATATTACTAAATGTGTACTTGTGACCATGTGTTAAATCAGTAACAAGCACAATGCTTGGCACAGAGTGGACAGGAAGCATTTTGAATGGATCAATAATGAAGGGGTGTCTTGAATTAGAAGCCAACGATCTTGTATGCATCACATATGATAGTCATATGTTGTATTGTAAGAAAGTTGTATTTCATCAAGGCCAGTGATTTTATTTTTCTTACAAATGTGTGAGACCCTGCTCTGTTGACGATTAATTGTGTCTTAATTTTTGAATACTAGCTAAATCTCAGTGAAGAATTTAAATGCTGGTTGGCAATTCAGAGGGTCCTAAATTTGAAACGACAACGACAACAATTGCCTTTGATTTCAATCTAAATACAAGCTAGTTCATATCCATGTTTCCAGGATAAAAGATAAAAGGGTTCTTAAAGTATGTACTCTCCTGTAACCACCATAATATTATAGTAGCTTTAGTTTTGCAGTTAGTTTTTGCTGACTTCATAAGCCACAAAATTGACTCCTTACTTTTCAATCGAAAGTGAAATTACAGCCTTGACCTCTCTTCCTGGGATAGGTGGAATTTGTCTGTGGTCAAAATGTAATATTAATACATGGTTGAATTTTTTTGAGTTCAAGTAATTCTCAAGCTGCAAAAATTAATATTTGTGTGAAGGAAACTTATTGTATACAATGACAAAAGGATAGGCTAAATGAATAGCCGTGACCCAATATAAATGAAATATTACTAGTGCAAGACTTGTTTATATTGATAGTTGAAGTGTGCATTATTTTAAGCTGTAATTTATTACTGTGAATAGTTTTTCTTTACAAATATATTTAGCTCTCAATATAGTAAGTCAATACAATGTGGGCATCATTTTTTCTATTAGCATTATATTAAGAAAGAAACAATGAAAAATTTTTGAAAAAGCAATGCCGAGCCCTGGTGTCTAGAGATACAAGCTTTGGTGATAAAACAAAAACTTTGTTTTAAACAAACAAAACCTGCAAGGAAGTGATTTTAATAAAAGTAAAGATGGGAGAAGGGAACAGACAGTGATTGGGAAAGTTCTTTTAACCTGGAGGTGGTTACAGGGGTGCTGTCCTTAGTATAATTCATTAAGTTGTTTATTATTTCACATGGAACTTCTTTTTTATTCTCTTATGTTTTGGTACCGGGGATTGAACTCGGGGCACTCGACCAATGGGCCACATCCCCCAGCCCTTTTTTGTATTTAATTAGAGACAGGGTCTGAGTTGCTAAGTGCCTCTTCATTGCTGAGGCTGGCTTTGAACTTGCTGTCCTCCTGCCTCAGTCTTCCAAGTGCTGGGATTACAGGCGTGCGCCACCGTGCCTGGCTTCTCTTTTATTTTTTAAAGAAGCCCATGTATAATGAAAATAAGGGGCTTGGATTGAGAATTTAGTATTTGGTAGTGAATAACTTTGGAACACTGCCTGGACTTTCCTTTGCAAACAGGATTAGGCTTATTAAATCATAATTATTATATACTGGCTGGTGTTTATAACTGCCTTGAAAATGTTGCATACTCACTTCTGAATGTTCAATAATTAGATAATTTTGAAAAATTTTCTAATAAAGTTCTGGGTTTTCTTTAATATGTTAACTATTTTAATTTTGATGGCAGACACTGTTTTACTAATTTCATACATTTTTTAAACTTTTATGTATTTTAAGTGACAAATAATAGGTAATCAAAATGTACTTATTGAAGAATGGATACTATTCTCTCATCAACTACCCTATTTTTCAGAAAAGTAGGTAAAATAACAAAACAGAACTTTATAGCATCAAAGTAATAAGCATTATTTATTTTAAGTTTTGTAGAACAGTAATTTTTATTTATTTATTTTTTATTTTTTTGTGGTACTGGGGATTGAACTCAGGGGCACTTGACCACTGGGCCACATCCCCAGCCCTTTTTGGTGACTTTTTTTTATTAGAGGGTCTCACTGAGTTGCTAAGTGCCTTGCCATTGCTGAGGCTGGCTTTGAACTCGTGATCCTCCTGCCTCAGCCTCCCAAAGTGCTGGGATTACAGGCGTGCGCCACCGCGCCTGGCTGTAAGAACAGTAATTTTTTAGATCAGTAATTTCAGTTTAGTTTCAATAGTCTTAAGGATGTTGTGAAATTCTCAGTGTAAAAATAAGTTTACACTTACTTAAATTTTATGAAGATGTATAGTACCTGTGGGGGGAATATGTTTTGTTTTTGTTTTCTCAAAGGAAAGCAAATGATGATAAGTATGGTGTTGGAGTTTCAGAAATGCAGAGAATCATTGCTTATGCTACTTAACTTGCTTTGTGTAATGTTTACTCAGTGTTTTAGATGTTCATGTTGTTGCTTTGCATTGTTGTCAAGTTAAAGAAGAGATCGTAACTGTGCCAAATTCTTATATCACAGGAACTCTGTCATGTTGTAAAGGTGATGTTTGTGCTACTGGCTTTGTTGTGTGGATATTTACAGGAAGTTTTTGTAAGATCTTCCATTGTTCAGAACCCTAAATGGGCTTAGGTCACCTTCAGTTCATATTTAAATAGGTTTATAATATAAATACAAGTTCTCTAGCAAGGTACAACTACTTTTCTTTAAAGGAAATAACCTATTCCTATTAAAGTATTTTGGCGTCTTATCAGTAGTGTGTGCAGTAGTTTGTGTGTGCCTATGGTAGGGTATGTATTATCTCTTTTCTTCCTCTCAGCTGCTCCAGTGCCACAATTAGGCTGCGTATTGCTCAGCTGCAGCTGCTGGGTGATTATGAACCATCCAGCTCCTGTCTAAACTCAGAGGCAGATTTAGCAAAAGGAGCTATAGTAACAGCAGAGGGTGAAAGAGAAGAGCTGGTGTTGCTGCCAATATCATCTTAATGTGTCTGTATGCCAAGGAATCATTGGCTGCAGCAGCACTACTGTTGTCTCGGAACTAGCAGACTTGATAGCAATATATCCTTGTCTGAATTGGGTTTACCTTTAAGATCTTGAAACCTGCTCTGGGAAAAGACAAGAGAATCCTGTAATTGCAGAGTATAGCATAGTGTAGTATGGTACTGATGGACTGAATTACAAGCCGCTGCGCCTCAACTCCTCCCCCTTCCCCATCCCTGGATAGCAATGCCCTTCACTTGCTGTTGTTTGAGTGTACAGTAAGATTAGAGATTGAAGGTTCCTTGACTCATACACAATATACTCCACTCTGCTTTAAACTGGAATTCTTAGAATTGTTTGGAAGGTGGCATGATTGCTGATGTGCAGTCTCTTTGGACTCCCTGCTTTCTCCTAGGAAGTGGAAGAACCTCAAGAAGGATTATTTCTAGAACTAGATACACATGGTATGTCCTCTGTTGCTATTTGAATTGGCAGTAGGAACCCTAGATTCTTTTACCCTCAATCCCGCACCTTATTCCTATTGTTTGAGAAGATGAACATTAACAAACCCAGACCAGTGTCAGCTATATGTGGAAAGCCCCAGACTAGAAGGTGCTGTGGGCAACTTTTGCTGCTTCTGAAATGTTGTTGCTCAGTTTATAAACATGCCAAGTAAATAGCAGTGGCATCTTATCCTTTTACCACTACTGTGTACTGAAAATCTGGAGACAATTTTTTGCTAATCCTGACTTTACTTAGTTGTTCCTGGTTTAGCTAATTTGTGATGGGGGTTAGAGAGCACTCACACTTGTATAACCTAAAGGAAGGAAGAGGTACTAGAAGCATTGTCAAGTACACAGACATACTTATTAGCAAGACCTCTTCCTTTGTGTTCCCACAAAACCCATATGACTGAGCACATTTTTTGCATTATACCCATTTTTTTCCATGGCTGACTTATCCTTGACAGTGTTCACTGTGGCTAGGACCTTTTCCTATTAATCCTTGACAAAGCCCGTAGCATAATACAAAGTAAATTTTGAACTGTATTCATGGATGTGTCTGGGCATAGTTATATGAATTCGTAACTACAGACGTGTTTTATACACAACCAATATTTCAGGTATACCTACATTAAAATTTTATGAAATTAACAGTACTTTTTCATAAGTTAAAGTTAGATAAATTCTTTAGACTTTTGTTCTCAAAGTTTTGTTCTAGAAGGTGATTTTGTAAAACAATTTAAACAGTCTTGCAAATATGAATTTAAAGGTCACTTTGATATTTCTTCTTTTTAGTTTTTTTTTTTTAGTTGTAGGTGGACACAATACCTTTCTTTATTTTATTTATTTATTTATTATGTGGTGCTAAGGATCGAACCCAGTGCCTCACATGTCTAGGGAAGTGCTCTACCACCAAGCTACAACCCCAGCTCCTTATTTTGATATTTCTAACATTAAGTAGAAACTTTTTTTAGTAAGTTTTATTTTAAAGATTTTTATTTTGTTGAATATAGAAAGTCCAAGTTATAAAAAATATAAAAATCCTAGATTTTTCTGAAATGTATTTGGTATTTTATCATGTTAATAGTAACAGTCAGTAGTATATGTTTGTGTTTGCCAAGGACAGAAAGGAAAAGAAATTCTCATTTTCATGCCATAATATGTGTAGAGGAATGCATAGTTGATAAGATATGTCTGGTAGATTATTAGGGGTGGGAACAGGGCTAGGAAAGGCTCAGGAAAGGACTGAGCACTGAAGCATGGCCTCTGCTCCTAACAGGTATAGACTCTAGATTTGCTTCAGCTGACTACAGAGGATAGTCACTCTGATGTTTTTGGTATAACTTTCAGTTTCTTTTCATTAAGTCAAAGTTGGGGTGAGGTGGAAGAAGTTGACTTTTGTATATGTTAATACTTGCGATTTTTCCATAGCAAGTGTATTGATTTCTAACTTTTGTTATGATGTGATTAGTATTTTACAGATAAGGATACTTTTAAAAATAATAGCAATCAGGCATTTGGAAAGCAACAGAAAAGGAAATATGACATAATAAGGAAAGAACTAGAATAGGAAAAAAATCTGAATTTTAATTTCACTTCTGACAATGACAAGCTGTGTAGCTTTTGTGAATTCAGTAAACTTCCTAGACTGTTTGAAATAAGAGGTAATTGGGCAAAATTGTTTCTAATAGTCTTTCAACTTTATGCAAATTTGGACTTTTGCTAGAGTTGCAGTTTTTGTGATATTGATAAAATTTTAAGAATGTTTTAGTTCAAAATTTGCAGTAAGATTAGATATCAGGTAAATAAAGATCATAGTAAAAAAACTGACCCATGGACTTTAGCACTCAACTTTCTCAAGCAAATAGTAATTTTCCATTTGTTATGTGAACATTTATTGACCTTGTCATGTGACAAAAACTGCTATAATGTATTATTATGAGAAATGATTGCAACATGACTGCTGTTCTCTAGGAATTCACAGTTGGGTAGAATTGGCTTTGATTATGAGGCTGTTATACATTTTAAGTTGGTAAATCTTTTTAGTGTGATAATTCATTGCAGTACTTTTGGGTTTTGATGGCATTAAGTTTGTGATACCTCTGAAACTTTAATAAGCCCCTTTGCACTGGACAGATTTAGCCTCAAGTAAATTGTTTCAATTCTCTAGGCAGGAAAATTTGATTAAGTGTTTTTCTAGACATTAGTTCATTACAGATACTTGTGAATGAGATATACAGGCTTTTATTGATGTTTTATTATAAAAAGATGATTGAATGAAAGTGTTTTAAAAATGTTTTTAAAAACATTTCATTTATGTTACAATAATATTATAAAATTAATTATACTCTTGAAGCAGGTAGTTCCAGTGTCATTTAACAGGTAATCATAGCTATTTGGATAACAACTTTGCTGCATTGTATCAGGAAAATAGCTATTATGAAAACTCACATTCTCTTTTTTTAATTGACCAAAGTGTAGACTACTTGTTCTGATTATTTTGCTTTAACACATGTAGTTAATATTTAGAATAAAATAAGCATGAGCATTTGAAAAGGGTTAGCATTTGAAAGTTTACAAAATAGATTTCTGAAAAAAGAAAATAAAAATTTATAAATAGTATTCCCAAAGTTTGTCATTTAGTTCTTTGAAAATGAAAATCTGTTTTGCCAGAAAAAGTCTCTTCTGTAACATAATCCTTCTTGGTTCGATTTTTAGGTAATTCATTAGAGTTAACATTTTAAAAAATTGTAAAAAGCCAGACAGGTATCATGGTGTTTTAGGGGTTAATCTGTACTCTTTCTTTTCTTTCTTTCTTTCTTTTTCTTTCTTTCTTTTTTTTTTTTAAGTTGTCAGTGGACCTTTATTTTTATTTAAATGTGGTGCTGAGAATCCAACCAGGACAAGTGCTCTACCACTGAGCCACAACTCCAGCCCCATCTGTACTCCTCTTTTTTTTTTTTTTTTTTAATATTTATTTATTTTGCCTTAGTTGGACATAATGCATTTATTTTTACGTGGTGCTGAGGATCGAACCTGGGCCGGGCACGTGCTAGGTGAGGGCTCTACTGCTGAGCCACAATCCCAGCCCCCCATCTGTACTCCTTTTAAATATATGAGATATTTGTCCTCCAAATGCTGTACTTATGAGGTAGCTAAGCCTGTAGTTTTGTCACTCACCCTTGCTCCCTACCTTCCCAGCTCCTATTTAAAAATCACTGTTATGCATTTGGTATTAGAGTGCTAAGATTCTCCCAGTGATGCCTTGTTAGGCTGGCTGATTTTAAGCATATCCTTCAAGCTTCTACCCACTAGCTAGGCACTGCCTCCAGGCTAACCCTGTAGAACTATGTGAAGTGTCAAAAGATTCAGAATGAAACCAAAATAGTAGAAAAGGACTTGGGAAAATAAGTAGTGACGTATTACAGTGTTTATAGTTTTCCCTTCTTTGTCCTTTTCTATTTTCCACCTCTACTCCTCTAAGACATTAGAAGGAAGGAAGCGTGTTATATGACAGGTATGGTGGATGCTCCCCTTTCACGTGCATATCACATTTAACTTAAATATTTGAATTGTTTCTAGAATACACAGAAAAATTGTGGCAAAGATATGATATTGAGGATCAGAAAATATATGTGATTTGCTAAGGTCGCATAACTAGTAATTGGACAGAGCTTGGATTTGAATCTAGAGCTTTATTCCTTGGGAATAAGGAACAATGATTGAAAGGGGAATTTTTTTCTTTCTTTTCCATTACATTGTACATTTGAATTAAAAACAGAAAATTTTCAGTGACTTTTCTTTTTAGTGGAAGTAGCTTTGTGGTGCATGTTTCATAATAGATGTCAATATTAATTAAGTCAGATAGTAATTCCTTAGCAGAAAAAGACTGATTATTGCACTAACTAGACTTTAAAGTGCTACTCTTTTGTAAGTTTGGATTTATAATGGAAAATTATATACTAAGTCCAAAGCATTTTTTTCTCTTTTTTACAAAATAAAATGTTTAGCCCAACCAGCCATGGTGGTACATGCCTGTCATCCCAGCAACTCGGGAGGTTGAGGCAGGAGGATCAAAAGTCCAAGGCCAACCTCAGCAACTTAGTGAGACTATGTCTTAAAATAAAAAATTAAACCTCCTGGGGATGTGACTCAGTGGTAAAATGCCCCTGGGTTCAATTCCCAGTACCAGAAAAAGGAAAGAAAGAAGTATTTAGCTTAGATTTACAGAAAGACAATCTTGAGCACGTTTTCCCAACCAAGTTTTTTTTTTCCCCCCAGTCTTCACCAAAGAAACAAAACATGCAAAAGATGGGTTATTACACTAAATAAACTGTAGCAAATCCTGCTCTTTTATAGGTTTGGATTTGTGTAGCCTATGTATAGCCTGTATGTATAATGTTGTCAGTACCCCTGCCATGTGCAAATATATACAATATATTCATATATGTATGTAGATGTAGTTTATGTTTATCTGAATCTTCTGACTTAAAAGATGATCAAATGATTACTACACAATATTGCCTTCATTTCTACTAGTTGATATAATTTTTTCCTAGATGAGGTAGTAGAGAGAAGGTCTCACTACCTAATGGTTCTCTGTCACGTTTCAAGACACGTGCTAGAGATAGAGGCACTTTATAATGTGCCTTATCAGTAGGATAGCGATTTCCTACTACACCAGCCATTCAAAGCTGCATTTGGAAGAAACAATAGGATTCCTTTAAACTGGTTCATTTCTTTAATTTTTATTGTCTACCATACTTGTTTGTTCCTATAAATCCTATTGTTACATGAATTCCTCACTATCTGGAAGAATATTCTTGTCTAAAGCATAAATGGAAATTTTGTTTGCTGCTGTTTTGCCACTGTGTCAAGTCTTGCATTGACAATAATTTCCTTCACCACCTTAGAAGGCTTTTCTTCATTGACTTCCTTTTATTTGAATTGTGTCTTAAGAATATATCCTTTGTCCTCCCTTGTTCCTTTAGAACATTGTTTTCTAGTGGGACTACCAGCTCTACTTTGTAGCATTATTGTCCCACAGAGACTATCCACAGTGCAACTCCTTCTTGCCGGCCAACAGTTAATCATTGCCCATGCTCAAGTCTTTACATAAAGGTTGGCAGATAGGTTTTATACTGCTGTTATTGTGCCAACTAAATGACTGGAATGACTGCCACTGGAATTTAAGCTGCATGAGGGAAGGGATTTTTATTTTGACTACTGAAGTTATTCCAAACATCCAGGATAGTGACACATTTTTTGTTTTTAACATATGCAGCTTTTTCTTTTTTATTGGTGCATTATAACATATTATAATACTCATATTACATATAATAAAACAGTATATTTGATCAATTTCATTCCCTAGTACCTCCCTTTTCCCTCTCCTCCCTTCCCTTCGTCTATTCTATTGGTCTCCCTTCTATTTTTTTAAATTTGTTCTAATTAGTTATATATGATGGTAGAATGCATTTGACATACACAGAATGTCTGTCTCATTCTATCCTTCTTCCCATCCCCACATCCTCACCCGCCCCCCCAAACTTGCTTCTGTACAATCCAAAAGTTGCTTCCTTTTTTTTCCATTCTCCCCACCCCCACACCCCCAATGGATCAGCATCTGCTTATCAGAGAAAACATTCGGCCTTTGGTTTTTTGGGATTGGCTTATTTCATTTATCATGATGTTCTCTAGTTCCATTCATTTACCTGCAAATGCCATAATTTCATTTTTCTTTAAGGCTGAGTAATATTCCATTGTATATATGTACTACATTTTCTTTATCCATTTATCTGTTGAAGGGCATCTAGGTTGGTTCCATAGTTTAGTTACTGTGAATTGAGCTGCTATAAACATTGATGTGGCCGCATCACTCTAATATGCTGATTTTAAGTCCTTTGGGTATAAACCAAGGAGTGGGATGACTGAGTCAAATGGGGGTTCCATTCCAAGTTTTCTGAGGTATCTCCATACTGCTTTCCAAAACGGTTGCACCAATTTGCAGTCCCACCAGCAACGTAGGAGTGTGCCTTTCCCCCCACATCCTCACCAACACTTATTATTGCTTGTATTCTTGAAAATTGCCATTTTGACTGGAGTGAGATGAAATTTTAGAATAGTTTTGTTTTGCATTTCTCTAATTGCTAGAGATGATGAACATTTTTCCATATGTTTGTTGATGGATTGTTTTTCTTCTGTGAAGTATCTGTTCAGTTCCTTCTTAGCCCATTTATTGATTTTTTTTTTTTTTTTTTTTTTGGTAAGTTTTTTTGAGTTCTTTATATATCCTGGAGATTATTAATGCTCTGAGGTAAAGATTTTTTCTCATTCTGTAGGCTCTCTCTTCATGTTATTGATTGTTTTCTTTGCTGAGAAAAACTTTTCAGTTTGAATCCATCCCATTTATTGATTCTGAATTTTACTTCTTGCGGTTTAGGAGTCTTGTTAAGGAAGTCAGATCCTAAGCCGAAATGATGAAGATTTGGGCCTGTTTTTTCTTCTCTTAAGTGTTTCTTCTAGTGTGTAAGTCTTTGATCTACTTTGAGTTGATTTTTGTGCAGGGTGAGAGATAGCGGTCTAATTTCATTTTTCTACATATGGATTTCCAGTTTTCCCAGCACCATTTGTTAAATAGTCTATCTTTTCTCCAATATATGTTTTTGGTGCCTTTGTTTAGTATGAGACATTTATATTTATATGGGTTTGTTTCTGTGTCTTCTATTTTGTACCATTGGTCTACGTGTCTATTTTGGTGCCAATACCATGCCATTTTTGTTACTATTGCTCTGTAGTATAAGGTCTGATATTGTGATGCCTCCTGCTTCATTCTTACTAAGAATTGCTTTGGCTATTCTGGGTCTCTCATTTTTCCAAATGAATTTCATGAATGCATTTTCTAGTTCTATGAAGAATGTCATTGGAATTTTAATAGGAATTGCATTGAATGTGTATAACAGTTTTGGTAGTATGGCCATTTTGACAATATTAATTCTGCCTGTCCAGGAACATGGGAGATCTTTCCATCTTCTGTAGTTTTCTTCAATTTCTATCTTTAGTGTTCTGTAGTTTTCATTGTAGAGGTCTTTCACCTCTTTTATTAGATTCTCAAGTAATTTTTTAAAAATCTTTTTTGAGGCTATTGTGAATGGGGTAATTTTCCTAATTTCTCTCTCAGAGGATCCATCACTGGTGTATAGAAATGCATTTGATTTATGGATGTTGATTTTATATCCTGCTACTTTGCTGAATTCATTTATAGTTCTAAAAGTTTTCTGGTGGAATTTTTTAGATCTTCTAGATATAGAATCATGTCATCAGCAAATAGTGATAGTTTGAGTTCTTTACCTATTTGTGTCCCTTTCTTTCTTTTGTCTAATTGCAAGAATGATGTTGAATAGAAGTGGTGAAAGAGGACATCCTTGTCTTGTTCCAGTTTTTAGAGGGAATGCTTTCAATTTTTCTTTATTTAGAATGATGTTGGCTTTGGGCTTAGCATAGATAGCTTTTACAATGTTGAGGTTTATTCCTACTATCGCTAGTTTTTCTAGTGTTTTGAACATGAAGGTGTGCTGTATTTTGTCAGATGTTTTTTCTGCATCTATTGAGATGAACATATGATTCTTATTTTTAAGTCTATTAATATGGTGAATTACGTTTATTGAATTCCATATGTTGAACCAACCCTGCATCCCTGGAACGAACTCTCCTTGATCATGGTGCACTCTCTTTTCTGTATGTTTTTGTATGCCATTTGCCAGAATTTTTTTTTTTTTTGGGGGGAGGGGTTACTGGGAATTGAACTCAGGGGTACTCGACCACTGGGCCACATCCCAGCCCTTTTTTGTATTTTATTAGAAATAGGGTCTCACTGAGTTGCTAAGTGCCTCACCATTGCTGAGGCTGGCTTTGAACTCGCCATCCTCCTGCCTCAGCCTCCTAAGTGCTGGGATTACAGGTGTACGCCACCGTGACCGGCTTATTTGCCAGAATTTTATTGAGAATTTTTGCGTCTATGTTCATCAGGGATGTTGGTCTGAAGTTCTCTTTCCTTGATGTGTCTTTGTCAGGTTTTGGTGTCAGGGTGATACTAGCCTCATAGAATGAGTTTGGAAGGGTTCCCTCCTTTTCTCTTTCATGGAATCATTTAAGGAGTATTGGGATTAATTGTTCTTTGAAGGTCTTATAGAACTTGGCTGAGAATCTGTCTGGTCCTGGGCTTTTCTTGCTTGGAAGGCTTTTCATTCTATTTCATTGCTTAAAATTGATCTGTTTAGGGGCTGGGGGGAAAATCAATGTTTAAATTTTCTATGTCCTCCTGATTTAATTTGGGTAGTCCATATATCTGTAGAAATATGTGGATGTTGTCAAGATATTCTATTTAATTGGAATATAAATTTTCAAAATTGGTCCTTAATATCTGCATTTCAGTAGTGTCTGTCATGATATTTCCTTTTTCATCATGAATTTTAGTAATTTGAGTTTTCTCCTTTTCGTTAGCGTGATTAAGGATTTATCAATTTTATTTTTTTTTCAAAGAACCAACTTTTCATTTTGTCAATTTTTTCCAGTTGTTTCAATTTCATTAATTTCAGCTCTGATTTTAATTATTATTTCCTGTCTTTGGCTACTTTTGGTATGGATTTTTCTTCTTTTTCTAGGGCTTTGAGATGTAAGGTCATTTATTTGTTGACTTTTTATTCTTTTAACAATGATCTTAATGCATTCAACTTTCCTTTTAGCACTGCCTTCATAGTGTCCCAGAGATTTTGAAAATATTTTTTATTCCTTTGGTTTGTATCTCCATGCCTTCATCTATTCTAATAAATCTTAAATTCAGTCTTTTCATGTTATCCCATATTTCTTGCAAGTTCTGTTCATGGTTTCTTACACCGTGTTCTCTGTGCGGCTGACTTAATTTCAAGAGTATATTTTTTGTCTTCATTGCCTGAGGTTCTGTCTTCTAAGTGGTCTAGTCTGTTGGTGATACTTTCCATTAAAATTTTCATTTTGTTTATTGTTTCCTTTATTTCAAGAATTTATGGTTTTTTTTTTACACAATTTAGCTTTTTATTGAAGTGATCTTTCACTTCCTGTATTTTCTCTTTGATTTCACTTCTTGTACTATCCTTTACTTTGCAGATCAGCTTAACTGTGTACATTCTAAATTCCTTCTACTGTATTATCTATGGATTCTATTGTTGGAACATCTTGGTTTGTTTGAGGGTCTTTGTTCCCCTGTTTTTTCATGTTGTTTATGTGTCTTCCCATCTAGCTGTATGGATCTGAGGCAGTAGTTTCTACCCTAGTAGAAACTGTAGTCCCCTGAAGGCTTCTCTAGTACCTTACCTTTAAGGAAGATATTAACAGCACCCAGTGCAAACAACATACACTTTTAAACCAAATAGCTCCTAGTAAGGCGTCTACAGTTTTGTTGCAATAAATAGAAATAATGTGTTCAATTATTGTCTACAATATAAGCAGTAAGTTTACTAAAAGGGTTTACTGTTTCTAATGATGGACAATGAGGGAACAGAAGTAGTGTAAGATATCATGTTTCTGAGGGAGAAGGAGAGAAGATAGAGGTAAAAAATTTATAGTAAGAGCAAAGGAAGAATTGATAAAGGTTGGTAGTTAGTAAGAGAGAAGTAAGAAAGAGAATCCAGGGAGATAGGTAGGTGAGAAAAAAATATATACAGATTTTAAAAAAATAAAATAAATAAATAAAAAAGTAAAAATATAAGGGTTCACAGAAAAATGTAATATACTATTCAGACATCCCATTCCTCAATAAATTGATGCATTAAAAATATTTAAATTCTAAGATGGTAGAGATGTGTGAGAGAGAGCAAAAGAACAAAAAAAAGTAGCTCTCCTTGTCTTTCAAAAAATTTCTCAGCTTCCTTTCTCTGATGATAGGTAAAGTTGTCTGAAGTTTGATGGTACGTCCAATCTGGTTTCTCGGGACCATTGGGTGGGTAAGCCACCCATACCAAGATGCCCTCATGACCTCTTCCAGTGTTCCCACCCATTGTAGCTGGCTCCTTCTGTCCCTGTGCACTTAAGGAGTCACTGAGCTGTAGAGAGCCTGGATTTCTTCAGTTTCTCCAACCTGAGCTCCCCGCAGCGTACTGCCCCTAGTCTCTGGTGTTCCACGGGCTTGCTAGACCCAGACTGACCCACACAAGCCCAGCTGCAATCTGATGGATCTGGGCTTCAGATTCCCCAGGCTCTGCCTTGCTGCAGTCCCAAGATCTGAATTCTCTTTCAACTTGCAAGGAGAACACTAGGAATGCGCTCACACAAAGGAGCAACCCTACAAAGAGGCGGCCAGATGGCGGCACATCCAGCAGAAAGACCTCAGGTGCAACCAGACCTGCAGGTACCCCGACAGTATATCTCCAGGCCCTGGCTGTTGTCCCCAAACTGAAGTGGCCCAACCCCGAGATGTCAGCGGTGACAGCTGGGGCAAACTTGCAGGCCCTGGACGATGTCCCAAAATCGTGGTGGCCACGTGTAACCAAACTTGTGGGTACTGTGACAGTGGACTTCCGGGCAGTGGGCAGCTCGTGATTCACTGGCAGTCTGTGCAGGCTAATGGCAGGAGATCTGCAGGTGGACATCAGGCGGTGGGTGGTGGGCAGGCAAGAGGTGGGCAAATAGGCAAATGGCTGATGATAGGCAAAAGTCATCTATCGATCTGTGCTCAAAAGGTGGGGAATATGCTGGTATACAGCAGGTGATCACAGAGGTCCAATGAGGAGTGAACAGCTGGGGATCAGTGGGCGGTAAGGCTGCCTTTCAGAGAAACAGTATTCCTCTGGTTGAATCCATGTCATGGAGCAACAAGGAATGCAGCCTCCCTGTGATGCGCCATATTGGATCTCCCTGATAGTGACACTTCTAAAGTATTTTTGAATGCAGGAAAGTGTAACAGTCAGCTAGTAGTGTCTGCCTACCATCAGCATATCAACAAATAACTCCTCACTAAACTCAGGCAATAATCACGTTTTTAACTTTGGAGTGGCAGACCTAGTGCTAAGCTAGTGGTATTAATAATCAAGTAAATTCAAATAAGCAATCTACTTGAGTCTGATATAGAAACTGTGGTTTGATTTGGCAGTAGCTTGTAAATGATAAAAGAATAGTAGTATTTAATTATTCCTAAGGGCAATTATCCATTTACAATAAGTGGGTAATGTTTATTTAATTTCTTATTCTGTAAATATATATCTTAGAACTATGATTCTTAAGCACTCAGTACCTCTTACAGTTATAGTATGTGAGCAATTCATATGGATATCTGTTCATAAGGAGAGCTAGTCCCTGGCAGGACATCTGCCTCCCAATAACAACTTCATACCATAGAAGGGGGAGGATGGATTTTTGGTGAACAGTTAGCTGTGTCTGCCACAGGTTGGGACGGGAAATAACCTAGTAGTTACAGTTAGGCATCTGTATGCAAATAACTAATTTTATAAACACAGAGTATTTATTTGAAAAATGTGGCCATAAGTTCACTTCCTGTTTCAGGCTTCAGTATTGCTAAAGAAGCAAACTATAGGTATGATAGAAGACTTTATAACCCAGAACCTTCTTGAAGTTTGTTTTCTAAAGCAGAGTGTCTGATAAATTTAATTTTGTATTTTTTAGGTGGGAAAAGAATCTAGAAAGATATTAGTTGTTTTGAACTTAATTAGAACCAATAGAAAATATAGCTAGTGATATCTAAATTCCCGAAAGAATTTTTGGAGATAAGGGGCAATGTCTATATTAAAAGTAACAGGGAAGGATCTGGGCGCGGTGGCGCATGCCTGTAATCCCAGCACTTTGGGAGGCTGAGGCAGTAGGATCGCGAGTTCAAAGCCAGCCTTAGCAATGGCGAAGCACTTAGCAACTCAGTGAGACCCTGTCTCTAAATAAAATACAAAAAAGGGCTGGGGATGTGACCCAGTGGATGAGTGCCCCTGAGTTCAATCCCCAGTACCACACACACACACACACACACACACACACAAAAGTAACAGGGAAGGGACTGGGGTTGTGGCTTAGCAGTTGAGCGCTTGCATAGCATGTTTGTGGCCCGGGTTGGATCCTCAGCACCATGTAAAAATAAAGGCATTGTGTACAACTAAAACAAATAAATAAATAAACATTTAAAAAAAAGTAACAGGGAAAGCAATTCTGTATTTTCATATGTGTGCTTTAGATTTCAGGAATCATGAGAAAACCAGTAAGAATATGATGTAAGATTCTAATAATGTACCACCCAAAGGATTGAAAAGTCTAAAAATGCTCCAAACATTTTATAGGTAAAGTGCAAGCACTCTGGTGGGAGAGGGAGTTCAGAGAAACACTAGGATTGTATCTGCATTTACTCAGCACTTCTGGTAATTGAGGAAAGACATTAACTAGCCATATCAAATAATTTGATAGGGGTGGTAGCAGGTAGAAATTAATAGTGAAGCTGACCTTCCCCCTCCCCCACCATGTTACTTCACCACCTTTCCTTTTCCTACTCCATTAGCTACTCCTATTGGGGCTTGCTTTGTTGTGTTTTTGTTTGTTTTTGATGAATATGAATATGAGGAGGAGGAACTCATGATAAATAAAAGTCAAGCAGAAAAGAGGGTCATGAACCTGTTAATATATTCTTACAGGACAAATAGGATTTTTAGATAGAATGCCTGATGTTTAGGAGAAGGAAAAACTAATAACAAGAGAGATGATTTTTAGAGATAATTTCATGGCTAGAGTAAGAAGGACATCATAAATCCACAGCATGGGATAATAGAAATAATAGATGACAGAGAATACCTTGTACTGTAATCTCCTTTTTAATCTTTTAACTTTTTTATCAAGAGGTTGTTCTTTAAATAAGAAAAGTTAGAACAAGAATAAGAAAATAGTTAATAATAAGAGAGCATTTAGCTTTAAATTATTTCAGGTCTCTAGGTTCAAAAGAATTATCTCAAGTCTCTGAAAGACATTTTTTTTTTATATTCCCAGAGCCACACCAGTAGTAGAGAAATCATGGAGGTAAATAGACATTTCAGACAAAAGTAAAATGATTAAACAAGTCCTTAAAGGTTAAATTTTAACTAGTGTAGACACTGAAGTTGCCTTTGATTCTTGATAAAATTCTAGAACTGTTTATTAAACAAGGGTTTTGTGGTAGTTTTTAAGCAATTAGAAGATGATAGAAGTATTTTAAAAATATTTTTATTAGTTCTTGATGGACATTTATTTATTTATATGTGGTGCTGAGAATCGAACCCATTGCCTCACACATGCTAGGCAAGCACTCTACCACTGAGCCACAATCCCAGCCTCTATAGAAGTATTTTTTATAGTTAGTTGTCCAGCAGTGCTTCATTGAATCACTGAACCTCTATCTAGAGCTGAGTAAATGTTGCATAAAAGATCATCTGTCAGTGGTCCTTCCCTGTGTCATTCAGTGGTAGAACCTGAGAGGTTCCCTTCTAACAATAAGGTCTAATGATTCCTTTTTTATCTTTGGTAGAGGGTGTGTGCTGGCTCTCTTTTTATTTTCCCCATTTCCATATTTAGTTCTTCTAATTATATAAGTATTGCTTTATCTTTTCTGATGATATTAGAGTCAGGAATAGAAGAGCTTTAAAGCTTATTTTATATCTTTCCAGGTGTTTTGTTTTGTTTTGATCTTTCAGGAAGATTGGACAGGAATAATATATAAGCATGCTTATTTATTCATAATATCTATAAAATTGTTTTATTTTCGTTAGTATGTGAATAAAGATACCTTAGTTTTGTTTTGTTTCGAGGTGGGGGTCAGACAGGTCTCACACTTAGAGATTCATGCCATCCTCTCTGCCTTAACCTCTCAAGGAACTGGGACTACCAGTGTGCACCACTGCACACAGCTCTTTAAAGTTACTTTAATTTGCCTTTCCAGCTGAAGCCTACACCACATTTTTTCCAAATGGTGAATTGCCTTGTCAGTAACCTTTGCCAATTTTGTTTTTTTCTTATAGATTTTTAGAAGCTCTTCATTTATTATGGATATTAATTCTTTCTATGTTTTTAGGTTGCACTTTCTCCATATCTGTGCTTGTCATTACTTCAACTAATTCTTTCCTTATATCTTTTTTTTTTTTTTTTTGGCCCCGGGGATTGAACTCAGGGGCACTGAACGATTGAGCCACATCCCCAGCCCTATTTTGTATTTTATTTAGAGACAGGGTTTCACTGATTTGTTTAGCACCTCGTCATTGCTGAGGCTGGCTTTGTACTTGTGATCCTCCTGTTTTAGCCTTCAGAGGCACTGATTGGGATTATAGCCATGCACTACCTTGCCCGGCTTTCCTTATATCTTTTTTTTTTTTTTTTTTTGTACGGGGGATTGAATTTAGGGGCACTCGACCACTGAGCTACATCCCCAGTCTCCCCACCCCCCATTTTTTTGTATTTTATTTAGAGACAGGGTCTCACTGAGTTGCTAAGTGCCTTGCCATTGCTGAGGCTGGCTTTGAACTCACCATCCTCCTGTCTCAGCCTCCCAAGTGCTGGGATTACAGGTGTGCGTCACCATGCCTGGCTTCCTTATATCTTTTTAGAAAGTATTTTAAAATATTTTCCCTCTTATGACTTACGGATTTTCTGTTTCAAGAATACTTTCTCTCAAAATTTTTATCTGTCAGATAAAAGATAAAAATATCTTTTCTACCTAAGGATCATTTTAAAAATTCTACTGCAGGTGTGTGTTTTCACAATGTTAATTATTTAGCTCTTTATTCTGGAATTTATGTATGTTATGAAGTAAGGATCCAGTTTTTTTTTTTTTTTTTTTCCTCCTTCAGATGATAAAGCTTATGACTGATTCATTCTACTGTCTTTCCTATTCCCGTCCCTCTCCCTTCCTTTCATTTCCCTTGGTCTAATCCAATGAACTTCTGCCCTCCCCCCTCCCCCATTGTGTGTTAGTGTGTTAGTATTCACATATCAGAACATTCAGCCTTTGGATTTTGGTGGGATTGGTTCATTTCACTTAACATTGATAGTCTCCAGTTCTATCCATTTACTGGCCAATGCCATAATTTCGTTCTTCTTTATGTCTGAGTAATACTCCATTGTGTATATATACCACATTTTCGAGCATTTTTTGTCAAATTTATTCTTAGGTGTGCTTTTAAAAAAAATGTGTGCTTTAGAAAAATGTTTAGAAATAATTTCAAAGTTACAAAAGAGTTTCAAAGAACTGGATACCTTCACTCATATCTATCAGATATTAACTTTTTGTCTTATTTATTCTGTGATTTCCTTTTTAGGTACAGGTATATATGTATGTATATCCCCCTCCACCATTTGAAAGTTAGTTGCAAGTATCCTGTCTTAATACCCTTGAATATTCAAGGTGTATTTCCTAAAAACAAGGACATTTTCTTATTCAACCACAATATGCAATTATTGAATTCAGTAAGTTTTAGTATCTATACCATTACCTAATTTCTAGTTGTGGTTGTTAAATTGTGTTCCTCCAAAGGTCCTTACCTATTCACCCCACCTGTGAATGTGAATATGACCTTGTCCTATTTGGAAATTGGATCTTTGTGGATGTCGTGAAGTTAAGTTGAAATCGTCCTGAATGAGGGTGGGCCCTTAATTCACTATGACTGGTGTTCTTGCAAGAGGAACATACCATGTGAAGACAAAGACACCTAGGGAGAATGCCATGTGACAACAAGCAGAGATTAATGTGATGCAGCTATAAACCAGGGAACACCAAGGATTCCCAGACACAGTCAGAAGGTAGAAGGAGGCAAGGAATGATTTTCCCCTGAGTTTCGGAGGGGAGCATGGCCATGCACACACCTTGAGTTTGGAATTCTTACTTCCAGAACTATGAGAGCATTTCTGTCTTAAGTTTTTTTTTTTTTTTTTTTTTTTTTTTTTTTAATAGCAGCCTTAGGAAATAATACAACAGACCATAACCAAAATTTTCCAATTGTCATAATTCCTTTTATAACAAAAATCTAGAATCCAATCTAGAAGCACATGTATTTAGTTGTTAAATTTCTTTAGTCTTCTTTAACCTGAATAGTTCTTCAAATCTTTCTTTATTTCTCCAAATGTTGATTTATTTTTAAGTCAGACTACTTCTTCTGTACAATATGTATCAATGAAGATTTGCCTGATGTTTTCTCATGATTAGATTAAGTTCATGAATTTGGGGCAGGAATACTACATAAGGGGTATTGTATCCTTCCTCATATAACACATTAAGAGGCACACTATGTTAATCTGTCCAGTTATTGACAATATTAACTTGATTGCTTAGTCACAGTGATATTTGTCAGTTTTCTTCAGTGTAAATTTAGCATTTTTCTCTTTAATTAATCAGTTATATGTGGGTAAAGTTTTAGCCTCCACTGATGATTCTTGCCTTAATTCACCTGATTTAATTATTGCAATGATGGTTACAGAATAATACTTTTCTAACTCTGTATTCTTTTACTGTGGGAGTGGGGGCACCAGGAATTGAACTCAGAGGCACTCAATCACTGAGCCACATCTCCAGCCCTATTTTGTATTTTATTTAGAGACAGGGTCTCACTGAGTTGCTTAGCACGTTGAGGCTGGCTTTGAACTCGGGATCCCGAGCCACTGGGATTACAGGCGTGTGCCACCGCTGTTGGCCTGTATTCTTTTACATTTATTAGTTGGGATTCTGTTAGATAATCATTTATTATCAGAAGAATTTATGGAGTTATTTTTAGTTAACATGCTATAATTTATGCATAGTATTACTATGCATTTTAGTACTTACATTTATTCTATTTTTGGATAGCAAGAGCCTCTTCAAGCTGTCTCCTGTGTACTTTTGATAGACCCCCATTATTTTTTGAGTAGTACTTTATTTATTTATTTTTGGTATGTGATGTCCCAGGCTCATCTCGTATTTGCCTTGCTCTACCTTTGAAATCTGTCATTTATTCAAGGAGTATTGGTTCCTTTTAGCAGATGTGAATGGTTTTCAAATGGTTCATTTTAAAATTATATTTTGCTGGGCTTGATGGTACAGACCTATAATCCCACTGACTTGGAAGGTGGATACAGGAAGATCACAAGTTCAAAGCCAGCTGCAGCAATTTAGTGAAATTTTTTTAAAAAAAGGACTAGGGATGTAACTTAGTGGTAAAGTACCCCTGGGTTCAATCGCCAGTTCCATCAATCAGTCAGTAAAACTTTATAACTTGCTGTTTTGGTATATAAGGAGCTACTTATTTCTTCATACATTTTTGTAACTTCTCTGGAAAAATATCTTGTGTCTAATGGTTTTTAAGTTAATTCTCCTATTTTTTTCCAGTTTAAATAATCATATCATGCAGAAATAATGATTATAATCCTAGTTTATTTCCAGTATTTACCCATCTTATTTAGTGTTTTCAAAGTAGAACATTGTTACACATTTTAGTTAGACTATTTCTAGTACTTACTGTTCAATGCCAGAGTTTATTTAAGCTTTTAACTATAGATATGTAATATTATGGAAGGATTGTTCTATTTCATGAGTTTTTATTTTGTTAAATGTAGCAGTATATGTTGACTTAAATAACTTTTCTTGGCTTTTATTGGAAGAAATGGTTTTTCTTATTTTTTTAATGTGTTGATAATAGACTAATGAATAGTAAACCATTCTTACATTCTGAGAAAAAAAATTTTTTTCTCCGAGTGGAGAAGGATACAACAGTGATTATGACATTTTCCAGTGTAGTATCTACCAGCAATTGAGCACTTGAAGTGTATCCATACCAAAGTAAGATGTGCTATAAGTGTTAAATACACATGAGATTTTAAAGACTTAATATGGTAAAAAATAATGTAAAAGAATCCGTTTTATAATGTTGAATACATCTTGGGTATATTAGGTTAAATTAGATACGTTGTTAATCTTAACCTGTTTAACTTTTACCCTAAATGTTTATATTAGTGGGTTTTTTTTGTGTGTGTGTGTGTGGTGGGGGGGGGGGGATGGCAGTGGTGGAGATCGAACCCTGGGCCTTTGCACATGATATTTGATTGGTGTGCCACTGACTTACATCCCAGCCCTGATACTAGAAAATTTAAAATTACATGTGTGACTTGTATTTGTGGCTCTCATTGTATTTCTTTTGGACAGTTCTGCTCTAGAGTCACACTGCCTTGTGATCATTTTTAAAGGGAGAGTAAAAATAAGGTGGTTCTAAGGATTAAATGGTTAATATATAGAATACTTAGAGCAGTGCTTAGCGAAAAGAAAGTACTCAATGCTGCTACTATTCTTGTTAAGGTTATAAACAGCATGAGGTCTGGGAAGTTGTTTTGTTTATTGCTGTAGCTTTGCCTTTTAGGCTTTCAAATTTTACCCCCCCAGGCTGGGGCTAGAACCCCAGGGTCCTTGCACATGCTAGGCAAGCACTTTTACCACTATAGTACCTGCTCAATTAGTATTTTTAAAAAATATTTATTTATTTACTTTAGTTGTACACAATGCAATGCATTTATGTTTATGTGGTGCTGAGGATCGAACCCAGGCCGCACACGTACAAGGCGAGCACTCTTCCGCTGAGCCACAACCCCAGCCTCTCAATTAGTATTTTTTGAATGAATGAATATAGAGAATTTCTGAGTAACTGAGGTAACTTTGAAAAGGAACTCCCTTGATAACCCAGAATGTCTGTGGAAACAATACTGTAACTGAGAAAGCATCAAGCCAGGTATAGTGATGCACACCTGTAATCCCAGCTACTTGTGAGACTGGGGCAGGAAGATTCTATGTTTGAGACCAGCTTGGGCAATTTAGGGACACCCAGTCTTAAAAAGGGCTGAGAACATAGCTCAGTGCTTGCCTAGTGATTGAGGCTCTGAGGTCAATCCCCAGTATTGGGGGAACAAGTTAAAAATTTAAAAAGAGGGCTGGGGTTGTGGCTCATTGGTAGAGCACTTGCCTAGCATGTGTGAGGCACTGGGTTCAATCTTCAGCACCACATATAAATAAATAAAGTCCATTGACAACTAAGAAAATGTTTTTTAAAAAATTAAAAAAGAGAAAGCATCTCATAATTTACCTATGAAATATATATTTTGGGTGGGTGTTGATAGCTTTATTTTCAAGGTTTAAAAACTTTCATAGTTATTGTTTAGGTCTCCTATCTTTTAGTTCTATTAATTTATATATGCCTAGTCATCTATTTCATCCAATTCTTAAAACCTGTGTTTTACAAAACCCTCACTTTCTGTTCAGATTATCTGTGGCTGTAGTACCCTTCTCATATTTAATATTGTGTCTTCTCTTCCCTTTTGTGTGTGTGTGTGTGTGTGTGTGTGTGTGTGTGTGTGCGCTCGCGCACTGGGAACTGACCTCATGGCCTCACACATACCAAGCATGCATTGTACCCTTGAGCTTTACCTCCAGCCCCCTTTTTTGTTTCTTGATAAAGATGAGGTGTAGTGATTTATCTATTTAGCTGATTTTTATTTGTAAATTACGTTGGAATTTTTTATTATAATAATAAAATTAAAAGGAAAGGTAACAAATTAGAAACATAAGTGGGAAATTCCAGTATGATTTACAAATAAAAATCTCTTTTGTTGTTTTTCCCTAAATTCTAAATATTTAGTTCATTTGTTTATATTATTTTTGTTTTTAGTAAAGGTGCGAATGACTGAATTTTTCTCTTGACTACAGCTTTCTCTGCTATAGCTCATTGATATACAAAGTTGTTATTTTCGAATTGCAGTTTTTGTTTCTTCTTTGACACAAGAGCATTAGATCATGATAATTTTATGTATTCATCTCACTTCAGAAAATTTGAAAAAACAACTGTATGACTTCTGGTATATATTCTGTTTTTATTATTCAAAAAACGCTAATCAATGCCATGAGAAAATTGTTTCCAGTCAGAAGTAATTTCAGCATGTAGAGGCAATTCTATGAAATTTTAAACACCCATTCCTAAACAAACAATATAAAATATGGACAATTGTATGACAAATGTTGCTATAATTCAGTTCAACAAACTTTTATATACTTGCTCTGAGCCATCAAATACTGCTAGTAGTATTGTAATAGTCTGGTAAGGGCATAAAATAGTATCAGGATTAGAAATGTTGTTAACATGTTGAATTCTAATATAGTTTTCCACAGAACTTTGTGGCTTTCTAAGTTGGAAATATTCATACCTTATGGGATAATTTGGAAAATCAAAATATGTCTTCATTTTTAATAAGACTTCATTTATATACATACTTATTGTGTACATGTTTTTAAAAAATATTTTTGGCTTAAAATAGTACAGCACAGATGTAAAGAATATTTCAGAAATATTACACCCAGATTGTTTCTGTCTTCCTTTGGTCATCTTAAGAAACTAGAGACTGAGTATAAATGATCGATCATATAGCCCATGGTTAAATGCTTCCTATGTAATATGAAGGTAGAAAGAAGCATCAGCTTTTATTTGATTAAAAACTTGTTTATCTCCTTTTAATGTGACAATTTCATCAGACTAGAATAAAAAACCATCCGTGCTATTTCCACATTCATTTCTTGACTCCTGTATTTTACTTCAAAAAGCAAAACAGACAAATTCATATTCTTTGGAGATTCAAAATGTGAGTTTGAAATTCAAAATATAAATTGATTGAAGTCCTTCAGAGCATATATTATGCATCTTGCTTTTGCCTTGGTAATAGATATAGCCCTTGGAGCTCAGCTATCTATAAATTTGATAAATACCAAATTCTGTTTTCTCATAAATTTTTACTTTCATTTATTCAGGTGTCTCTAAGATTTCTATTTCTACATTGAAATAACAGCAATTTCTAAATAATCAGTAATGCAAAAAAATAGATATTATTGATTATCATTGCCAGCATGAACTGGTAAAACTTTGTTGTAAATTGATGCTACCATGAATTGGCATCTGTGGTTTTTGGTATCTGGTTGGGGTGAGGGATATTGGATATTAGAACCAGTCCCCCATAGATACCAAGGGATGACTGTATGCTGCTTCAGTATGGATACTGTGGGAGACAAAATTATGGTTCCCTACAATGTTCATGGCCTGTGAATTCCTGTGAATATATTAAGTTTATGAGATGTCTTAGTCTGTTTTCTGTTGCTATAACTGAATAACAGACTGCATAATTTATAAAGAGTAAAGGTTTATTCAGCTCATTCTTCTGGAGGCTGAGAGGTTTGAGGTTAATGGGATGTCTCTGATGTGGGCCTTGCTGGTGGGACTTCTGCAGAATCCTTAGGGCCATGGGGTGAGAGGGGTCCATACAAGAGACAGTCATACTGGCTTTGATTATAGACCCATTCTCAAGACAACCCATTAAGCCACGAATAGATTAATCCTTTCATGAGAGCAGACCCTTCATGACCTGCTCACCTCTTAAAGGTCCCACCTGGTCCATCCCACCTCTTTATACCTCACAATGGGAATTAAACAGCAACACAAATTTGGGGAGCAGATATTCAAACCATAGTACTTGGTAAAGGGAAATTACAGTTGCAAATGGAGTTAAGGTTGCAAATAAACTGATTTTAAAATAGGGAGCACATACTAGAGTATCTGGGTGGGCCCAATCCAGTAACAAAGTTTTGTTTGTTTTTTTAATGGTGCTGGGGCTTGAACCCAGGGCGTCATTCATGCTAGGAAAGTGCTCCATCACTGAGCTACATCCCCAGCTGCACTAACAAAGGTTTTTAAGAATGGAAGAAGGTAGAGGATTAAAAAAAAAATGTGTTGCTGCCTTAAAGAATGAGGAAGAGCCGGGCGCAGTGGCACACGCCTGTAATCCCAGCACTTGGGAGACTGAGGCAGGAGGATCGCGAGTTCAAAGCCGGCCTCAGCAATGGCGAGGCACTTAGCAACTCAGTGAGACCCTGTCTCTAATAAAATACAAAAAAAGGGCTGGGGATGTGGCCCAGTGGTCAAGTGCCCCTGGGTACCAAAAAATAAATAAATAATAGAAATAAAAGAAGAAGAAATCTATGAGCTAAGGAATGTAAGCAGCCCCTATAGAAGCTGGAAAAGTCAAGAAAACCCATCTTCTTTGAGTGTGCTTTGAGTCTCTTTGAAATACAGTCCTGCTGACACCTTGATTTTTAGCCCAGTTGAGACCACTATCTGACTTCTAAAGTATAAGTTTGCATTGTTTTAAGCCACCAAGTTTGTGGCAATTTTTTATGGCAGAAATAGAAATGGCACTGAGTCTGATTCAACTTCTAACTCTGTCACTACTCTAGTGACATACAGTTTCACTGTTCAGGCCTCAGTTTCTTCATCTGTAAAACAGAAACAACAATAGCATATGTCTTGCAGGATGTGGTGGTACATGCCTGTAATCCTGGTAACCTGGGAAGATTGCAAGTTTGAGGCCTGCCTCAGCAATTTATCGAGACCCGAAGGAATTTTTTTAGTGTCTCAAAATTTAACATAAAAAGGGTTGGGGATGTAGCTCAGTGGTAAGGCACCCCTGGCTTCAGTCCCCTGGTGCATCCAGTGTATACACTTGCATACATCGGTTGTTTAAATGTTAATATGGTGAGTGTTTAAGACATTTGAAATTAAAAGAAAAATGCTCAATACAAGAAGAAATTAGACATTTAGCAAATATTCTCTGGACATTTATAATTACAAAGAATGTTTCTTAAAATGGGCATTTTTTGCTAATATGAAATTTGGAAAGATTCCATCAATATCTTGCCTGTTGTTTAATGTATGAAAATGGATCTTCTTATCCTTAAAAAAGACAACTAAGTAACTCCTATTAAGTTACTTAAGTTATTAAGTTTTATTTATACAATGTTAATTTTATGTTATAAATATTAATGCCAGGTGAAAAATTATCCAGACTATGATACAATAGAAGCTTAGAAAAATCTGTTGTGTTGGCATGTGGGAGGCAGATATACTATGAGCTCACTCACAGAGCTCACCCCTTCAGTTCAACTAAGTCAAGCTTTCAGGTTCAATTTTTGTTACAACATTGCATCCATATTTTTTGCTAGAATGCTATAAAAGGTTATGTGATGGTTTTTCCCACATGGTTTTTCTATTTCAAGAAGTGTTTTCATCTTGCAGATAACAAAACTGAGGCACTGAGAGGTTGAATAAATTGTGTAATATACCATTAGAAAACAAAGGCGCCAGATTTTAAATTAATTTCAATCTGACATCAAAGTCTGAATACTTACTACTCTATTATAACTCTGCAAGATGAGATAATAATAGTACATATCATAAAAGATTGTAGTGAGCATTAATTTAGATAATACATGTAAAAGGCTTAAACTACCCAATAAATATAATATTGTAAACCGAGAATTAGTATGACCTAGTTTTATGAATCAAAGGTTGAATAAGAAGGAAGGGAGAGAGGGAGGAAAGGAAATAAGGAAGACATGCAATAGTGCTTGGAATCTATAGATTTCAATAAATGTCAGTTATTGACATATTTATATAAAATGATGTAAATATTACTAATTTCAGCCAAACAAATCTGCCAACATAAATAACCAACATAAGGCTATGAGGAAAAATGGAAGAAGAAGAAACATAAATATGAATTTTTTCCTATTTTTCATAGCAGTTAGGCATCCAGTACTATTTAAACTTGAAATTGAGAATTGAAAAAAATACTGACAAGTTTATTTTTCACAGCAATTTTACTTACCTTTAGAACAATCTATTAGGAACTAGTAAATGTTTCTGGAAGAAAAAAAAAAAAAAAAAAAAAGAAGTGTTTTCATGTTGGGCATGGTGGCTCATCCCTGTAATCCCAACCACTCAGGAGGTTGAGGCAGGAGGATCGAGAGATCAAAGCCAGCCTCAGCAAAATTGAGGTGCTAGTCATCTTAGACCCTGTCGCTAGATAAAATACAAAATAGGGCTCAGGATGTGGCTCAGTGGTTGAGTGCCCCTGAGTTCAATCCCAGTACCCCTGCCACTCCAATAGGGGGGGGGGGGAAGAGAGAGAAGTATTTTTTCATTTCAGTTTGGAATAAGATTTGGGGACTATGCCAGTTTAAATTTTAAATGTACTTTTGTGGTCTTTTCCTAACCTCCTCTTTGCATCTTTAAAGTATGCTGTACAATTTTTATTGTTCATTTGCTATTTAATAAAAATTTTAAAAGAATATCCTTAAATCCTTAGCCTTTTAAAAAGAAATGTTTACCTTTGCAGTCTGTTTTGCAACATTAGCTATTGAGATCAGAAATTCGGAAAGTTAAAAGAGAAAAACTAATCCTTTAACGTGTTTTTATATTGATATACATTTTCCATTCATAGGCCATAGAAGTGTAACTTTAAACTTGTGTCTGATTACTAGTACATTATTATTGTAGTTGGTTAACTGAAGTTTTTAGTTCTCTTGAAATGCTACTACCTTTTACTTAATACATGTAATACATTTTGATTGCCCAGACTTCCTCAGTTCCTAAGACCCTTTTCAGTATCTCATGGTTAAAATGGGACCTACTGTGTTCCAGCAGCAATCCCACCTTTGGCTAGAGAAGACTCACACAGAGGGAGAGCTAGAGTGCTTTAGGAATTCGAAGTTGATTGTTAAAATCTGTCTTAACTGTAAAATGAAGAGTATACATGTTTTACCCTGTGAAGCAAAGGGCTGAAAAGGCCATTCTGCCACAGAAGAGCAGAATGAAGCAGATGAATAGAGGGGCAGAGGTGCAAGATGGATAGAGACTGAGATACACATAAGAGGGGAGTTGAGATGAGAAAGGAATGGGTATGGTGGAGGGATCAGGAGAAAGAGAAGGAATAAATTTCCAGGACTTAAGTTCCTTGTTCTAGTTTTCTCTTACAATTTCAAGTTCCATGTAACCTTTCAGTAACCTTTATAAAAATCTCCTTTTTGTCTTAGACAGAAGTCTTCTTAGAGCCAGAAGTCTTAAAGCAAACACCTGCTTTTCTTAGGGTATGTGCTGGTTGCTTTACATACGATATCAGTTAATTCTTAGAACCTTGAAAGATAGGTATTATTCCTCTGAATAAAAATTAGGAAACTCAGGCTTGGGAGAGGTGAAGTAATTTAACCAGGGATCACAATAATATGTAATGAAACCAGAATTGAAATGTAGGTCTAACTCCAAAGTCACTTCTTATTCATGCACTCTAAAAATATTTATTGGGTATTAGCTGTAGAACAGACACTAAAAAGATTTTTTAAAAAAATTTTTTAAAAATTCCTTCCCCAAAGCTTACGGTTCAGAGGAACTTAGTGACAAACAGGCAGTAGCAATTCAGTATAGTGACTTACCATATTTAGGAATAAAATATAAGCATATTTAGAAATAAATTGTGCTTTGAGAAGTCAGGAAGGTTCGTTGAACATTTAAGGTAAGACTTGAGAAGGCTGAGTAGTCATAAACCAAGCGTAAAAAAAGAGGTAGGTGGTTGTATCAAACATTAATGAAAACACTATTTCTAAAATAAATTGAGTATGTCAAGAAGCATTGGATGTAGGAAGAGGAATGGGAAGAGCCAGGAGAGGTAAATAAAGCAAATTATACAAGGCCTTCTGTTGCATGTTAAGGAGTGCAAACTTTATATTGGGAGAAAGGAAATGGGAGTCAGGCCAACCAACCAAGGGATTGAACCCAGAGGCGCTTAAACACTGAACCACATTTCCAGCCAGCCCACTTTTTTTTTTTTTTTTTTTAAGAGAGGGTCTCACTAAGTTGCTTAGAGTCTCACTAAATTGCTGAGGCTTAATCAGCTACCAAGGACAGTGATTTTATTTATTCAATTTTTTTGTGGTACTGAGGATTAAAGTCAGGGGTACTCTACCCCTGAGCTACATCTTCAGACCTTTTTATTTTATTTTGAGAGAGGGTTTTTACCAAAATTACTCAGGCTGGCCTGGACTTGTGATCCTCTAACCTTGGCCTCCCAAGTAGCTGGGGTCATAGGCATGAACCATCATGCCTTGTTTAAGAGAAACTGATTACAAATATATAAAATTATTTCAAAGTTTATTTTTTTTAACAACTGGAATAAATAGAATGGTTTTAAATGTTCTTTATATGCACAAATTAAAATGAAATTGTGGGATACCAGTCTAAACTTAATTTTAATAACTTATTTTTAATTACTCCCATTACCAGATATATTACCTTGAGTTTGACAGGCACTGTTATGGCTTCTGCTAATTTCTAAGAGATTAGTGGCTTAACAAAATACAAGACCTGTACCAAAATGTAGCAGAGGTCAGAAAGCTCCACGGTCTTAGAACTGTAACACAGTTAACATTGATTGTGGTTTCTTGCCTTGCCTCTTCAGTTCATTTCCAGCCATGCTTGTCACCATGTGACTTATTTTGGTTTCTTAAATCACTTAGCTATTTCTTGCTTTTGAGGCTTCATGACTGAAAGCTCCCTTTTCTCGGGTCTGCTGCATTAATGTCATAGTTGTGTACATTTGACTTATATATCAAACTTTTGGTTTTAAATATGTTGAGTAAAACATACATTGAAATTCAAGATAGTAATAAATAGTAATAAGTAAATATCCCAAGAATTTGGGGAAAATTAAAGAGCTTCTGGTCAATTACTAAATCCATTTTCTTCAGTTTAGTCTTACCTAAAGAAAAAAAAACAGAAGGGAGATACAATGTTGTTACATAAATAATTGGTTAAAGAGTCCATGTAGTGTCTGAGGAGCATTTAACTGACAAATGAAGGTGAAAGTAGTATCTGATACTGCTCCTTAAAAATCTTGACAAAAGTCAGGCATAGTGGCACACACCTGCAATCCCAGCTACTTGGGAGGCTAAAACAGGAGGATCACAAATTGAAGGCCAGCTGCAGCAAGTTAGGGAGACCTATCTCAAAAAATATAAAGGGCTGGAATATCTTTGGGGGGAGGGAGGCTTGACAAAAGATATGAAAATCTGAGAGGATAAAAATTCTTAAGAGATAAAATCAGCTTATTTTGTCAAGAGTTGGCAGAATTTGAGAAGGGAATGATGCCTAATAGTACTTTACAGGTGCTTTTCTACCAACAAATTGTTTTTAACAATTGTTGAAAGTAGCTAAAAGTAATTCACTCTTACATTTGGATCTGTTCTATGTTGAATTTAATTCACTTTTTAAAATCTTGTGGCTTAAATTAATTTGTAAGTTATTTTTATTACTATAATCCATGGCAAAGGAAAAAAAAAGAAGAAGAGGAGAAAGAGTTAAGCATTCTTTTCTTTACTTCAGACCCTTGTCAGACTTAGAATGAGTTGGTTACTTTTTAAGGTCAATTGTTAAAAGTTGAATAAAAAAAAGAAAGAAAGAAAGAAAAGGAAAGGAAAGGAAAGAAAAAGATTGCATTGGTAGAAAATTGCCACCATTAGTGAGCTTTGCAAGCTCAGTTTTCCATTGCTTACATTTTCTATTCTTTCACTCTTGGAAAATTAAGTTCTTTGTTTGCTTTTACAAGACAAGAGTACAGGCCCTTTAAGCAGTCTGCAGCTTCCTCCTTTCTGCTTATATTTTCTGTTTTATTATGGTCCTGCCTGTCTTTTGTGTTTTATGTTAAAATTTAAAAATGACTTATGTTTATGGCCTGTGAAGCTTCTTCCCAGTCAAATGAGATTGTTCATTTCATACCGTATGAAATTAAATCTATAAGTTAATTTATCTAGGATTTCTTAAAATTCTGTTGTAAATTGGAACCATCTGGGCAAAATGCCAAACTAGCACTCTGACCCTCCCCACAAACTGGATACAGCATTTAATGAATGTCACAGTTGGTTAGATTGCTAAAGTTAGTACATTTAAAGTTCAAAAATGTGTTAAATATGTTAAATTAGCTAGGTGGGTGATGTGTGCCTGTAACCCTAGTTACTTTAGGAGGCGGAGGTAAGAGTATCCTAAATTCAAGGCCAGCCTAGGCTACATAGTAAGATCCTGTCTCATAAATAAATAAATAAATAAATAAATGTGAAATGTGAAATGTGTTAAATTACTTGAGAATTTTTAGTCACTGTTAACATGGTTAGAGTGAGGAGTGGAAGACTGTTTTCAAAGTTAATAGATTGGTGTCAGCTGTGCAGTGAAGCTGGCTGCCAATAATGTTATTATGTTTGTAATGTTTTCTAAAGGGTTAATATTTAGTGACTTATCAGTGAACAGAAAATGTCATACATAATTTTCTTAGAGGTTATGTTGAGTGGTGGAAAGAATGCAACTTGGAAGTTAGAAAATCTAGTTCCCTAGTTGTGCTCCCTTTTAGCTTCATCTCCTGAACAAGACAGCCTCCCTGGGCTTGAGGTTCTATAATATGAAGAAATTATGTCTACTTTTCCTGGTAATATGTTAGGATTATTATGGGATCAAATTAAATAATAAATATTTCAGAGACAAAAAACATTGTCAAGGTGTAAAATGTTATTTAAAAAATATGTAACACTGTACAGTGTAATAATGTTATCTGCTAATGATTAAGCCAGATGCTTAAAAACATTTCAAATTTGACCCCAATTCACTAAATACACTGTTAATAATGTAGATTCTAATATACTGTAGGTAATTCTGATATATAACCACCTAAGATAAAGCTGAAAAACTTTAATCCGACTTAGGGAATTGACATGTTAGGAACTCACTGGAAAACATATATTTCTAGATATTTGGTATGCTTGGCTCTTTTCAGGGGCTATAAATTTTAGGTAGTTGTATAGAATTCATCAGAATCAAATTATAATTCAGTAATTTATTTCAGTGAAAATTAAATAAATGCCAGTGTATAAAATGCAGTTTGTGTTAAGTAGAAAGAACAAAATCTTTCTGGGATAGACTGTTTCCTATTACTATCTCTTCTGTCCTCATCTTTCCCCTTTTTATTTGTATGTTGTACTTCATCATTGAACTACTTAGTATTCTTAAAACCTACTTCATTCTTGGGTTTGTAGTAGGCTTTTTTTTTTTTTAAGTTGGGATCTTTTGTTTTTTGTCTATTTTATTTTATTCTAATTTGTTGTATATGACAGCAGAATGCAATTCAATTCATATTACACAAATAGAGCACAAGTTTTCATATTTCTGGTTTGCACAGCATGCTGGCTCTGCTTAAAAGACAGTCTGCCTCCTGGATTTCTTAATTAATATTAACTGTCCCTTTTTGTCTTCCCTAACCCTGAGGCTGTGTTTTAGAAGATTAGTAGGTAATGGGGAAAGCAGAATGGGGAAATGAATTAGGGAAATTAGCCTGATGTACCAGGCTAAGGAGTTGGGATTTTATTATGTTGGTGTAGGAAACCTGTGTCAGATGTGGCTGATGGCTAACAATTGAGTAAGATGAGAGAACTGAAAAAGTTGGCCATTGGATTTAGTAGTGTGGAGTTATTTGGGGACCTGATGGGAAGTTTTAATGTAGTGGAAGCAGCAAACATAGAAAATTCAGATTTTAAGCAAGTGTGAGAAACAGGAATGTTTGAATGAAGTTTGCTGAAAGAAGTGGAATATGTAGAAAGAAAAGAAGCGAAAAATTGCAGTGGGTAGGATTAAAAGGTCAGAGATTTGAAAAAGAATACCTGACTGTCTTAAATAACTAGTAACAATTTTTGGTGCTGTCACTATCTTTTACTTCCTAGGGGATTTTGAAACAAAAGACAAAGGTAAAAGGTCAGATATTTTAATTTAGTGATTTACTTTCTTTTGAAGGGTGACAAGATGGCCATATAAGAAATGGGAAAGGGGCTGTTTTACTTCTCTGCTTCTGAGAATTTGCCCCATCAGCAAAGCCCTTTTAGTTCTTCTTTTCCTTTTCTTGCTTATTATCAAAGATGAAAAAAGTAGTTCAGGTGTGATGAGGGAACAAGGTAAAGCCTGACTCTTCTGTCCAGTAATAAAAAGTGACTTTGTGAAACTGGATCAGCATTCGTCATTAATCTTCCAGACCTCTTGAAGTCATCTCCATTAAAGAAAAATAATCTAATGGGGAGATTTGTTTCAGTTTGAGAAGGTTTTACTTTTAGTGCATTTTGCTAAAACGTGTCAACACATGCTATTAAAGCAAGAACAATCCAGGAGACTTTGTTAAAAGAGTTTTCTCTGAATATTGAACAGTTGTCCTGGTTCCTTCTAGGCTCATGAAGAGCCCATGGGATGAACCAACAGCCAAATCATAACTAGTTACGAGGTTAAGGCAATTGGATAGTACTTTATATTTTTAAATTTTGTTCATTCAAATGCAAAGTCAAAAATAGGCAAATCACATGATTGTGGAATATTGAGAGAACCTTAAGTAAGACACAAATGAATAAAAGTTATGAGTATGTAGAAGTTGTGAAGTAGATAGGGAATGGCTGTGTCAGTAGAAAATGAAGTAGTTGGTTTATAACATGAGAAGTACAAGGGCCAGTGGTGTAACCTCGCAGCAGAGTTCTTGTGTAGTTTGTAAGAGATGCTAGGTTCAATCCCCAGCACTGCAAAAAGAAAATAAAAAGTACAAAAGCAGGATGCTAAGTCCACATCATGGAAGGGAAGCAATAAACTCCTGACAATAAAGCAATGATTATCTAGTAGCAAGACCTGCAATCATTATGATCAGATTATCTTATAGTTTTTGATTTTTATATATTCTTTTCTCTTTTGCTGTTTATCTTTGCAAGAACTCCCCTTTTCATCTGAAAGAGCCTATCAGAAGCTGAGTATGAAATTTAAACTAAGCAGATACATAAAGGAGTACCTTAAAATGTTTCCTTTCTTCAACTTGTACAAAAGAAAAATGCCACAGAATATAACAGATCATAGTGAAACACCTAAAATGTATTTGAAGGTGATTTATTATTAAGGAATAAATTCTGTTATATGAACTGAAGTACAGATTTATTTTAGAAGGTAATGCCCTCTGCACTTTAATGATATTAAAATCAAGGAATGAAATATTTTTCTGGATTTTTAACTTTTTAAGAAAATTTTTAAGTGGTCATTGAATTTAATCCATCCCCAGCCTCCTTGCCCAAAAGCGTGAAAATCTGGACAAAATTAAATTGAAACAGTGATTTTTAGACAATGGACAACAGCACTACACACTGTCATCCCTGAAAGACTAGAAATCAGTTGCACTCTTCAGTTACCTCACCCTTCAGCAAAGGTAGAATTGAAGAGACAGAGTTCAGAATTCATGGAAGCTGAGGCAGCTAGAGTTTGCAGAGGAAAAGTTCCAGCAGACACAATGTAGATAAATAATGTTAAAAGTGTGCGTAGAAGTCTTTTTGACTTTTTCTTTTTCTTTTTTTTTTTTTCAATATTTATTTGTTTGTTTTAGTTGTACACAATGCCTTTATTTTTATGTGGTGCTGAGGATAGAATCCGGGCTGCACACGTCCTAGGCGAGTGCTCTATCACTGAGCCACAACCTCAGCCCTTTGACTTTTTCTTAATGTAGGCATAGAGTGAGATTATAAAGCCCCACGAAGAGTGGCCAAATTAATGTGACCTGACAGACATCAGGGGTCACGAGGAGTGGAAGGCATCTGAGCTTTTACTAACCAGAGGGGAAAAGTCCTAGTTGATCACTCAGGACATTTGGTGGAAACTCCCAAAGGGCCTTGGACCTTGCTGGGGGAGGGTGGGGCTAAACTAGATTAATAATGGAATGTTGTAAATGACTTTATGCTGATATTAATTTAACAACTGGGATGAGTTTAAGAAATCCTTGGAAGTTACAAAGTTAATGCAAGAAACAAAATCAAGAATATGAATAGCACTATATATTAAAGATACTTAATTTGTAATTGAAAACTCCAGGCCTAATAGCTTCAGTGGTGAATTCTTTTGAATATTTAAGGAACAAGTAACACCTGTCTTAAACTCTTTAAAACACACACACACACACACACACACACACACACACACACACGGGCTGGGATTGTGGCTCAGCGGTAGAGCACTCTCCTAGCACGTGGGCGACCCAGGTTCGATCCTCAGCACCACGTACAAATAAAACGCATTGAATAAAACGCATTGTGTAAAACTAAAAGCAAATAAATAAAAATATTAAACACACACACAAGGAGAACTCTTCCCTACTCATTCCACAAGGCCAACATTATTACCCTAATACCAACAGCGACACAAAATTTACAGGAAAACTAAAAAATAATATGTCTCTTGACCACAGACCCAAAAATATTTTATAGAATATTAACTTTCGGGAATATATTAAAAGGGTGATATCCAAGAATTCAGAGGTGCCAAGTTTGGTTTAACATTGAAAAATCAATGTAATTCACCTTATTAGTCATCTCAGTACAGATAGAGAAACTTCGGAAGAAATTCAACAACCTCATTAATGATTAAAACTCTCAGGCAAACAAAGAATTTTAAGGGAAATTTCCTTAGCCTGAGGACAGTCAACTACCAAAAAAAAAAAAATCCTCAGGCAACTTAAAGGTATAGATTGAATGTTTTTCATTTAATATCAGGAGCCATGGCAAAGGTGTTTTCTCTCCTCACTTCTATCAACATTGTACTGAAGGAGCAAGCCAGTGCAGTAAGCCAGGGGGTCAAAGACACAATGCAAAGGAAAATAAAATTAGTTTTTGTACATGTGATCTTTTTGGATGTAGAAAATTCTATGGAACCTATTTTTTTAAAAAGTAGTAGAACTGATAAGAGAGAGGTTAGCAGGGTTCATAATAACAAGTCAATACACACATCAGTATAGAAGTGTCTTTTTAAAAATTCTTTATTATCATTATTATTAGACTGAGAATTGAACCCAGAGTTGCTTTACCACTGAGTGACATCCCCAGTCCTTTATTTTAAAATTTGAGACGAGGTCTTGCTAAATGCTCAGGGTCCCAAACTTGAGGTTCTTTTCCCTCCCTCACCTGAGTCGTTGGAATTGCACATGTGTGCCCAGGAGTACACAAGTATCTTATCTGTCTAATGAACAATTGGAAATAGAAATAAAGCAATATCATGTATAATAGTATTCAGAAAACCAGGAAATGCCTAGAGGTTTACTTAGCAAAAATTGGACAAGACCTGTAACGTTAAAAACTACAAAATAGGGGCTGGGGTTGTGGCTCGGCGGCAGAGCGCTCGCCTGGCATGTGCATGGCCCGGGTTCGATTCTCAGCACCCCGTAAACATAAATGCATTGCATTGTGTACAACTAAAGCAAATAAATAAATATTAAAAAAAACTACAAAATAGTTTTGAGAAAATTTTTGAAAATCCTAAATAAATATAGTACCTACACCTAGGTGTCCTTCAATAGATGAATGGATAAAGAAAATGTGGTATATGTATTCAATTGAATATTACTCAGCTTTAAAGAAGAATGAAATTATGGCATTTGCCGGGTAAATGGATGGAGTTGGAGAATATCATGCTAAGCGAAATAAGCCAATCCCAAAAAACAAAAGGCTGAATGTTTTCTCTAGTATACAGATGCTAATTCACAATGGGGGTGGGTCCGGGGGTCCTCTGTCCGCACTAGAGAAGAATAGATTAGGTAAAGGGAGGGGAATAGGAGGGGATGTGGGGATAGGAAGTAGAACAAAACAGACATACATACTTTATGTACATATGTGACTGCATGACCAATGTGATTCTACAACACATACACACAGAATAACGAGAAATTGTATCCCATCTGTATGTGATATATCAAAAGGCATTCTACTGTCATGTGTAACTAATTAAAACAAATTTTAAAAATTAAAAAAAAAAAAGTCGTCTACTACTACTAATACTACTTCTTCTTCTTCTTCTTCTCCTCGCTTCCCCCTCCCCCCTCTCTGGCGCTGGTTGAACCCAGAGATGCTTTACCACCGAGCTACATCCTCAGTCCTCATTACTTTATTTATTTATTTTAAAATTTTGAGACAGGGTCTCACTAAATTGCTGAGGGTGTCACTGAATTGCTAAGGCTGGTCTCAAACTTGTGATCCTCCTGCCTTAACCTCCCAAATCATTGGAATTGTACTTGTGCACCACCATGATTGGCAAGATGTCAAATGGATCTGTAGAATAGATATAATCCCAATTGAAATCCCAGCAGACTTTTTTTTTTTTTTTTTTTTAAGAAATTAAAAGACCCTACTGTGTAAGGTTTTGCAGCCTACTACTTGCAAGCCAAACTGGCTTACTGCCTGTTTTTGGCAATTGTTTTATTGCAACACTGCCACACTTAATGTGTTTGTGTATTGTGTATACATGCTTTTGCAATAACATGGCAGAGTCAAGTAGTCGTTACAGAGACCATTGTGGTCTACAAAGCTTAAAATACTGTCTGGCCTTTTACAGAGAAAATTTGCAGACTCCTGTCCTAGAGTATCCAAAGCAATTTTGGAAAAAAATGGAGGGCTTATTTAATTTTAAGCTACCGTAATGGAAAAAGTGAGATAATTGAGATAGGCATAGAACAGTGAAACAGACTGTAAAAATAGGCCTAAACAAATGTGGTAAATTGATTTTGACAAAGGTACCAAGGTAATTCAGTGGGATATGGTTAATTTTTCACAAATAGTAGTTAGGAGCACTGGATGTCGAATTTGGAAAAATTGAAACTCACACTTGACTTTACAGCATATTCAAAAGTTAGCTTAAAATGGCCCAATAGACTTTATGTAAGAGGTTAGAATTGTAGGTGAAAACATAAGAGAAAATCTTATACTGAAGAATTCTCAGGACATATAAACCACAGACCATAAAATCAAAAATTCTTAATTGGATTTTATCAAAATTTTAAAAACCCGTACAGGGGGCTGGAGTTGTAGCTTAGTGGCAGAGCACTTGCCTAGCATGTGTGAGGCACTGAGTTCAATCCTCAGCACCATATAAAAAAATAAAAATAAAAATAAAAATAAAGGCATTCTGTCCATCTTCAACTACAAAATTAAACACACACACACACAAGGATACTGTTAGAAAAAATCCAAAGGCAACATGTATTCTGAGAGGAAATATAATAATATACATATATCTGACAAAGAACATGTTTCCAGAATATATAAAGACTATAGAGTGTTATAATAGCAAATATTCTTGTTTCCAGTACACAATAGAAAGAAGACAACCCAATTAAAGGACCAGTTAAAATATACACATCACCAAAGTAGTTAGCAAAGTAGAAAATAAGTACATGAAAACATGCTCAATATCAGGTGCTTAGTCATTAGGGGAAAGTAAATTAAAACCACGAAAAGATACCAAGAAATCTCATTTCAACACTTATGAGAATGATATAAAATTTTTGACATAAACAAGTGTTAAGAATGTGGAGCAACTGGAATTCTCATTTTGTTGATGAGAATGCAAATGTTAAGGCCACTCTGGAAAAGTTTTGTCATTTCTCCTAAGGTTGTACTTCCATACAGGCCAGCAGTTTCACCTAGGTAATTACTCAGATGAAATGAAAGCTTATTATGTTCACAGAAAACCCTGCCGGTATATGCTGATAGGGGCTCTGTGTGATTTCCAAAAATTGAAAACAACTCAAATGTCCCTCCATTGGGGAATGAATGGTAGTATGTGCATACAGTGGAATAGTATTCAGTGGTAAAAAGGAATGAACTGTTGACACTCACAGAAACATGGCTGGATCTCAGATGCATTATGCTAGGTGAAGGAAACCAGAATCAAAAAGCTGAATATCATATGATTCCATTTGTCTGATATCTGGAAAAGACACAACTATAAGAACAGAAAATAGATCAGTGGTTGTCTGGGGTTATAAGGAGAGGACGAGTACAGAGGGGAATAGGAGAATCCTGGGAGGTGATGCAGCTGCTCTTTATTGTCACTAATGGGGCCTGTGTACAATTGTATGCATCTGTCAAAACTTGCATACCTGAGGCGACATAGTAGCACACATCTGTAATACCATCTACTTGAGAGGCCAAGGCACGAGGCTTGCAAGTTTGAGGCCAACATGGGCAACTTAATGAGACCCTATCTCACATTTTAAAAAATGCCTGAGGGTTGTAACTCAGTGTGAAAGCATGTGCTAAGTCCTGGGTTTAGACTCCAGGACCACCCCCCCCCAAAAAAAAGGTGCATACCTGTATATTAATAAGGTGATTTTTAATTATGTAAATTAAATCCTGGTTTTTAAATAGGATTTTTAGAAAGTGAGAAACTGATCCTTGAAACACTGCAAATGTAAGAGATTCCTCATATCTTAGTAATGTGCGTGCTTACATAGTTTGCCACTGAATCTAACCTAAGTGTAGAAATAATATATTTTAGAGGATAGGATGTTGTTTAATTGCTTTTTATTGACTTTGGCAAATTAAAGAGAGGTTAAAGATGATTTGCACTTATTTAGTACCTGACTGCAACTTGTATTGGTGAACTAGAAGTCAGTGGTTAATATGTAGTTCATATGATTTTTATAATATAACATCACTTCACCCAGATGCATTTTATGATGTCATATACCTTCTGATATCAATAGATTTCCATTGCCAAAGCTTGGAAATGTAAAACATATGCTATACAGAATATTTGGACCCTATCCAAATCCATGTAGGTGTATGACAGGTTTTTGACAGAAAAAAAAAGTATTGTTGAGAATGTAAAGCAACTGAAATTCACATTGATTACTGGTGGGATGCAAAATGGTATAGACAATATGGAAAACAGTTTAATAGCTTCTTGTGGTAAAAGTAGGCATATTTTTATGTTACATGATCAAACAATTCCATTCCTAGATATTGCTGGGGGTGCTGGTGAAGAGAATGACTCATGTTCACCCCACCCTCAAAGACTTAGTGGAATCTTTATAGTAGCTTCATTTGTAATAGTCTCAGACTGGAACAACTTGAAAAACCTATCAACAAGTGAATGTGGTTATAGGCAAGTGATGGAATTCTACATAGCAATAAAAATTAACGAACTACTGATACATGCAATGATATGGAAGTATCTCAGGATTTCATGAAAAAGCTAAATATGAAATATTATAAGACTACATGCATGTGATTTTATTTATGTAAGACCCTAGAAAAGATAAATCTTCAATTAGAAAAAACAGATCATGGTTGCCCAGGGCTGAGGTTATGAATTGAAGTTAGGGATTGCCTGGAAAGGGGTACAATTGAACCTTTTTTTTTTTTTTTTTTTTTTGGTACCAGGGATTGAACTCAGGGGCACTTGACCACTGGGCCACATCCCCAGCCCTTTTTTGTATTTTATTTAGAGACAGGGTCTCACTGAGTTGCTAAGTGCCTCGCCATTGCTGAGGCTGGCTTTGAACTCGCGATCCTCCTGCCTCAGCCTCCCAAAGTGCTGGGATTACAGGCGTGCGCCACCGCGCCCGGCTACAATTGAACCTTTTGAGATGATCAGAATATTCTGTATTGTGAATATAGTATATAATTTTATACATTTGCCAAAACTTATTGTACCTTATTTTTTAAAGAATTTTAGGTAAAAACTTTATGATAGTGTCAGGAAAGATTTCCAAATAAATTCATGTTTAAAAAAAAAAAAAAAAACCTTCAGAATAGCTGTAATAAATCAAATTGAGAGTTAAAACCTTGTTTTCCAGCAAATATTCATGCACATATCAGAATAAAATAGTTTGCTTATGATTTTAAGGTTTAAATTTTACAACTTAGAGAATATTTTATTATTATATAAACAGTTTGAGGGAAGTTTGAAATCTTTGTTATTATGCTATTGAATCTTGATATGTGGGGTCTGGGAATGTAGCTCAAAGATAGTGTAATATCCTGTGCCTAGCATGCACAGGATTGTCCTGGATTTGATCTTTAGCACAAAGGAGGCAAGAAAGAAGAGCTAACATGTCCTTATGATATATTGAAAAGAGACTTAATATGTTAAACGTTGTCATGTGATTTGAGTAATATATTTTTTAAGAGCCTTTCAGCTGCAAGTAACAGAAAACCAAACTAAAACTGGCTAATACAGTGGATAGTTACTGGATAATAAATGGATCTTAAGTGTTTTAGGATTATACAATATTTGAACAACACTATCTAGGACCCAAGTTCCTTATGTCTTCCTGCCCTCCCATTCTCAGTTTATTGGTGTGTTTCCTCTGGTGGGTACTTGCTGGTCTCTGGATGGATGCCCCAGATATGGGCATTCACATTTGCGAATGTAACATCTGTGGAAGAAAAATGGAATATTCCTTTATATTCCAAAGTACTTCCTAGAAACCTGTGCTCATGGCTCTATAAGCAAACTGTCAAGGGAACGAGACTCCCTGAGTGACTTAAGTCAATCATTAGTCCCCTGAATGACTTTGGCAAATGAAAGGAGGGTAAATAAAGTCAGGGTTCTTCTGTCAGAAAACTGGGAGAATGATTGTTCAGTGACCAAATGTCTGTTGTATTAGATTACATTAAGACTGTGAAGGAGAGGCTCAGTAAACTATACAAAGAAATTATAGAAGCTGTCTTGATAGTAAGTGTATGGTCTCTACTTATGAAGCTGTTGCATTCAACCACTGAGCCACATCCCCAGCCCCACCCCCCTTTTTTTGGTATTTTATTTAGAGACAGGGTCTCACTGAGTTGTTAAGTGCCTCACCATTGCTGAGGCTGGCTTTGAACTTGCCATCTTCCTGTCTCAGCCTCCCAAATGCTGGGATTACAGGTGTGTGCCACCGTGCCCAGCAAAATTTTCTGTATTTTTATGGCCTAGTCATAACTTTAGTTTACTGTAATCTATCCTGTGTCTTCATGACATTAAGAAGTGTTCCAGCTGGGTAGAGTGCCACAGGCCTGGTAATCTCAGCCAAGGCAAGAGGATCACAAGTTCAAGACCAACCTAGGCAACTTAGTGAGACTGTCTCAAAATAAAAACGCTGGAGATGTAAGTCAGTGGTTAACCCCTCTCCCCGACACCAGGTTCTATCTCCATTGCCAAAGGGGAAAAAATTCTGGAACTAGGGCTATGGCTCAGTGGTAAAATGCTTACTTGGTTGGCCCAGCTATGCTGGAGGTCCTGAATTTGATTCTCAGCTCTTTGAAAAGAAACACTAAAGCCCCCATCAGCCTCCTAATTTTTAATCAGCTAACCTTTAAAAATCAGTCTAAATGTCACTTCATTTTGGTCTTTAAACACTGTTAGTCATTTTCATCTGGTGAGTCTGTGTCTTTATTCCCACTATACTATTCTACTTATTAGCACTTTGTTGAATTATGAAGTATTTCACATGAAAATAATTATATTATTACCCACATTTAACACATTAACATTTTTCACTATTTTTTGATATTTATTTTAGGATAAAAATGTTATAATTGAAGCTCTTTCCCCACCCAACTCATGTAATTGTCTTAAGCTTATGATTATCTTTTTCAATATGGAAGTATTAATACCTTTAATTGCTGCTTATCCCTTGTATGTAGGGTATCCTCCAACATTGTGTTAATTTTTCATTTTCCTTTAAATCTATACCTTGGGTTAGTTTTATTATCTCCAAGAGTTAAACTGTGAAAATATTTTTGTACTTTTTCTCTAGCTCCCTATCTTTTTCTGAGCTTTAAACTTATTATCAATCCTTCACTAGACTTCATAGGCACCTACAATACACATCTGGAATTAAACTCATTGGCCCAAAAAAACTTATCCCTCTCTACTTGTTTCCCTTCAGTTATGGTTTTTCTTTCCACTTGATTGAAACTACAAACTTTGAAGTCATTCATTATACATGTATAAGAAATAAGTGTTCAATAAATATATAAAATGAATAAATGACCACTTTTTCTTTGTGTTTCCTCTCCCCATATCCAGCTTATCATCTAAACTTATTTATTCTACATATCATCTAACTCACTTTTCCTGTCATAATTGGCTGCTCGTGTTTCTGCTTTTTTTTTTTTTTTTTTTCTCACATGGATCATCTCAATAATTCTATAACTTGTAACTTGTCAAACTGCTACCATTATTTCTTGTTTTTTTTTTTCCAGTCTTCTTTCTAGCCATCATTGTCTCTTCCTCCTCTTCTTTCTCCTCTTTCATGTGTGTATGGTGGGTGGTAGTACTGGGGATTGAACCAGTGCCACCAAGTTAATATTTTTAATTTTCATAGTAAGGTCTCACTAAATTGCCCAGGCAATCCTCCAGAGTAGCTGGGATTATAGTCATGTGCTGATTGATGATAAATTTCTAAGGCAATCCATAAAAAATCTGTTTAACTCATATTGTACCTGAAGTCTTAAAAATGTATATCTCATCCTATATTTACAAAAAAATTTCTTTCTTTTTGGTGTGGGGGGGTGGATATTGGGGATTAGACCCAAGGATACTTTAGCACTTAGCTGCATCCCAGTTTGTTTGTTTTTTTTTTTTTTTTTAATTTTTATTTTAAGGCGGGATCTTGCTAAGTTGCTGAGGCTGTCTTTGAACTTACAATCCTCCTGTTTCAGCTTCCTGAGTCCTTAGTATTACAGGTGTGCACCACCAGACCTGCTATACAAACATTTCTAAATGAGAAGAGTAGCAGTAATAACTCTTATGTGTTGATACATGAATGATAGTGCAACTGGACTGAAAAATGGTCTGTCCTGGAGCTATTGAAGGTAAAAGGATGGATGTGAGGTATTGGGTCCAAGACTTGATTAACAAGTGTCTAAAAGATGGCTTAAGAAGATGGAAGATATAATATGGTGAGAAAAAAAAAATGGTGTGGCTTTTGAAGGAAGAGGACTTGAAGTTAGGAGTAGTACCTTGCAGGGAGGTTCTTAGATGAAGAAGAAGGTAAGGATGAAGATATTAAGGAAACTTGGAAAAGAAATGGAAGAAGTGCATAATTACAGTAACTGCTCTCTTGAATTGGCATGATATTCACAATCAGCCTGCTATCAAATTTAAAATAAGTGATAGTAATTGCTGACTTTTCCTCATGGTTTTTCTTCCCTTTTTTTTTTCCCCCCCAAAACCAGTCACCTTTTTGCGGGGGTTGGGGGGTGCTGGGGATTGAACTCAGGGGCACTTGACCACTGGGCCACATCCCCAACCCTTTTTTTGTATTTTATTTAGAGACAGGGTCTCACTGAGTTGCGAAGTACCTCACCATGCTGAGGCTGACATTGAACTCTCGATCCTCCTGCCTCAGCCTCCCAAATTGCTGGGATTATAGCCATGCGCCACCGCTCCCGACACCAGTCCCTTTTTATTGGGTATTAATACTCAGGATATGAAAGGATTCAGCCATGAAGCTATGATTTCCCATGATTTCAGTTCTTCATAGAGGAGGCAGTCGTAATCAGCAGTACATAGTATGCTGTCCACAATGGCCTCTCTTCAGTGGTACTTTGGGTTATCACTTATGCTTGAGTTCTTGTAAAAAAGGCAGTAGCTGAAAAGCACTTATCCTGCTAGTACCATCTTTACCCCCACAATACTCCCCTTCTTCACACTGGTGTACTTATTGTAGTACCAGTAGTAACCTCTCTAAAATGCTCCCACAGTGTCTTTAGGGGTAAAATCCCGCATCAATATCCAGCTTGGAAGCTCCCCTAGTTTGACATCCATGAGTTTCTTCTCTTTGACTGGTACGACTGACGCCATCTTGGAGTCTCCTGGGTTTTCCCTCTTAATACAACTGCTATTCTTTCAAAGTCTAATCCTTAATATTTAGACTTTGCATGTAGATAATTTTGTAATTCCTTGTACAGATATATTTTTGCAGTTTCACATATTTCAGAGATATGTATTGACTGCTGGTCAAAATTCACCCTTCAGCCTTGAGTCAAAATTTTCCAATCTGACATGCCAAAACAATGGTGTCTTGTTTTAATTTTCATATATTGATTGGCCTTTCCTTTGTGAATTGCTTTTTGATGGGATTTTCTATTTACCTGTGGGTTTGCTCTTGTCCTGTGTAAGGATTGTCTATATTAACAATGTCTGCCAGCTTTTGTATATAAACATTTATTGAGAGCACAAGAATATAAGCCAAAAACAAAAATATTTTCCCTATTTATCATATCTTTAGCTTCACTTAACCTGCCTTGTGGATGTTACATCATCGTATCTATTGTTGTAAGATTTCTACTTTTACATTTTGCTTTAAGACTTTTCCAATTCTAGTTTTGTGAAACTGCTTAACCCTTTGAGTTTTATTCCTAATACTTTTAGTAGCAGTTGCTTTTTTTTTTTTTTTTTTTGGTACTGGGGATTGAACTCAGGGGCACTCGACCACTGAATACATCCCCAGCCCTATATTTTTGTATTTTATTTAGAGACAGGGTCTCACTGAGTTGCTTAGCACCTTTCTATTGCTGAGGCTGGCTTTGAACTCACGATTGATCCTCTTACCTCAGCCTCCCAAGCCACTGGGATTACAGGTGTGCACCACTGTTCCAGCAGCCAATTGCCTTTTTTGTTGTTGTTGTTAATATTTATTTTTAGTTGTAGGTGGACACAATATCTTTATTTTATTTTTATGTGGTGCTGAGGATCGAACCCAGTGCCTCATGTGTGCTAGGCAAGTGCTCTACCACTGAGCCATAACCCCAGCCCCAGTAGTTGCCTTTTATTATTTAGTTTATAATTCCCTCATAGTTTTCAGTATATATTTAAATTTCCAGACCTACCATGTTTTGATGTTTGTATTCAGTTGTCACATTCTTTAGAATATATCCATTTAAAATAGTGATCTGAAAACCCTTCTCCTGTGAGTTTCTGAGACTGTTTCTATTTTAATATTTATAGCTATATTTTAAATCAATATTACAAAACTGAAGTTATGAATGTTCACTCTTTGAGGCAGTCATCACTCACCTGCTTTCTTCGAATGTTATAGGATGGGAAAAATTACAAATAAGAATTACTTTTTTAAAAAAAGAATCACCTTTAATAGTAAGTGAATTAATGGAATCTATGTTAGTGCTTCTGCAATAAGCAAATAGAATAATGCAGATTTTATAATATTAGTAAACCTTTTATACACAAATCACATTTACAGTGCGTAAAAGATGAATTAAACATAATTCTTGCGCTTTTTGTGTGTGTGTGTGTGTGTGTGTGTGTGTGTGTGTGTGCGCTGGGGATTGACCCCAGGGCCTTGTGCATGTGAGGCAGGCATTCTACCAACTAAGCTGTATCCCCAGCCCTTACAATTCTTGCTTTTTAAGGAACATGTTGCCATTAATTTGGGTGTTTGTTGAGATTTAGGTGAGTAAGCAGAAAACAATACAAAATATAATAGAATCTTATACAAAAATCTTCCCCAAAATACATTAGTGGCTTTAAGGGAAAAGATATAAAGATATTTTACCTCACCATAAATACATTATAAATGAGGAGATAGATGTGTTTAACCTGATTTAAATATTGTATAATGTTTAAATGTATCAAAACATTACATGATACCTCACTAGTATCTACAATTTTTATGTCGGTATCAGCTAACATTTTTTAAAAAATATTTATTTATTTACTTTAGTTGTACACAATGCAATGTATTTGTGTTTACATGGTGCTGAGGATCAAACCCGGGCCATGCATGTGCTAGGCGAGTGCTTTGCCGCTGAGCCACAACCCCAGCCCACAGCTAACATTTTTTTAAAAAATTTAAATATTTTGCCAATTACAGGGAAAGCCTGAATAGAAAAGTAGAGTTTGTAATCACCATCAACAAATGGATAGGATTTTAGCAGGTAGAGGTGTGGGAAAGAGTATTTTGGACAGAAGCAGTTTTAGGAAGGAAAAAATTCCACAAAAATGAGAATGCCCAAGGCATATGTATTGGGAAAACAGTGTGTTTGTGTGCGTGTATAAAACACAGAAGCATAAATATGAGAAAATAGGTAGAAACTTGGTCTCTTGTTGCCACAGCCTGAAGCGCTTGGAGAAACGGAGCCGCGGGAAAAACTTCAGAAGCAAACTGGAGACAAACAGCTTTTTATTCTGATAACTTTTCTCTCTGGTTCTAATAACGACTAACACACGCCAAAAACACACCCTAAAATGGCGCTGACCCGATCAGCAATCTCGGCCAAGTCACTCGAGATCCCGCAACAAATCCCGTGAGACTACGGGTGGCGACAATGGCCAAATCTCCACGGCTCATAGTCAACTGCAATTAAAGTCAATCCCCAAACAGGGCTCCTGCATTTCCCCCTTTTTGTTTTAAAAGAGGTAATGCTCTAGGACGTCTATGTGCAACCAACATTCTTACCCGTCATCGGATAATCAAGGCTGTGCCCTTGACTCCTGTCTTAGGTTGATATGTCGGCCACATGAGACTGTCCCGTGCGACTGTGCCTGTCTTAGGTTGTCCCCCTCTGGGGATCTTACCCGTCATTGGCTAACCAGCCATCCAATGGAGCCCTTTAGGATCGACTATATATGATGACAAACAGCCGTCCAAATTGTGAGGAGATGTTGCAGCTTTAAGGCAACAAGCCTTTTGGTGATGAGCCAAATTGCATAGCATATCAAATTGTTTAAACAAATCAGCTGCCCTAAGTTCCATCAAGTAACACACTGAATTCTCTAGACAAATACCCGCAAGGCATTGTCCCGTAAAGTCCCAAACAATGAAAGATCAAAATGTCCATTTGTTATAACATGTTGATGTAGGAGGCCCCATGCATGTAGAGCAGAGGCCACACTGTTGGTGAGGTTGTTTGATGTTTGAGCAGCAGACGTCTTTTTTATGTTTAGACAATGCCACCGGCAAATCTTCAGGGCCCGCTACCTAGAAACTCAAGCATCAATTATTAAAGGAAAGGCAGTGCTATTGCAGCACTGAGTCAAGAGGCGAGTTGTCAAACTACAAAATAGAATAATTAGATTAGAAAATTAAAGTTGATTTTTGTTCACATACATCGCTGGTTGAGCTTTTACAAACATAAGTTGGAAAAATGTCATATTTAGAACAAAACAAAGAAAGACTGAGGTAAATTACTGCATTAAAGATAGATTAAAGAAAAGGTAAAGGCACTTGAGAGAAATAATTTGTTAGCTGGAACCCTTGAGTCTCTGTATACAGAGCAATTTTTTACCTGTTGAGATAATTGAAATTAATGAGCTATTAAACAAATGAAGTTAATAACAAATAAACAATCTTAAGTCAAAACACCAAAATATCAGGTTATATAGCACTAGTCATATTGTTTGCTAAAGAGAAGTCCCAGGGACACCTATAAATCAAAATTGAAAGTACCTTCATTTTATAAAATTATTTACCTAAATTGAATACTCTTAACCTAAAATGAATTAAAGTTATTTGGATCCATATATAATATATATATTTTTCTTTTTCATAAGCGCTTTGTTCTTTGTGACGTCACACTGAACAGACGAACAAACATACAAACATATATTTGTGACGTCACATTAACATGAAATGTAGACAAATGTACAGACATAAAGACATGTATAAAAAGAAAAGAAAAGAAAAAAAAATACAATTGTGTGCACACTAAAGAGAGATCTCCTCGTTCCGGCCGGGAGGAATGACACTTAAGTTGTGAAATATTTTGAAGGACTCTTTTGAGGGAATCATTCTATACCTTCATCTTGGTCCTCTTGATTTTGTACCTTTTTTATTAATCTTGATTCTTCAATAACTTCATCTTGATCATTTTGATATGGTACCTGTTTTATTAATCTAGATGGTATCCATATTGGAGAGGATTCGTCTTTTGGAAAAACACAAACAGATCCTCTTCCCCAAATTAATACTGGATCTGGACCCTTCCATGTACCTGAAAGAACATCCTTCCAGTAAACCAAAGGTTTATGTTGTTGGTGTGGATTCCAATGTCTGTCTCCAGCAGAATAACCATTAGAGTCTAAAGTTAAAAAATTTAAGGTAAACAGGGCAACTGCCAATCTGTCCTTAGGACTTTTCCAATTTCCTTCTTTTTGTTTTAATAACATAATTTTCAGTGTTCGGTTTGCTCTTTCAATAATGCCCTGACCCTGAGGATTGTATGGGATGCCTGTTTTATGGGATATATTGAATTTTGCGCAAAACTGTTTGAAAGATGAGGACGTATATGCGGGCCATTATCTGTTTTAAAGCATTTTGGGGATGCCCAATGCAGCAAAAGCTTCCAAACAATGAGATGTAACATCTTTAACTTTTTCTCCAGAATGTAAGGAAGCAAAATTCATGCCTGAGCATGTATCTATGGTCACATGAATAAATCGCAATTTTCCAAAACTTGGCTCGTGAGTAACATCCATCTGCCACAAATGATTGGGCATTAATCCTCTAGGGTTAACTCCGAAATGAGGATTGGGCAAATGTGTCATACAAGATTTACAATCTTTTACAATTGTTCTGGCTTGCTCCTTTGTGATTTTAAACCTACGTTGCAAGGTGGTGCTGTTGACATGAAACTGGGAATGAAATAAAGTAGCTTGTTGTAGCGCTGAAAGTATAAATACTGTTTTTGTAAGTTCATCAGCCTTTTGATTACCTTCATGGAGGGGACCAGGCAAATTAGTATGTGCTCTAATATGGCTACGAATAGAGGTTCTTTTCTTGCCCACAAAAGTTTTTGTATTTGATAAAACAATTTAAAGGCTGGAGTATGAGGTGCTATTGGTCCTGCTAACTCTAATTTTGGACGGCTTGTACAATATAGTGGCTATCTGAAAAAATGTTTACGGGCTGGTCCCTAAAATTTTCCAGAGCTCTTACCACAGCTTCCAGTTCCACTAGTTGAGCTGATTTGTGTGCAGTTATGTAAGTCATATTTTCTTTTTTAGTGACTACTGTAGCAGTACCATTTGAGGACCCATCTGTAAATACATTAAATGCCTTAGGAATAGGTTGATTTTTTTATTACCTGTGGAAATATAATAGGATGATTAATACAAAAAGATAATATAGGGGACTTAGGAAGATGATTATCAAAATTTGCAGAAGTAGAGCATTTAGCTATAGCCCAATCATTATCATTGAAGCATAAGTATTCAATCTGTGATGATGAATAGGGAGTAATAATAGTAGCAGGGTGAATGCCAAAATATTTTAGTAGAAGTCTTAAGTCCTTGAAGAATAAGTTTAGCCACCATGGAGGTATAAGATTCAATTATACTTTTAGGAGAGACGGGCAAATGTATCCATAATAAAAGGCCCTTGTTGCCAAAATACTCCTGTGGGTGTATATTGTGAAGAAATAATAATCAACATCAGCGGTTGAGTTAAATCAAATCTATCACAATGAGCTCCTTCGATGGCTTTTTTCTACTAATTTAAAAGCTTTCCTAGCATCAGGAGTCAATGTTCGTGGTGAAGATGGATCAGGATCTCCACGAAGGATGTCAAATAAAGGTTTTAGTTGGCCAGTAGTGAGATTTAGTGTAGGGCGAAGCCAATTAATGTCTCCCAGTAGTTTTTGGAAATCATTGAGGGTGGTCAAATGTTCTTTATTTATTAAAATTTTTGGGGTCTAACAAAAGTATCCATGATTTTAAATCCTAAATATAATATGGGAGATCTGGTTTGAACTTTTTCTTCTGCTATATATAATCCATATTTTTTTTAAATTTTCTACCACATCACTGAATATATTAAATAAGATTTTTTTGATTAGGGTGGGCCAATAAAATATCATCCATGTAATGTAGACACATGAGGTTTGGATATTTATTTTTAATGGGTTGGATAGCCTTGTCCACATATATTTGGCATATGGTGGGGCTATTAGCCATTCCCTGTGGTAAAACCTTCCATTGATATCTCTGATCAGGGCCATTTATTGTTCATAGAAGGAACGGAAAAAGCAAACCTGGGGGCATCCAGAGGATGTAGGGGAATAGAAAAGAAGCAATCCTTTATATCAAGAGTAATAAGATGGAAATTTTTTGGAATAGCTACGGGACTAGGAAGTCCAGGTTGAGTAGGCCCCATAACTTGCATGGTTTTATTGATTTGTCTAAGATCATGTAACAATCGCCATTTTCCTGACTTTTTCTTGATCACAAATATGGGGGAATTCCAGGAGAGGTGGAAGGTTCTATATGACCTGCTTCTAATTGTTCCTGAACTAATTGGTGGGCCGCTTGTAATTTCTCTTTAGATAGGGGCCACTGAGGGACCCACACTGGCTTATCAGAAAGCCATGGTATTTTCAAAATTATTTTCTCAGTGGCCCCGAAAAAAAATATCTTTTTCCTTTATGACAATGATTACTTTTAGGGTTAAGATTACTCTGTACTTTTTGATAATGAGTTCTTTTATGGTTAAGATTACCCTGTAGGTTTTCACATTTAACATCTGCAGGCTTGGTTGCAAGGTGTACTCCCATTTGTTGCAAAATATCTCTTCCCCATAAAGTAACCGGTAGATTAGGTAAAACATAAGGCTGAAATGTTCCTTTATGGCCTTCATCATCCTCCCATTTTAAAATTACTGCACTTTTATCTGGGAGGTTATTATATCCCAAGCCTCTTAAACTGGTTGAAGCTTTCTGCAGAGGCCAGTGCTTGGGCCATTGGCGTAAGTTAATAATGGAAGAGTCAGCTCCAGTATCTATTAATCCCTCCATTTCTATTCCTTGGATTTTTTTTTTACACATAGGCCTCCTTGAACAGTCTCGAACCCAGCAAGCCATGGGACTTGAGTCAGTGGAACAAAATCCTCTATTGTTCCCTTCTTGAGGCATACCCATTTTAAATGAATTATGTAAATTGGGAAGGAGAAGCAACTGAGCAATTCTATCTCCTTGATTAACAGAACTTACACTTTGGGGTGAGCTAAGCATTATTTTTATTTCCCCTTTGTAGTCTGAGTTTATTACACCTGGGGTCACTTGCAAACCTAATAAGCTTTTAGGACTACGCCCGATAATAAGTCCTACAGTCCCTGAGGGAAGAGGTCCCCTGATTCCTGTGGGAATCAGTTGAACCCCCATTTCAGGAGTTAACACTATTCGGGCGGTGGAACAGAGGTCTAATCCTGCATTTCCTCTTGTTCCTCTGGCGAGGGAGTGAATGGGTAGTAGGGATTGTGTCGGGGAAGCATCTGAGTGGATGCTTGAGGATACTCCTTCTGCAATGCCCCGTACATTTGTGGGCCCCGGGGTACTGGGCCCCGTTCCCCGTTTTTTTGAATTCCTGAACAGAGGATTTCCATGGATGTCAAATTTTGAATAGCATTTATTGGCCCAATGATTTCCCTTTTTACACCTGGGGCAGCGGCCTGGGGCACGATATGAGCTTGATCTTATTTCTCTTTTGGGATTTTGCCTAGAATTGCCTGATTAATTATGATAATTTTGCCTGGAATATCCTGATTGATTATAATGTCTACGTTTAGCCTTTGTGAAATTTCGAGAGGAAGCACCCCTCATTGAGGCTGCAATCACATTTCCTGTGACAAAGGCGCCATTTATATCTTTACATAGTTGTATATATACGGAAAAAGATCCTTTTTAGTTCTCCATGGCCTGATGGCTGCTTGGCACCATTTATTTGCATTTTCATAAGCTAATTGAACAACTAAAGGCATAGCTTGGTCAACATCTGCAAACACACTACCTGCAGTTCTCAAAAGTCGATCAGCAAAGTCGGCATACGGCTCATTAGGTCCTTGAATCACTTTTGACAAGCTACCTTGTAGATCCCCAGGTCCTTGTACAGTTTTCCATGCCTCTAAGGCAGCTGCATTTATCTGAGCATATACATCTGAGTCATAATCTGTTTGAGCCTGTAAGTCTGCGAATTGCCCTTCTCCTGTGAGCATGTCTATATTATAGTTTTCAAACCCTGCAGCCGCGTTTCTTTTAGCCGTTTCTATACAAAGTTCTTGGAATTGCGATCGCCAAACCAAGAATTGCCCCCGCTTAATGTTGCTTTACATAGACTTTTCCAGTCTGAGGGGGTTAAGCTAAAGGTGTTAAGGGACTCCAGCATACTCAACGTGAAAGGAGCTTGGGGCCCATAAGTCATTACTGCCTCTTTGAGATTTTTTATTGTTTTGAAATCTACTGACTGATGGACACTCTGTCCATTTTTCTTTTCAAATGCTGGCGGTTCCCAATGTATCTGTGAGTTGTCCTCGAGTGCACATAAGCGATCAGAAAGACTTTTTATTTCTGTTTGTAGGGTATGCAAATGCCTAGTAATACCCTTCATATTTTCTGTAATGGATTCCACCCATGGGGGAGTAGTCACTTCCACAAGTGACTCCTCTGCCTGACGGACCTTTTTCTCGGTCTTTTTAAATTTCTTTTTCCTCATTTTCTCAGGATCACTTTTACTAGATTCCTCACCACTGCTAATTTCACTGACAGCAATATCCTGAGGCCCAGGTTCCAGTGAGAGCAAGTATCCTTCAGCTTTCGCCAATAACTCCCGAATAGCTTTAATAGCTTGGATTTTTGTCATTTTTGGGTCTCTTCTAATACTCTCTTTACTGGTCTCAGTTGGGGCAGTGGAATCTACACTTTTTTGATCACTTTCACTTTTGTCTATATACTCCTCACTGAGAACAGAGTCAGGTATATCAAGGAGTCTTTGCATAGCCTCTATCACTTGGGATTCAGTTATATTCGATCCCATCTTTAGAGACCTTTCAGTTCTTACCTGTCCGCTCCGAAGTTCCCCGTACGGGCCGCCACCTGTTGCCGCCTGAAGCGCTTGGAGAAACGGAGCCGCGGGAAAAACTTCAGAAGCAAACTGGAGACAAACAGCTTTTTATTCTGATAACTTTTCTCTCTGGTTCTAATAACGACTAACACACGCCAAAAACACACCCTAAAATGGCGCTGACCCGATCAGCAATCTCGGCCAAGTCACTCGAGATCCCGCAACAAATCCCGTGAGACTACGGGTGGCGACAATGGCCAAATCTCCACGGCTCATAGTCAACTGCAATTAAAGTCAATCCCCAAACAGGGCTCCTGCAGTCTCTGTTGATGCCAAAGGGAATCCAGTAGATCTCCCTTGGTCTTCCCAGCCACATACAGCTATTGTGCCTTTGAAATGTGTCTAGTCCAAATTGAGATGTTCTACAAGTACAAAATTTACACTGAATTTCTATGACTTAGTATAACAAAATATAAAACATCTCACTGAAAATTTGTATTTCAATTATATGTTAATTATTTCAGATACACAAATATGTAGGGTAAATTAATATATAGTATTAAAGTTAAATTTATCTGCTTTTTTTGTACTTTTTTAGTGTGACCATTAAAGAGTTTTAAATTATATAAGTGGCTTACATTTGTAACTTTGATTATATTTCTGTTGCATAGTACTGGAATAGATAGAAAGAATGACAGTATTTGCTAGTACTCCGTACGTGCCAAATTGTGTAGCACTTGTTAATTTTCATAAACTATATGAAGTACATAACACTTTTTTGAGTAACTTGGGTGCAGAGAGTTAAGCAACACACTTTTGAAATCACTCTGCTGCTAAATAGGAAACCACCACTTAAATTTAGGCCTCTCAGGCTTTAAAACTCATTAGTTTTCCCAACCGCTGTGGCATGTTGTCATTGAACTATTATAAGTGATTGAGTTGGAGAATGGTATGATTGGAACAGACTGTAGCAGAATTGTATAAAGATAAATGAGGGGGAGAAACTTCATTTTCAGCTGTTTAGGGTATTTTGTTGTTTTGTTAACCCATCAAGTCCCAAGGTTTTAATTCTACAAATATTTCAATAAAATTGACACAGGTGCATAAAATAGGTTGGAAATCATAATCTAGAACCAACACATGCTTTATTATCATTAAGAATGGAAATACAGATTGTCCATTAAATAGGACCCTGGGCCAATATGGTAATTTTTACATATAATTTTTTTACATCTTGTCAATAGGACAAATATGATATCCTTTCACATATTACACAATATACACAAAAGTGACTTTCATGACCTGTTCAATAATTACTTTTTATGAAAGGAGCAAAACACTTCAAATAAAGCGTTGCATTACATATTTTACAATATGTTGTCAGATTCATATCACATGGGTTGTTTCAACATAATCATCATTTTTGCTGATTGAGAATAATATGGCTTCTCTGAAATCTGATATCTTGGACACTTGTTCTGGAAGTATTAGACTTTCTTCCTCCTGATGGTTTCTCATTGCATCATTTTAGGTATGCTAAAGTAGACACCTCTCTTGAAATCCAACAAATTTATGAGATCTTTTTTGTTGTTCAGAAATTTGTGAATGCATTTATGATACATATACCAATGTGTAGTACATCAGTTATTCAAGTCAACAAAGGCCAATAATATCATTTTCACTTCTAACAGAAGTGGAATATTTGGAAAACAACCAATCTTGTTTATTTATATCACCATTGAAATTGTTATAAATACCCACTACCTTTGATGGAGGTGTATTGGCTCTACTATTTTTTATTTTCATGGTCAAGTGTTGCCAAGTATTGTAGTTTGTTCCAACAAGAACACATTTGTTATCTACCCATATTACAATGAAAATTTTATTATTTGTATTGAATCTGTAGTCATATGACCCTCTTGCTTATTTTTTCTACAATGTTGGTTTCAGAGGATACTCGTTTTGTTTGTTCTCTGTCATGGTACCTGTAGCTTGGAATGCAGTATTTGAAGGTGTGCCAACAAGTTCATAACCAGTGAATAGGTTGTTTAAAAAAAAAAAAAGTGTGATTGTAGATTTTACCACTTCAAGCATTTGTAGAACTACTTTATTCTCAAGCAAAAGATCATTGATGGATCCTTTTTGAGCATTTTATGTACAGTACAATATAAGAGCAACATAGTAGAGCTTGCCATGCAGCAGTGCAACACTCTACATATTGTCTCACAGTATACATTGTCCCAGTATCCTATTAATAGGACAGTTGTTTTTCTTACATGATAATATCAGTTATTCATGTAATATTTTGTTCTGTTGAACACTTAGTAAAAGTAATTTATGTAAAGTTTATGGCATTAGCACAGTGGATTTTAAAATATTATCAAACAGCAATCATTAATCTATTGATTTTCTCAAAAGAATAGAACTCTAGAAACAACTTTTATTTTAAAGTTACTATATGTGGTTTATTTGCTGCTGAATTTAAGTTTTTAATAGTTGTCATATACATAGGATAATGGGACATAATTTAATACTGCTTTTTCTGGGTAGCAGGGCTGGGAGGATGCTTTATTTAAAGTCGTATTTTCCATTGTATTTTTAGAAGTACATTAACTACTTGTCAAAATATTTGCCTATTTCCTCTGTAGATTTGATAATGGGCTGCATTAAAAGTAAAGAAAACAAAAGTCCAGCTATTAAATATACAACTGAAAACACTCCAGAGCCTGTCAGTACAAGTGTCAGCCATTATGGACCAGAGCACACTGCAGTGGCACCATCATCTTCAGCAAAAGGAACTTCGGTTAATTTTAGCAATCTTTCCATAACACCATTTGGAGGATCCTCAGGGGTGACTCCTTTTGGAGGAGCATCTTCCTCATTCTCAGTGGTGCCGAGTTCATATCCTACAGGTTTAACAGGTGAGATTTAAATGGATAATTATGCTGCCTGTTTGAGAACATAACCTTGGGCAATACATACTTATGGTCTATTCACTAAGAAAAATATCTTACTGGAAGACTTTAAAAAATTGTATGTGAAAATTCAAGTATCTAACATAAAAATTAAAGAATATATATATATATATATATATATATATATATGTGGATATGATTCTGGGAAATTTGATGACAATTTGATAGTGTTTATGTGTATTGGGTTATACTTTTAGTTATTTCACTAACTCATTATTCCAGTAATTATTAAGCAATTAATATGTGGCAGGCACTGGGTATATGAAGATTAAAAACATACATTTCTCCTTCAAGAATCTTACAACTTCTCAGGATTATAAAGTGCTAACTAGTATTAAAGTATTACAGTACTTACTTAATAAATGTTAATTATTTGGCAGTGCAGTCATGATAATGCAGTATCTATCAGATACTATGATTTGTAAAAGAAAAATCCTGAGGCTCAAAAAATTTAATGAGTTCCCCCCATCCCCAGAGATTATAAGCAGAAGAGCTTGGATTTCAATGTCATACTCCAGGACTCCCATTTTTACATTATCATATCCTTTCAGAGAACAGCAAGAAGTGATAGTTGACAGTCTTTCATGGAGACAGAATGCACTAAAAAATTAGATTTAAAAAATTTGAAAAAGAGAGAAAATGAGCCCTTATGTTATGTGAGGGGTCTCGTATCAGGATGCTTTTCCCTTGAAATAACAAAGCACAGGTAGCTAAAGCAAAGAAGATGAGCTTCAGGATTGATTTGTATGGCAGTTCCATGATATAAACAGGATTTGGGTTTATTTGGTTCCTTGAGACACATGACATAATAACTCTCTCCTAAAGCCCTTGGAGTGTCTATTTTATCCTTAGGCATAAACAGCTGCCAGCATTAAATGGAGTAACATATGACCTTATTAACAGCAAGTGGGGGAAAAGGAGAAATCTATCACAAGCATGGATTATAAATTTGTCTCCTCAGTTTGTTTACCTCTGAACCAATAATAGTGAGGACTGCCATACACTGATTCTTTTAGACAACATTTGGAGAATAATGGGCATCACCGCAATCACAATCCTAATTCCAGCCTTCTGACTGCAAACATTTCAGTAATCTGTGGCCATGATGATATTTCTCTGTCATTAGTAAAAAGTTTAAATTATTTTCAGGATAATATGTTTGTGAAAGATAGTAATTCAAAATGATTAAGATAAAGTTTGATACTTAGAAGATATACATTAGTTACTTGAAGATTTTACTGATGTGCATGGGGACATGGTGGTGCACACCTGTAAACCAAACAACTATGGAGGCTGAGGCAGGAGGATCAGAAGTTTGAGGCCAACCATGGCAATTTACAGAGACCCTCTTTCAAAATAAAAAGGGGTGCAGCTGGGGATGTAGCTCTGTGGTAGATGCACTGAGTACTGGAGACTGAGAAAAAAAGAGTTTATTCATGTGAAATATTCCATTCACAGATATTCATTTATTAACTGTAAAAAACAAAGTCTTTGCATATAGGTATAGAGAGATGGGCAAGACAAACAAGGCTTCTCTCCTGATAGGGTTTACCTAATGATGTTGATTGGACAATAATTAGCGAACAAACAGCTAAACAAGATGATCAGTATTTCTTAATGCTATGAAGGAACTAACAAGAATAATTGGTAAAGATCCTGTAATTGATCGGGGAAAGCCTCCTTGAGAAGAAATCATTTTAATTGATATTTGATTGATGAGAATGACCTATCTGCAGATGTGAGGAAAGAGCAGAATTTCTAGGGAGAGGAGATAACAAACACAAAGTTCAAGACGAACAAACGGACTGGGAAGTTTTTAAGAACTAGTGGGAAGAACAATGTAGGCAGAGAGGAGATTTGTATGATGTGATATTGGTGTTAGGATAACACGATTACTTAGTACTGCATAGACTCTGGCAAGGAGTTTAGATTTTTTCTGAAGCTGGGAAGAAGCTCCTTGAGAGGTTTTATGTAAAGGAGTTTGCATGGTCGAATTTCCTTTTTAAAAAACTCATTATGGGGGCTGGGGTTGTGGCTCAGCGGTAGAGCGCTCACCTAGCACGTGCACAGCCCAGGTTCAATCCTCAGTACCACGTAAAAATAAAGACATTGTGTACAACTAAAACAAATAAATAAACAATAAAAAAAAAAAAAACTCATTGTGGCGGCTCTGTGGAGAAGTAGATTAAATGGCTAATACTCAATAGTCCCAGTAGTCCCAGTAGAAATGACATGGATTGGGATTTAGGGGGCAGCAGTGGAAATGGAAAATAGATAAATAAAATATTATAGATGTAGAACTGATAGTATTACCTGACTTGATAGTAGTGCTATTTGCTTAGATAGAGAGGATTTGGGTAAATACATGTTAGAGAAGAAAAATCAAAAGCTTCATTTTGTACATGTTTTAAATGGTTATTACACATTCAGTAGTGATGTCAAAAAGCAGTCGATATATGACTAAAATTTGGGATAGAAGCCAGATGAATGAGCTAATGTTGTGTGTATGTATTCTTACCTTTGGTTTGCTATTAGTTTATATTTAGAGACAGTAGGTTTTAAACTACTTTCTACATTTCACAACATTTTTGCTTAGTCTGTCTGTAATTTTACTAACTGCCTTTCTTCCTACCATTTAAAAACATACATTGATGGATGGATATAAAACTAATCATTGGTTTTTGCTAAGTGAGTGGAATTATATTGCGTAAAATGTATACATACTGAAATTAAGAATATGTTGGAATAGAGCTCAGTGATATAGCACTTTCCTTGCATGTGGGGTGCCTTGGATTTGATCTCTAGCACTGCGGAAAAAAAATTAAAAAGTCAGAGGTTACAAAATTTCAGGTGGAAGGAGGAATAAGTCCAAGTCTATAGTGACCTAGTGACCATAGTTAATAACAATGTACTGTAGTCTTGAAATTTGCTGAGAGATTTCAAGTTTTCTCACCACAAAAAAAAGAGAAATATGTGAAGCAATGCATATGTTAATTAGCTTGATTTAGCCATTTCACAATGTATACATGTTTCAAAACATTGTGTCATATGTGATAAATATGTACAATAAAAAAAGAATTGTATATTATGGGAATTTTAGCCAGAATACCTACCTGAAATAATTTTAAACACTGACAGTCATGCATATTGTATACATCTGTTCTATTGTTATTTGTTTTGCTCGCATATAATAGTTTGGCTGTTCAGTGTGCTCCTCTCAAGCATCTGCACATGTTGCTAAGTATGAGTTATTTTTGGAATTTATACTTTATAAGTCATATCAGCTATGCCATTCGATTTCCAAGACAAACCCAACAGTTTTATTTTTAAGGTTAAATATAGAATAAGTTAATCTTACTAAAACCCTAGTATTTACTATTAATGATTATAGATGAAAATGTTCGCCCATTGTTTATAAAAAGTTGAGAAGATCAATGTCAGTAGTCTATAGTGCTTCATTAGTACTATTCCTTCCAAAGAATTGGTTTGAAATTTGACTGTCTTTTCAAGCCAGAGGCATTGGTTCAGAAGTCAAAATTAAATTTGTTTCTCTGAGTCTATAGAATTTTAGAATATGTAGAGTACAGTAATTTCATGGAAGGTCTTAAGAGAACATTTCACTACTTTAAACTCCAGCTGCTCAGAGCCCCAACTTTTAGATGCCCCAGTCATCTAAAAATAGATTCTGGAAACTAGAGAAAAAATTATATATAAGCTTTTTGCTGGCAATAGCTTTTTATTTCTCTTTTGTGTCAGCTTATCTATAAATTTACCTTGGTCTTGTTTTCCTTTGCTAGGTGGTGTTACTATATTTGTGGCCTTATATGATTATGAAGCTAGAACTACAGAAGATCTTTCATTTAAGAAGGGTGAAAGATTTCAAATAATTAACAATACGTAAGTGTTGTGAGTATTCTGAGAGGGCGAAATACAGACAGACACTTGGTCTTTACATTGAAACTTCTGAGCTAGTTGATGATCTGGAGATGAGCATGACAGGGCATGGGTCTCAAACCTCTGGGCTGGATAGATTTGGTTCCTTGGGACACATAACATAATACTACCTATAGAAGTTACTGCTTCTACAAATTGTGCTACTGTGGTTCAGCAATAAAGAACAGAGATTTATGAATGAAGAGTTACTGAGGGGGCATAGGCAAGTATATTATTTTTAAAAAATCTTTTATAAAGAAAATTTTGTGTTTCTATTTAAGTATCCAGATAATTTAAAGGTCTTTTCTTCTTCCCAAAAAAACAAAGGCAAAAAGTTGAATAAGGAACTTTTGTACTCCCAAATGGACCAAATTAAGTTGCTTTTTTTCCTTATGTGACTCTCAGACTTTCTGTCATTTAGTGATCCACATAGAAAATTTGATACTTGTTTTGGAAAACAGATCCCATAATTTCATTAGCAAGCGTAACAATCACTTACAACTTCTTGAAATATATACTTATGGTCCCTTTGCTTCCAGTCATGTTCCCTCCATCCTTGTTTCCATCTGTTAACAGTTATTGTTCCAGAATGTAAAATATGATCGTGACTGTCTGCTTTAAAATCCTTCAGTAGCTACCAGTAGCCATCAAGATAAAAAGAAAACAATATAAATAGTCATCATTCCCTGAGGATTTATTATGTGTCTCTTCAAATCCTTTCTCACTCTAGCAATCAGCCATGCTGAAGTTCGTGGAATTTTCTGAGTACACTAGAGTTTCTTGCTCATTCCATGCCTTCACACATACTACTACTACTTTTTTCTGTAAAGACTATTTTTCTCCATTCTCCTTCTTCTCTCCCTTCTTCCCTTCCTTCCTTTGTGCGAGGGATTGAACTCGGGTCTTTGTGTATATTAGGCAAGTGTTTTAACACCTACACCCTATTACTTTAAAAAAATCTTTTATAAAGAAAATTCTTTGTTCCTGTTTAAGTATCCAGATGATTTAAAGATCTTTTCTTTTTCCTAAAAAAACAAAGGCAAAAATTGGAATGAGGAACTTTCGTACTCCTAAATGGACCAAATTAAGTTGCTTTTTTTCCTTTTGTGACTCTGAGACTTTCTATCATTTAGTGATTCACATAGAAAATTTGATGCTTGCCAGGTGCTGTGGCGCACGCCTGCAATCCCATCACTTTGGGAGACTGAGGCAGGAGGATCGCAAGTTCAAAGCCAGCCTCAGCAATGGCGAGGCACTTAGCAACTCAGTGAGACCCTGTCTCTAAATAAAATACAAAAAAGGGCTGGGGGGTGCACGCCTGTAATCCCAGCACTTTGGGAGGCTGAGACAGGAGGATCGCGAGTTCAAAGCCAGCCTCAGCAATGGCAAGGCACTTAGCAACTCAGTGAGACCCTGTCTCTAATAAAATACAAAAAAGGGCTGGGGATGTGGCCCAGTGGTCTAGTGCCACTGAGTTCAATCCCCGGTACCAAAAAAAAAAAGGGGGGGGGGGGGCTGGGGATGTGACCCAGTGGTCGAGTGCCCCTGAGTTCAATCCCTGGTACCACCAAAAAAAAAAAAAAAAGGAAAGAATAGAAAATTTGATGCTTAAATAGGAACACAGAATTTTCTTTCCTGTCTAGCTAACCCTATTCATCCTTCAGAATACAGTTCCTATGTTCTATCTCAGTGATTCCTTTCCTTAAATTTCTTGCCTGGCTAAGTCTCCATGCCTTGCTATATTATGTGTTTCTATCAGGTATTCACATAGCGCCCTGTGCAGACTTCAGTCACAGCTCCCGTGGAACTTTTTCTCACTTAGTTTGCCATTCTTTTAGACCAGTAGTTCTCAACCTGGGGCAAAATTACTCAGGAGATATTTGGCAATGGCTGGAAATATTTTTGGTTGTCTCCAGGGTGCTGCTACTGTCATCTACAGAGTAGAGGCCAGTGATATTGGTAAACATCCTACTATGCATGCAACAAAGATTTACCAAATCCAAAGTGTCAGTACTGTTGAGGCTGCCAAACCCCACTTTTTTTTTTTTTATATTCAAAGTTGTTGTATTTGTAATAGTAGTATGCATTACAATTCATAATGCACATATAGAGCCTCTTTTTACATAACACTGTTTGTATACAAAGTATATTCGTACTATTCAAGTCTTCAATCATGCATTTAGGATAATGATATCCATCTTATTCTACCACCTTTTCTTTCTTTTTCCCTCCATCCCCCCTTGCTCCTTCCCTACCCCTCCCTCCCCTTTTACTATTCTAGTGTTCTTCTAATCCTCCTATGTACCCCGACCCAATACCACTGTGAATCTGCCTCCTTATATCAGAGAAAACATTTGATATTTGCATTTTTGAGATTGACTAACTTCACTTAGCATTATATTCTCCAGCTTCATTCATTTACCTGTGAATGCCATTATTTTATTCTCTTTTATTGCTGAGTAAAATTCCATTGTGTATATATACCGCATTTTCTTAATCCACTCATCTACTGAGGGACATCTAGGTTGGTTCCACAACCTAGCTATTGTGAATTGTGTTGCTATAAACATTGAGATGGCTGTGTCATTGTAATATGCTGAAACCCCACTCTTTTTAAGGACTGTCTTTTTACCTTTTTTCTACACATCCTGAGTGACACAGTTTAGATGATTGCTTAGCAGGATCAAATACATTCTGTTCATATATTTCAAAGTACTTAATACACACTAGAAAACCAAAACCAAATGTATGAGTTTGTAAATATTTGAATAACCAAAGGTCTTTCCATTTCAGTGTTCTTTTTTTTTTTTTTTTTGTACCGGGAATTGAACTCAGGGGCACTCAACCACTGAGCCACATCCCCAGACCTTTTTTGTATTTTATTAGAGACAGGGTCTCACTGAGTTGCTAAGTGCCTTGCCATTGCTGAGGCTGGCTTTGAACTCACGATCCTCCTGTCTCAGCCTCCCAAGTGCTGGGATTACAGGCATGTGCCACCGTGCCCGGCTTTTCATTTCAGTTTTTGAGAGTAAAATCACTGAGCATTTAAAAAAGTTTGATCTAAATGATATATTTAATCTTAAGTAGTGAATACCATGTACATCATCCTTATTAGTGACTAATATTTGTTCTTTTCATATTACTTTTGTAACAGTCAAGGTTTATATACTACAAGTCATATAGTTCTCATATTCTGAATTGTGATTTGAGTATTTTTGAGTTATTTTTAGATAACATTTTTATAAATATACATTTTTCTAGAAATTGAGTTTTTTATTATTGTTCATTATTAATTGTTTTTCTACAGGAGTGCTCATGCCTCATAATTTTTTTCTAAAATGACTAAAAAAAGAACATTACAATTTTATGTACTGTTAAAAAGAAAAACATTCATCAACAAAAAAAAACACCTACTGATATATGCTAAAACAGATTAACCTTGAAAACAATATATGCTAAGTGAAAAAGGCAGTCACAAAAGACCACATAAGTCATTCCAATTATATGAAATGCCCACACTAGGCATATCCATAGAGATGGATAGCAGATTAGTGGTTGCCAATAGTGGGAAGGGATGGAGGTGATTACTCATGGGTATTGGGATTTCTTTTTGTGCTGGTAAAAATGTTCTAAAATTTATTACTGTACTGGCTATTAAACTCTATGAATATATTAAAAACCACTAAATTGTATACCTTAAATTGGGGAGTATTATGGTAAGCCAATTATCTCAAGCTCTTAAAAAATTCAGCCAAAGATCAATAATTTGAAAGTTTTATCTTCCAAACTACTTAATTCAGTATAGTTTGTTGTCTTAGGTTGAAAGAATTATGAAGGAACAAATTTTAAAAAAAGATACTATAACTGAATTTTTAGTGTGTGGTGTTTTGGGGTTTTGTTGTTGATTTATTATAGAAGTATGCAATTATGCTTTTGCTTAGTCTTTAATTCCCTTGATTCATGTAACTTATTTTTAAAATGTTGTACAATGTTGAGTTTAATTTTTTATTTTTTATTTTTTATTTTTTTGTGGTACCGGGGATTGAACTCAGGGGCACTCGTCCACTGGGTCACATCCCCAGCCCTTTTTTGTATTTTATTTAGAGACAGGGTCTCACTGAGTTGCTAAGTGCCTCGCCACTGCTGAGGCTGGCTTTGAACTCGCGATCCTCCTGCCTCAGCCTCCCAAAGTGCTGGGATTACAGGCGTGAGCCACCGCGCCCGGCTGAGTTTTAATTTTTGATCAAGTGAATGCATAAGTAAAAAAAAATACAAGTTATATCTTTCATTTACTTCAAATAAGAAAACAATGCAATATATTGTACCTTGGGCAAGAGTCTACCTTGTGGTAATTGTTGTTTTATGTGTTTCAGGGAAGGAGACTGGTGGGAAGCAAGATCAATTGCTACAGGAAAGAATGGTTACATCCCTAGCAATTATGTAGCGCCTGCAGATTCCATTCAGGCAGAAGAGTATGGCAGTACTTCATATTTTATTAATTATTTTGATTTTTAAAATGTTTTAATGCACATTCTACTTAGCCACAATTTTACACACACACAGTTACATACCAGTCTTAATACAGCTATGAATCTTTAATAGATGTTACTTGAGAATTCATAATTAATGCTGTAGTATCTGCTTGGAGTAGTATCTTAAGTAGTATCTTCATTAATCATACTTTTACACCTAGTCTCTTTCCTTTAGTTTTCCACTTATTTTTTAAAATTATCTAGCCCTTTTCATATTCTGCATACTTTCTTCAAAATTTACCTCAGAGAGGAGTATTGTTTCAGTGTTTTTTTAAATTGGATACAGTACCATTATTTTATTTATTTTATGTGGTGCTGAGGATCGAACCCAGGGCCTTGAACGTGCTAGGTGAGCGCTCTACCTCTGAGCCACAACCCTAGCCCTCAGTGTTTAACTTCTTGATTTAAGTACTTGCATTGTGGTAGTGTAGGAGAGTATCCTTGTCTTCTACAAAGCATACACTGAAGTATTTAGGGTAATGATTCAGCATTTTGGCAACATTCAATCAGTTCAAGGGAAAAAAAGATGTAAACACATGCACCTAACATATAAGGGAAGGAGGGAGATAAAGAATATAACAGTAAAATATTAACAGCTGAGGAACTTGGGAGTTCTGTGTACTATTCTTACAATTTCTAAAATGTTAAAAGTCAGTTTCAGTGACATATTACTCTTTAGGTCCAACGAGTTTTTTTTTTTGGGATCCATAAATAATAACCTCTTTTTCATATTACAACAGTTAACATAGTGTCTTGCATATAGCTGGGTATTATCAATACTTGCTTGTTTTATTAACATTTGCCTCAATAACTTTTTTTACTATAACATTTATTACTTTTGTTCTTTTGTCTTCTTCACTATCCTGTGAGCCCTTTCATAGCAAATATTATCATTTTTATTCATTAAACTTCATTAAATCAAACTCACATGAAATTGGAGTTCCTTATAATTTGGGTATTATATACTTGGATCTTACCAATATAGGTGATCACATGTTACCAGAGAACAACTTCTGTTCTTCCTGCCTATCTCTCTCCTATGTCTCTGACAGAAAAGATCTGTTATTTGCTGTCTTTCTCCATTTGCTGTTTCTGTGACTGCCAGGTAGAGTTCCAGTGACATGTTGAGAAGTCAGTACATGGAAATACTATCAGAGATATTCTAACAGTGATATTTGTAAATTCTTATTTAATAAACAAAAATTTATGTTTTACTATATCCTAAGGCATGTTCTATAGCTATTCTTTGTCATCTTTCCTATCCCATTTCACTCTTATTTACACTTGTATATAATTTTTCTGACCTTCAAACCTTTCCAACTCAAAACATCATTAATTTTTTTCTAGATGGTATTTTGGCAAAATGGGGAGAAAAGATGCTGAAAGATTACTTTTGAATCCTGGCAATCAACGAGGTATATTCTTAGTAAGAGAAAGTGAAACCACTAAAGGTATGATTGTTGTTATATTAATATAACATTTCTTGGGTGGTATTTTGAAAAAGATATAATAAGCATTCATTCCCTTCTCCCCAGGTGCTTATTCCCTCTCTATTCGTGATTGGGATGAAGTCAGGGGTGACAATGTGAAACACTACAAAATTAGGAAACTTGACAATGGTGGCTACTATATCACAACCAGAGCACAATTTGACACTCTGCAGAAATTGGTGAAACACTACACAGGTAAAAATTATTTCCTCATGCTCTGTTGTATGAGAGCAAAATCCATGTCCTCATCTCTCTTAAGGGTTAGCATACTACTTTATACACAGTATGTGCCCACTGTATGTTAGTATTCTAGTTTTAAAATGAAGAATAGCAAGTTCTTAGTATCTGAATTGGGTTATTGGATAGTGTGCTAAAATCAGACTGTCATTGAAATTTTTATATCTTACTGTCATAGTGTTTACATTGGGGTTCCATTTCATAGTGTACAAATATATTATGAGGTTCGGTGCAGTGGCACATGCCTGTAATCCCAGCAGCTCCAGAGACTTAGACCAGAAGGATAGTGGGTTCAAAGCCAGCTCCAGCAACAGTGAGGCATTAAGCAGCTCAGTGAGACCCTGTCTGTAAATAAAATACAAAATTGCGCTGGGGATGTGTCGCAGTAGTTGAGTGTCCCTGAGTTCAATAAACACTAAGAAGCTAAAGCTAAATACTTGACACAAAAAAACTGGTATCACATATCCTCTTGGATTACCTTCCCCTTCAGGGGCTGGATCTCCTAAGATTTCCTAGAATATAAACCCAATAAAATATGGTCTGAAGATACATTTTTCTTATCCTAGAAGATTAACCTGTAGCAACTATAGACATTCTTGTCTTTCAAAGATTTTGGAAATATTCAATTGTAGAGTCTTATGTCTCAGAATTTTTCATTATCAATTCATTATGTAAAGTCTTTAAATGATTAGTACTGGAGGAGGGAAAGTTTCCATGGTGATATCTTCTTCAATGACAGGTAGCTATAAACTGAGTCTACAAAGTCAACCAGCAATCTTGACATCGATCAAACATGTTACCAAGTAGTGCCAACACATAATTGCCCTTGCTAGTATGAAAATTTGTGTGATTGCTTGATGAGAATGGGAGGAAACATGTCTCATTTACAATAAGAAAGACTATATAAGGAGGATGCATAAATCAAGCCATTATAAATCTGGAGTTCCTTACATTTGTGGCTCCCTTATTCAAAATTCAGTCCACTAAGTGAACTTTTTCCTTGATTTTAGTGTATTACAAATTAGTGCTTATTAGAAATAAAAATTAATGCTTGGTACAGTATTGCATACCTGTAATCCCTATGGCTCGGGAGGCTGAGGCAGGAGGATTGCAAGTTTAAAGCCAGCCTCAGCAATGTATTGTGGCCCTAAGCAGTTTAGCAAGATCCTGTTTCAAGGGCTGAGGCTGTGACTCAGTGGTAAAGTGCTGGGTTCAATCCCCAGTACCAAAAAGGAAAAACCAAACAAAAAGAAATAAAGATTAATGAAAACACTCTCTTTGAGATTAAATAAATCCCAGTGGTCAAAAGCAGAAATTTGGAGGTAGACAGACCTGGCTTTGAATCCCATCACTTACTAACTGTGGAACCTTGGGAAAGTCTCCTAAATTTCCCACTTACTAACTGTGGGACCTTGGGAAAGTCTCCTAAATTTCCCAAGCCTCATTTTTATGAGAGATGTATGAAGAGCCAAATTAACACAAGAGCTAGAGCATAAGTATTAGTAAACAATAACATAAAAATATATTCAACATAATGTTTCGCCTTGTGCATGTCTTTATTTGCTGCTTATAGACAACTTCCTTTTTATTTGTTTTTAGAGTAAAACTGATGACAATTAGTTTTCCTACAATTTATGCCTTTTTTAAGCATTTATATACTCTGTAGCTTAAATTTTTTACATTATTCATTTTACAGTGTAGTTTTATTTGTTTATCTAGAACATGCTGATGGTTTATGCCACAAATTAACAACTGTGTGTCCAACTGTGAAACCCCAGACCCAAGGTCTAGCAAAGGATGCTTGGGAAATCCCTCGAGAATCTTTGCGACTAGAGGTTAAACTAGGACAAGGATGTTTTGGCGAAGTATGGATGGGTAAGAAGCCTGAATTTTTGTTTTTTGTCAATTTGGGGCCATAGATTAAAATGCCACAATTTATTACAAAATATAGGTATATACAATTAAATACTTAAGATAACTGCTATTCATTGAAATTTGTTCTAAAATACCTTAAAATATTGATTAAAATAGTAAGATGTATTATTTCTCTAGGAACATGGAATGGAACCACAAAAGTAGCAATCAAAACACTAAAACCAGGTACAATGATGCCAGAAGCTTTTCTTCAAGAAGCTCAGATAATGAAAAAATTAAGACACGATAAACTTGTTCCACTCTATGCTGTTGTTTCTGAAGAACCAATTTACATTGTCACTGAATTTATGTCAAAAGGTAAGTGTATATTAGTATCTCTTAGAATATTCATGTTGGTAACTTCTTTAAAAAAGCATTATTCATTTCAGTTTTTATACATAGTTTTATTGCATAGTACTTTCTAATTTATGATTATTTTGGAAGCATTTGAAAAGAAGAAATGAGACATTTGGGAGCTTTGGGGGTTTCTTGTTGTTTTTTGCTAGTCTGGGAATTGAACTCAGGAATGCTAAAGTTATATTGCTAGTTCCCCCGCCTTTTTTTCCTTTTCTTTGTTTTCTTTCTTTTTTTAAAAAATTGAGACAGGGTCTCACAAAGTTGTCCAGGCTGGCCTTGAACTTGTCATCCTTCTGCCTCAGCCTCCCAAGTTGCTAGGATTACAGGCATGTGCCACCATGCCCAGCAAAATGTGACACTTTGTTTAATGAATAAATAGTGGTTAGTTCCAGTTATTCCATAGGATTTTTCCAAAGTTTAAAAGGATAATTAGGCAGATTGAATTTATTTTGAAAGTAGGTTTGACTAAAGGGAATGAAATAACCAGGGAAGTTAAAAACAAAGTGTACAAACTGAATTAAAATGATCAAGTCACAATAATATTCAGGTAGTACTAAAGCAAAGAAAAAAGGTAAAGTTAAAGGAAATTTGTTTTAATGTAAACACAGTCTATATATTCAGGACTCCTAGAAACTTCTTTTCTCCACTGCTGTCACCTGTAGTTTCTCCATCTTTCAAACACAGACCACAAGTTGAGATCTTCTGTAACAGAGCTAGTTATGGCCAGGAAAAAGAGAAAAGAAAGTTGATGTTCTTTCCTCTTCATCCCTAAGCTACTGATACTTTAGAAGAAGGACCGGTAAGTCTGCAAGTATGCTTACTGGCTCACTTTTTACCCATTTTGAATTTGATCTGGTTTTTTTTTTTTTTTTTTTTTTTTTTTTTTTTTTTCTAAGTTGGTAGATGGACACAATATTTTTATTTTATTTATTTATTTTCATGTGGTGCTGAGGATCGAACCCACTGCCTCACACATGTCAGGCAAGCGTTCTACTACTGAGCCACAACTCCAGCCCTTGATCTATTTTTTAAGTTATTTCATTTTTTTTTTACTCTGTTCAATCAGACTAAATAACTGCACTGGTTATGTCACCTTCTCCATAGTCTACCTTGACCAATGATGTAGTTCCCTCTAGTGGTAACAAGGGCAACAACAAGCTACACATTTGCTATAGGAAAAAAAAAATTTTTTTTCTCAAAAGGGACTGAAACCAACTGACATAGCCTATTAATTGATAGCCGAAACATACCTAAGCCCAATAATTCATGGCTCTCTTTGGAAAGAGTTTCTACTGTAAACCGCTTCCAAGTATATCTTTTCAAAGAGTACTCTGTTTGAACTAGAAGACAAAAGAGAAAGGGACAAGGAAGAAATTTAAATCTAGACATCGCTAGCATGAGAAATAAAATGGAAGAAAAGCTAATGGTCCATTTAGCTCTATGTATTATTTTAAGAATTATTTAATTTGGAGTATATGGTAGAATTCTGTGTTGGATTGTTTAGGATTATTTCTAGGTAAGAGGTTAAAAAAGTATACAAGATAACAAAAGTCCTTTCTAGTTTTAAAACTCAGCAATTCTCCATTTGGTTTTTAGCTTAGCAGTTGGCCCCATCCAGTCTCATTGCCTTATGTACCACTGTTTTGGACAGATAAGATTTTTCACCCCTTGTTTCCATGATTGATTTCATGCTGCAGATCCAACCAAGCACATTACACATTCTAAGCATATGCTTTACCACTGTACTACATACACCCCAGCCCTGACCATGAGTTTTTTTCATGTTATTTTATTTACTTGGAATTTAGTTTCCCTATCTCCTGACTAGTTCAGCAACTACACTTACCAACAGGTAGCCAATCCATGGCCATGTGTTACATTTAGTTGTAATTTCTCTTTTGTTTCCTTTAACTTGGAGCCATTTCTCTTTCTTTCTCTTTCACAGCATTGTTATTTAAGAAAACAATCCCAGTTTTATGTTTTACAAAATAAACTTTAATTTGGGTCTGATGGTTTCTCTCTACTAAATTCAAGCATGTGGTATGTTTTTAACTAGTAATAGAGAGGCAACAAACAGACCTTTCTTCCTAGCTTTTCACTTTGCTGTATTCATAGTATTTTGCTGTTCCATGGTACTTTCTGCTAAAATTAAGAGACACTGGTCAAGCCAGCACTTCCATAGCAGCTCATTTAGCTGCCTTTTCTAGGTATGACCACTCCAGGATATTCCCAGATATCTGAATTCTTTATTCAGATTGACTTAAAATTATATATTTTTTGAGGGGTAGGGTTGTGGCTCAGTGGTAGAGTACTGACATATGTAAGGCTCTGGGTTCGATCCTCAGCATCACATAAAAATAAATAAAGACCATCAACAACTGAAAAAATATTTTTTAAAATTATTTTTTGATAAAAAAAACTTAGGATCTTGATCAAAGCAGGAAAGAATGGCTCCAATCTGGTGACATTTTCTGTAGGGAAAGGGAGAATGGTACATTTTTCCTTTTTTTAATGTGTTATTAAGAGATAATAAATTTCAGTTTAGGGATCTCTTCTAGAATCTTTGAGATAATTATTCGGAAATTCCAAAAACTACAAAAGAGTTCTTTTTTTTTTTTTTTTTTTTTTTAATAAAAAGTTGAGAAGTTTTGTTAGAGTTTGGTGATTTGGGGGTAGAGGAATATTTATGTCAATCTTAATGTAAGATCTACTTATTTTCCATGAATATTTCACTGTCTCTTACAGGAAGTTTATTAGATTTCCTTAAGGAAGGAGATGGAAAATATTTGAAGCTTCCACAACTGGTCGATATGGCTGCTCAGGTATTTGCATATAGATATATCAACTTGAATTGAAAGTTAACATTTAAAATGGAGAATAATCTTACCTAAACAATGTGGTTTATGTAGAGAAGTAAAGGAATTTTAGAACAGGAAGGAACATTGGAGATAATTCAGTGTGAGCTCCTAGTATTACAAATAATGTAGTATCTGAAGACCAGAGGGATCTAAAATTCACAACACTTGTTCATAGCCGAACCAATATTAGAAGTAGCTATAGAACTCCCAGTTCTGTGCTATCCCATAATTATGGCCTTTTAGAAAGTGTTTTCACAAATACAAAATCTATATATATTTATATTTCAACAGATGAATTTGAGAAAATTAAAATGGCTGGGCATGGTAGCTCACACCTGTAATCTCAGTAACTCCCAAGGATGAGGCAGGAAGATCACAAGTTCAAGGCCAGACTCAGCAATTTTTTGAAGCTCTCAGCAACTTAGTGAGACTCTGTCTCAAAATGAAAAAATTAAAAGGGCTTAGAGATGTAGCTCAGTGGAAAATTGCCCCTGGGTTCAATCTCCAGTACCAAAAAACAAGTAAATTATAATGGATGAGTGTTCTTCCAAAGAAAATATTAGAAATCTAAAGTGTATGCTGAATTTTTTATTTATTATGGTCCTAAACAATTATTGAGGTGGCAATATGCTGTTCTTGAGTCTTTTGGGCTGGAGTCATGGCTCAGTGGTAGAGTGCTTGCCTAGTATGCGTGAGGCACTGGGTTCTATCCTCAGCACCACATAAAAATAAATAAATAAAGGTACTGTGTCCATCTATAACTTAAAAAAACAAACAAACATTAAAAACAATCTAGATAGCATGGTCCTTACCCCCCCCCCCCAAAATATATATATATATATATTAAAAGAAAGAATGAATCTTTTTAGGCTAGACAGAGTGGTGCACACTAAAATCCCATTGAATTGGGAGGCTAAGGCATGAGGATCACAAGTTTAAAGCCAGCCTCAATAACTTCGCAAGACCCAGTCCCAAAATAAAAAGGGCTGGGGATTGTAGCTCAGTGGTTAATATGCATCCTGGATTCAGTCCCTGGTACCAAAAAAAAAAAAAAAAAAAACTTCTGAGTTTTTTTGTTTTAAAGTGTAATGTTTCTATTGAGATATGTTATAGGTGTTTGAAGGGCCTTTTATTGAACTCAGTTGACATAGCTGGTACTACAGCTTTTACTTCTCAGCTTCCACATGGCCACAGAATCTTTCAGTTTAGAGGAACTTTATACGGAACTACACATTTAACACAGGCATATGGCAGGCCATGAGGTCAAAACTCCTCGATACTCATGTGGTAGGGTAGGGTATCTGAAAAAATAATTTTTTTAAAAAGCCAGGTACATGTTTTAGGTTTTGGGAGCCACATACAATCTCTGTCAGACCTCCTCCTCCTCCTTACAACCCTGTAAAAATGGAAAAACCATTTTTAATTCTCAGGCAATACAAAAACAGATTGCAGGCCACCATTAGCCTGCAAGCTCGACTTTGCTGTCCACCATCTGTGCTAAAATATCATCTTAGGTTGTGCCTGATGCAGACTTTGATAGACTTCTGTCTAGAAGTTCTAAATAACCCTGTGACTTATCTCATCTCCCAACCACTGACACAGGAAAACATTAGGACATTAAACTGCTAATGGTTACTGGATATACTGGATGGCACCCTCAAAATAGGTATTAGATTTTTGGTGTTTTTTTGTGTGTGTGTTGGTTGTACTGGGGATGTGTCTGATTTTTTTTTTTTTTTTTTTTTTTTTTTTTTTTTGTGGTACTGGGGATTGAACTCAGGGGCACTCGACCACTGGGTCACATCCCCAGACCTTTTTGTATTTTATTTAGAGACAGGGTCTCACTGAGTTGCTAAGTGCCTTGCCATTGCTGATGGCTGTCTTTGAACTCGCGATCCTCCTGCCTCAGCCTCCCAAAGTGCTGGGATTACAGGCGTGTGCCACCGCGCCCGGCTATGTGTCTGATTTTTGAAAGCTGAATTTAGCCTGCTTTTTTTTTACAGTGTTTTCTATTTTACCTATTATCTCCTAGAATATGCCTGTTACTATCATCTCCTTCTGAGATATATGATTTTCCAGTGATTTATTAAACATTAACCAAAATTGTCTTCTACCTGGTTCCCTCTGCATCATGTTTTGTGTGTGTCTGTTTTTCCCTTTCCAAGATTGCTGATGGTATGGCATATATTGAAAGAATGAACTATATTCACCGAGATCTTCGGGCTGCTAATATTCTTGTAGGAGAAAATCTTGTGTGCAAAATAGCAGATTTTGGTTTAGCAAGATTAATTGAAGACAATGAATACACGGCAAGACAAGGTAAAATTACTTTTATTTAAATGTAATTTAAATAATGTAATCTAATGTCCTATGTTTTTTCTCACTTAACACTCTTTTCAATATGCAGAGTTTTATAGAGGAAGAGTAATTCTAGGTCCTCTCAGAAGAGTCACAAAAACATTGATTTTATTCATAAAATTACATATAATGAATACTACTGTGATTTTTTGATAATTATTTCCTGCAAGGAAGGATTTGGCTAGGTATTCTTTGCATTTATAGTTAATAATAGCTTCTTTACATTTTTTTTAGCACATCAACAAATAAATGTTTTTAATTTTTTTTTTTATTTAAACAAACCATGAATTGTGGAACTCTTACCTTCGATTAGAGGTTCTCAATCAGGGACAATTACTCTCCAACCCCAGGAAACATCCAACAATATCTAGAGATATTTTTGGCTATTGCAATGTGGAGGCTACTATTGGCACCTAGTGCGTAGAGACCTTTCATACTGCTAAACATCTTGTACTGCACAGAACCCCCAACAGCAACAAAGAACTATCAGGCCCAAAGTGGTTAGTGTTGCCAAGGTTGAGAAACACTGATTGAGCCACACTTTCTTTTTAGCCTCCATACCTCTGTACAGTTATGTCCAGCTGGAATGTCTCTCTGTTCTTCTGTAATCTTTATCTATAAAATCCTAACCATTTGTTTAATAAAGGCTTAATTTAACTGTCACTTTTTTAATAAAACCTTCATGATTGTACCAGTGAAAACTGATCTTCTGTTTGTCAATCTACAGAACTTATTTTATACCGCTGTATGTATACATGTGTAAATAACTTCAAGATACCCATAATCATATTAACATTATAAGTGTATAAATTCATGTTTTTATGTACCCATAATGATTAGTGTAATGCCTGTGCATAAAAGTATACACAACATGTTGGAGTAAATTAATGTAGTCTTTTAACAGTGGTGGCACAATAAAATTTTCCAGAAATGTATCATAAAATTGAAAAGAAACTATGGTTGAAAATCAGTAGCCATTAGAATCCAATAAAATATGCCCTCATCAGCACATAATTAGAAGAACTGCTGGATGTCAGACTGAACTTAAAATTTACAGATTTTATCTGTAATCCATATTTTTGGCTTACTAGAGCCTCAACCTGTGTTTTCTTGAATGATGTTCTGTTCCTTCCACCAACTTTCTTTTTTTAATCAGTCCTATAAGGAAGAGATGTGATTCATTTTAATATAAATTTTAAAAAGTAAAGACTTTTCCTCATGTATCTTCTATTATTAGAAGAATTTGACACTGATGATATATATATATAGCGAGGATATTGACAAAGAATTAGCATTGCTTATGCTATAGTTACACAAATAGTTTTTTTTTTCAAGTGTGTGTGTGTGTGTGTGTGTGTGTGTGTGTGGTGCTGGGGATTGAACCCAGGGCTTTGTGTATGCACGGCAAGCATTCTACCAACTGAGTTGTATCCCCAGCTCACAAAGATAAATTTTTAGTAAACTGTTAAAACAAGATTGTGAATATGGTTTTAGGTGCAAAATTTCCAATCAAATGGACAGCTCCTGAAGCTGCACTGTATGGTCGATTTACAATAAAGTCTGATGTGTGGTCATTTGGAATTCTACAGACAGAATTGGTAACAAAGGGGAGAGTGCCATATCCAGGTAAGTTTGCATCTCATTAGCTCTTGGTTATCCCATCAGTAACTTTTTTTTTAACCTGAGATTGAACCCAGAAGTGCTTAACCACTGAACCACATCCCTAGCCCTTTTTATTTTGAGACAGAGTCTCACTAAGTTGCTTAGTGCTTTAGCCTCCCAAGCCTCTTGGATTATAGGCATGCGCCACCATGCCCAACCCATCAGCAACTTTAATAGGAGTATATTAGGAGCTGAAACATAAAGGGAGGAGCTTTATTTCTCCTCTTCCAAGTCCCCTTCTGTTTATTTTGGCATTGGATGGACAGCAACCAATAAGAACCACAATCCTGAGATAGGGCAGGGGAGGTATGCCTGAGGACCATCTTAGCTTTCTCCTTAGAATGTTTTCCAAAAGGGCCTTTTATCCATACCATTCTCTCAGATCAGAAGCATATCACAAATATCCTGCTATACCCCAGATAATTGTTCTTTTCTATTAGTGTGATTGATGTATTTTATATATTTGCCCTATTTTCTTCAGTAGACTATTTTGAGAATAAATTTATCTGTCATTACTAAAGGAGAAAAGTAAAAATGTTTTTCTCTCAAAAATAAGACATTTAGGGGCTGGGATTGTGGCTCAGCAGTAGAGTGCTCGCCTAGCACGTGCACGGCCCGGGTTCGATCCTCAGCACCACATACAAATAAACGCATTGTGTACAACTAAAGCAAATAAATAAATATTTAAAAAAATAAGACATTTATATATCTTTTTTTTTAAGGCACTCTTTTTTAAAAAATATTTATTTATTTGCTTTAGTTGTACACAATGCAAATGCATTTATGTTTACTTGGTGAAATTTCAGGTCTAATTTATATGTAATTGGAGCCCCAGAAGGAGATGAGAGAAAAAGTGGAAGAGCAATATTTTAAAAAATAATAGTCAAAAACTTTATAAAATCTGATAGCAGGGTGCAGGGGGGTGACCCAACCCACAGATTTAATAAACTTAGTGATCCTTAAACAGGATAAATAGAAAGAAACTCAATGAACTTCAAGTAATCATATCATGATCAAATTTTAAAAATCAATGCCAAACAGCCATAGAGAGGTGTGGTATATTATTTACACAGGAACAGCAGTTAGCTAACTCTTCCTCAGGATATGGAAACCAGGAAAGAATGAAATTATGTCCTCAAAGCATTTGAAAACTGCTGACCTAAAACACCAACAATAAAAGTATCTTTCTGATTTTGTAATGCATGAAAAAATAAATTCAATGACAACAAAAAAGACAGGGGGCGGGGCAGGGCAGAGGTAAAGGAATAACAGGTAACTGTTCTAGGTTTCTTTCATTGTTTGGAAAGCATCAGAGTATTTATTTAGAGTGAAGAATAATAAACCAAAGAAATGTATAGCAGAGTATTATTGAGCATGCACCAGGCCTTGGGCTCAATTCCTAGCACTAAACAAAAGCTAGGAGAGCGGGGTAAAAAGGAAATATGAAAAATGCTTGCTTGCTTAAAATATAAAGCAAGAGAGGAAAAAAATAGGTGGGAAAAATAGTAAATAAATAACAGAATAGTAGAATTAAAACTACCTATGTCCATAATTACAAAACTTGTAAGTACTCTAAACATTCCAATTAAAAGATAAGACTGGATTTTAAATAAACACACAAATGCTATGTGAGACATACTTTAAGGCTTACAAAATGATTGAAATCAAAAGGGTACAAAAAGATACATTGTGCAAATGCTAAGCAAAAGAAAGCCTGTATAGCAGAAGATTTTAAGGCAAGAAATATTAGTAGAGACAGAAAGGGACATTCATAATTAAAAAAGTGTCAATTCAACAGGGAAGCATAAAAATCCAAAATGAGTTTGCAACTAACTACATAGCTACAAAATACACAATCAAAAATTAGTATGGCCGGGCGCGGTGGCGCACGCCTGTAATCCCAACACTTTGGGAGGCTGAGGCAGGAGGATCGCGAGTTCAAAGCCAGCCTCAGCAATGGCGAGGCACTTAGCAACTCAGTGAGACCCTGTCTCTAAATAAAATACAAAAAAGGGCTGGGGATGTGGCCCAGTGGTCGAGTGCCCCTGAGTTCAATCCCCAGTACCACCAAAAAAAAAAAAAAAAAAAAAAAAAAAAAAAAAAAAAAAAAAAAAAAAAAAAAAAAAAAAAAAAAAAAAAAAAAAAAAAAAAAAAAAAAAATAGTATGATTGGGATATCGTGGTTAAACTAAATACTCAGACAAAAATTCAAATACAATTTGTAGATTGTCTTTTTTGGGGGGCGGGGACGGTGCTTGGGATCAGCCTAGGGTCTTGTGCATGCTGAGCACATTCTCTCCCACTGAGTTACACCCCAATCCTCAGCCTGCCAACCTTTAAAGAAGCAAAAGACACATCATTGTCTTGGATGATTTGAAGAGGATTCACATGTAGCACAGACCCATCCACTACAGGCTCTTCTCAAATCAGGCTGTCCATTGTAAAGTCACAGCTTGTTTGCTAGTCTTGTTGTGGGACAGTAATAAACCTTCACAAAGGCAAACAAGTGTGAAATATTTAAATTTATTGACAGCTCTCAAATTTATTGACAGCTAAATATTTGCCTTTTGATTTTAAGTATTGACAATCTTAGAATCTTCCTTTTTTACTGGAAAATGGGGAAGAAAGAACTTTCTGCTATGTTCAGGGAGTTGTATTTCATTATGAACTTCAGAAATTCCTTTACAGGAAATAATTCTCTTTCTGAAGATAGTACTTCTACTAGAGGCCATTCTGCCATATTGTAAATATTACTTATGTAACTATTGTCAATTATTTTATGATTTTTAGTTGTGATTGTCATAAAATTCTGAAGGGTAAAGTTTTGAACAAAAGAGTTTATTGATAATTAGGGCTGGGGGTATAACTTGATGGTAGGATTACATGCTTAGCATGAGCAGGGCTTACTCTTTAGCACATGACAAAAAAATAATTTATTTGTAATTGAAAGTTACTTTTGTATAGGTTCAGGCTTATTTAGGTTAGTTAATCTTAATAACTTGTTATACATAAAATAAAAAGAAAAAGGCATAGAAGTGGGGGGAAAGTTCACCAATTATAAGTAAGCCCTCATTGAATGTTAAGTACCTGCTCCTTTTCTCCTCTCCCCCAAAGAACTTCTGCTTGTATTTCTCTGGTGGGTAAAATATAGTGGATTTCAGTTGTTAAGATCTGATTACCTAGAGGAAAATCACAAAAAACTTCCTTTCAAGTGTTGGACCCCAAAGTAATAGTTATGCAATTTCTTTTAATAGTTTTTTAAAGTTTTTTGAAAAATCACTTGTTCCTTAGAAATATAACTAAAAATAGAAATAGAAATAATAACTTAATCTCATTACATTGTTTTAAGGGAATCATAGTCTATGGAATATCTCATTGCTGACAGTTTAAGATTGCAGAAGATATGAGGGACAGCCTGCCATGTGGACAGGCAGGAAAAGGGGGGTGGTATGGGAATCTGGAGGAATGATGGGTTTGCTGACTTGGTGAGACAGCCAACCTCTGACAATGGCAGGTGAGCTGCTAGTGGTGAAAGAGTGAAGTATACAAAGGAGTAGAAGAAAGGAACTGTGTGTAATAACATGAAGTCAAACAGATGAGATAAAGGAGACTTTCAGGGAGGTGACTCAATATAGTTATGTAGTTAGTATATTTAGCAAAACCAGGAATGGAATTCTTGGAATTCCTATTGGAAAGTTCTTTCAGACACCATCTGGCCTCTGTTCTTCAAGTGTGCCCAAGTTAGGGTCATTGTTAAATATTAATATCAGAAATCATCTTACTTCAAAATGGTATCCTGAAGCCGGGCGCAGTGGTTCACGCCTGTAATCCCAGCACTTGGGAGCTGAGGCAGGAAGATCGCGAGTTCAAAGCCAGCCTCAGCAATGGCAAGGCACTTAGCAACTCAGTGAGATGCTAAGGGCTGGGGATGTGGCCCAGTGGTCGAGAGTCCCTGAGTTAAATCCCTGGTACCAAAAAAAAAGGTATCCTGAATTCTCATTAACCAAATGGGGTTGGCTTTTGAAGAAATTAGTGTAAAAAGTAAAATTTTAGGCAGAATTAGAAATTGGACATGTTGAAATAGACTCGAATTTTCTAAGTTTCTCTTGATATACTCTGATGTCTAAATTGTATTCTTTATTGAAAGAATCTTTTACTAAATAAATTTAACATACCTTGATATACAGCTAGTGGTTAGGGGGTTTGTTTTGCTAGTGATGGTTAGGATCATTTTTTTTTTTTTTTTAGGATTTTTTTTTTCTTTAATGTTTGTTGTGTGTTAGGTATGGTAAACCGTGAAGTACTGGAACAGGTGGAACGAGGATATAGGATGCCCTGCCCTCAGGGCTGTCCAGAATCTCTCCATGAATTGATGAATCTTTGCTGGAAGAAGGACCCTGATGAAAGACCAACATTTGAATATATCCAGTCCTTCTTGGAAGACTACTTCACTGCTACAGAGCCACAGTACCAGCCAGGAGAAAATTTATAATCTGGATTATAATCTGGGGATTATAATATGAATTTATAATCCAAGTAGCCTATTTTATATCCATAAGTCTGCCAAAATATAAAGAACTTGTGTAGAGTTCCTCACTTATGTACAGGAATCAAAAGAAGAAAATCTTCTCTCTGCATGTTTTAATGGTAAACTGGAATTCCAGATATGGTTGCACAAAACCCACTTTTTTGTTTTTTTTTCCTAAGTGTTAAACTCTAAAGTACCAATGATGAATTTTCCAACTTATTTCAGGGTCCAAAGAAAATCTAGAGATAATATACTGAACAGTATGGGTGATAGCATGGTAAGGAAGCACAACAAGGCTACTCTTTATTAATCATTTTTCTTTCTTTTTTTCCCCCCAAACTCAGATTGTTAAGAGAAAATTATTTATTGTTATAGACAAATCTTGAGAGGTAAAATCATATGCCATAGTAAAATCTAAAGTTAAGGAATTTCATGGGACCAAATTATTCCATTCCAGTTTTTAAGACTTTCTTGTGTTTATTATTCTCAAAGGTTTTTTTTTTTTCCTGTGTAAAACAGTAAATATACAGTCTTAACATATGCCTCCTTTTGCTTGGAAATAGGCCAGAATTTTCAAAAGCAAAAAGGATAACATCTAAAACTTGATTAAATGTTTGACCTCAGCAGTGGAATTTGAAAGTATAATGCACTATGTTCATACTCATATTCACAGAACTGGAAAGTAGGAAAAGAAATTTCTCACTTCATTTTTGAAATAATTCACATTTAGAAAAATGAAAATAACTGTAAACTCATCTTTTGTAAAGTTACATTGATGTTTTTTCAAAGGCAATATATAATTGAAATTTTATTATCCAGTCGAAGGGGAAATCTTCTAATCTTTAGCATGAAAAGTGAGACCCAGAATTTAAGCAGTCCATTTTTAAAAATAGACTTGGTACTGTAAGATGTTGCTGATATGTTCTTATGGTGATGGGTGCCACAAATAGAAAATATCACTAGATCAGGGACTTGAACGCACTTTTGCTTGTATTGAATATAGACTGAGAGGAAAATGTATTTAAAAGAAATATGAGAAAGTTTTACAGGTAGAGGGGTGGAATGTAATGTTTAATGTTGTCATGGAGTGACAAAATGGCTTTGCTGGCACTCAAAGCTCCCTCACTTAGCTATTTCTGAGACTTTAAAGAGTTAGTATGACTGTAAAAATAATTTTCTTAACATACACACTAAATGAATGTTAGTTACATCCTCAACATGTGAAGTAAGGCTTCACACTAATTCTAGTAACATAACTTTTATGCAAAACAGTTTAGGGTTTTTAAATCCATGTCTAAATATCCACTTTTTAAGTATACTTAATGATTATCAATTTTTCCTTTTAGAATATAGTTGATTTGGGGAGGAAAATTTATTCTGCACAATAACAGTCATTAAAAGGGGGACAGTTTTTGCCCATTTAAAGTGCAGAAGTGAAACATAAAAAATAAGGCTGATTTTTTTTTTTTTTTTTTTAACTTGGAAAGAAATTCCCAAGAATGAATGTCAATAGCAGCATTACTGGCTTAAGAGTCTTACAAAGGAAAAACTGAATCTGATAAGTAGAAGTCTAGTATTTATATTTTGAAATACTGTTTTATAGTTACACTTTTAAAACATTGTATCAGGTTCCCATATTTTCAGTTTAACTATCATCACTTAACCTGATTTAATCATTAAATTTAAAGTTCTGTGCCATGTTTTATATGTTCAAATTCAAACCATTTTAAAATGTGACAAATGAATTTCATGCAAGTTGGCAATAGTTCTGGTACTAAAAATTATGGTTGTGTCTTTGTTTACATAACCAATTTAGTATTGAATCCCTGTGTCTAGAGGGCATTACTGCGAAGAGTGCCCTCATTATTACCCTTAATGTCTACATCTACAACCTGTGACTTGTTTTTTTAAAGGGCTTTATGTGAACTATGATGTAATTTTTCTAAGCATTTTAAAAAGGGTAACAAAATCAATAATTCTGATCAGAAAAATAAGACAGGAAGTTGATGGTATTCATTAGATTTTAACTAAATGGAATAGTTCCTGATAATAACAATTATATAGTAAGGATAAAACACTAACTTAATGTGTATTCAGTTTAAATTGTTATGTATTTTTAAATTGCCAAGAAAAACAGTTTTGTACATTTGAAGATTTTTTTTTCAACAGCTTTCATCTTCAATGTCTTAATATAACCCTTACCAAAAAAAGGAGTTGGCAGAAACAGCCTTCTAGCACAAACACTTTTTTTAATGAATAGTAGCCTAAAACTTAATATTTTTATAAAGTATTGTAATATTGTTTTGTGGATAAATGAAATAAAAATTCTTGTTGAATGCACCTACATATCTTTTCAATATTTCTCATTAATTTTTTAAAAGTTGATATATTCTGAATTTATTCTTCCATTGGAAAAAATGGAATTGTAATTCCTGAACAGAGTTAAATCAGTTCTTTGTTAAATTTAGAACACTACTGAACCTATTCTATGTGGTTAGTTTTCCATGTCAGGTGAGTGACATTATTTTTACAAGTATTTTCTTGTTTAAAAATTACACCAGCTTGGTGCACACCTGTAAATCCCAGCAACCCTGGGGGGGGGGGGGCTGAGGCAGGAGGATTGCACGTTCAAGGCCAGCTCAGCAACTTAAGAGCAAAATATAAAGGGCTGGGGTATGTAGCTTAGTGGTAAAGCACCCCTGGCTTCAATTCCCAATACCCCCCCCCCCAAAAAAAGACCTGCAAATACAGTGTATTACATAGAGAAAGGTTAAGTAATTTGAATGAAGCTATTCACAATCTATGTGAAGGATATAGAATAACCACTGTGTATTTATGTGTGTTTTACAATTATTTTATTACAAGTTTAACAAAAAAATAAAATTGTAAATGGCCAGTCAACTGCATTTGTGATTTTCAATATTGTAATTGTGTTAATTACCTTTACTATCATGTCATCTAAAATTGTTATTGGCCTTTTTTCCTGAATTTCAAAAAATAACATTTAATCAGCACACGTGCCTCCTTTAGTAACATTTATTATTTTTGTAGTATGTAATAGTTCCTCAGCTTAAGGGTATTTTTCTAGTTTGCTGTTGGCCTTTTAATTTTACATGTACTTTTTGACATTTAAGTTGTACGTTGTATGTTGTTAAAGCTATTTATTATGCTTAGAAAGCACTTAATCCACCCCAAATTAAATGTTCATGTCATCTATGTTATAATTTATAATTTTTTAAAATTTCAGTTCATTTGGAAGTTAAGTATAAAATGTGTCTTTATGGTCTAGCAACTTTTTTTCCCATATAATTAATTTTTCCAGCACCAATCTATTGGTTCATCTCTTCACACCTTATTGGTTTGAGTTCCTTCCTTGAATATATACATATTTACACACATCTGTTTTGTCGAATTAATTTAACATTTTCTGCCATCAACATTATAATTTCTAATTACTTTCACTTGGTAGTGCATTTGAATAATCAATAAGGCAGCTTCCCTTTTGTATTCATTGTTCTTTTTCTTTTCTTTTTTTCCTAATCTTGGTATCCTGATAAATTCTTTTTCTTTTCTTTTTTTTAGTACCGGGGATTGAACTCAGGGGCACTCGACCATTGGGCCACATCCCCAGCCCTTTTTTGTATTTTATTAGAGACAGGGTCTCACTGAGTTACTAAGTGCCTCGCCATTGCTGAGGCTGGCTTTGAACTCGCGATCCTCCTGCCTCAGCCTCCCAAAGTGCTGGGATTACAGGCGTGCGCCACTGTGCCCAGCTCTGATAAATTCTTGATAAAGCATAGACTGCATTTATTCACATTCCAAAAAAAAAAAAAAAAAAAAAATCAGGTGAGATATTGGTTGGGATTTCATTGTTTATAAACTAGTTTGATAAGAATTGGCCTCTTCCAACTCAGGCTTCCCATCTCATTTATGTGAATCTTCACTTATAGTTAAGTCCTACAAGTTTTCTTTAAGGAATTAGAAGAATCTCATTAAGTGTCTGACCACACTGCTCTAAAGCCAGATCCCTATCTTGTTACAAAAGAAACCAACATGCAGAGACTGAAGCCCAATAGTATTTATTTCCTCAAAATCAGCTCCTCTCTGCCCTTCCTCCAGAGTGTCTCCTCTTTTTGTTTTGCTTACATCAAGTTCAGTTTTTGTCACTGGAAGTCATAGTCCTGATTCAAATTATTAATAGAGAAAGGTATACTCATGATTAAAATAAGCAACCAGGGCTGGGGTTGTGGCTCAGCGGTAGAGCGCTCGCCTAGCATGTGCTTGGCCCGGGTTCGATCCTCAGCACCACTTACAAATAAAAAACCCATTGTGTACAACTAAAGCAAATAAATATTAAAAAAAAAAAAAAAAAAAAAAAGCAACCAGTGGCTCCAAAGACTCAGGTAGGAGGATGACAAGTTCAAAACCAGCCTCAGCAGTTCACTGAGACCTTCAGCAAATTTGTCTCAAAATTTAAAAAAAGATGGGATGTAGCTCAGTGGTAAAAAGTGCCCCAGGGTTCAATCCCCTGTACCAAAAGCAAGGAAAAAAAAAAAGCAACGTGCCAAATTCATTCATTTTCCCTTCCCATTCGGACTGCCCTACTCTTGGAAGGCTGACCAGTACTTATTAGGCTATTCCCTTGCTCTCTGGATTCCTGTTGGGTCAGGTCAACAAGAAGTTCTAGAGAAAGGTAAGAGGAAGCTAGAAAGAAAGGTCAAGGTATTTATTCCTCTGGCTGCCTTCCTGTAAATTTGGACTGAGGTCTGAAGATTCCTCTCAGTACATCCTTCCCCATACATCTCTCTCCTTTTGGAGACTGGTAGCTACAGTTCAGTATCTTTTCTGCCTTAGGAGCGATGACAGTGATTTTTGCTACTAACTCCACTTATTGCATTGGTCCTTGTTGTTCCGCTATTCTGCCCACCTCTTTATAAATATCCTTGATTTACCTTAGTTTGAGTGTGCCATCTATTCCAGTTGAACCCTGACTGGTATTTGTCACAGCTATCAGTAGAAAATGGAAAACTCAAATTTTATAAAAGTGACAGTTTAAACAGTAAATTTTTCAGTACAATAGCAACACATACAGTATTTTTTAAAAAAATATTTATTTATTTGCTTTAGTTGTACACATGCATTTTATGTTTATGTGGTGCTGAGGATCGAACCTGGGCTGCGCACGTGCTAGACAAGCGCTCTACTGCTGAGCCACAATCCCAGCCCCAACACATACACTATTTAAAGTGTAAATTTATCAGAAGACTTTTAAATTGATTGTGGAGACAACATTACAGATCTTGAGACTATTTAAAATTCTAGACCTGGAATACTAAAAGTATTTTTCAATTAAGTGTGTGTATTTTTTAAACTGGTAAAATTCCATTAGAATATTTTATTAGCTGTACCACTCCAATTAAAGAATGAATGAATTATTGAATTCATGGATGAAAACTGAACAGAAATAGGAGATAAAAGTGTTAAGAAAAATAATATAAAAAAAGATAAAAGGTATCTTAATGTGTAAAAATTAGTTGCAAGAATGGGCCTCTTAAAATTGACCAAAAAGCCGGGCATGGTGGCTCATGCCTGTAATCCCAGCACTTGGGAGGCTGAGGCAAGAGGATCGCAAGTTCAAAGCCAGCCTCAGCAATGGCGAGGCACTTAGCAACTCAGTGAGACCCTCTGTCTCTAATAAAGTACAAAAAAACGGGCTGGGGATGTGGCCCAGTGGTCGAGTGCCCCTGAGTTCAATTCCTGGTACAAAAAAAAAAAAAAAAAAAAAAAAAAAATTGACCAAAAAGAAAAAAAAACAGGCCCCAGATCTCTAAGAAACAGATGCTTAATATTCGATTTTAAGGTGCATGCTGGGTCTTACCCCAAACCTTCCTTCACATTGGCTACACAAGCTACAGGTCAGGAACAGAATTACTAAGTACAAGAAAGGGGGGTAGATTTCATGCCCTACTTTAAAAGCAGTGAAGAAAAAAACAATTCAGCAAAGAGAGGCTGATTTAGTATGAGAAAAAGTAGTTCACTAAGTACTTTTCAGAGATCCTTGATGGGACACTAGATAACCCACATACATGGAAAAGGGTTCAGTCCAGCTTCACTTAAACCTTAAAGGTCAAGTTAATTTGAGGAAGCTGGAGGGCTTTGAAAATACAAAGGAAAAAATTGCCTCCAGACAATTTTTGATAATAGGAATGACAGAAATAAGAGTTGGCATTTAGCCAAAATGATTGAGAGTGATCCTAATAAAAACTGAAATTATTTAAAGTGATGTGTTCCTTAAAGATTATCAAATTCCATTTACTAAGAATTGCACTATTTTCAAGGACGCTTTGATCTCCTAAAACTAGGGAATATACTATGGAACCAGATGGCAAAGTGAATGTATGCATTTGTCTCCTAAATCCCTGGAAGTGACCAAAGTTCTAGTTTGTAGGTTTGGTTACTATATTAGCTTTTCATTGCTGTGACAAAATACCTGAGGAAAACAATTTTGAGGAGGAAAGATGTATTTTGGCTCATGGTTTCAGAGATTGAGTCCACAGTTGGTTGGCCCAATCTCTGTGGGCTTATGGTGAGGCAGAACATCATGGTAGAGAGGGTATGCTGGAGCAAAGCTGCTCGCCTCAATGGCATCCAGGAAGCAAAGGGAGGAAGGGACTGGGGCCAAGATGTAGAACCCAAGGGCACACCCCCAAGGATGCATTCCATTTAACTAAGTCCCACTCCTACAGGTTCTACCACCTCCCAATAGTCCATTCAGCTATGGATTCATCAATAGGTTAACCTATTGATGAGGTTAGAGCTCTCATAATGCAATCACTTCTGAAAAGTCCCACCATTGAACGTTACTAGAGTGGGAACCAAGCCTTCATCACATGAACCTTTGGAGGACATTTCATATCTGAACTGTACTAACTGGTTATTTCTGTAGTCCTTAGCCTTGCTAGAAAATTAGAAAGGGGTGGAATCAGTCTGGTAGAAATTTTAGAAACTCTTAGAGCCTAAAAATACCTAGTCCAGAGAAAATAGAAGCCAGGCGCAGTGATGCTTGCCTGGAATCCATCCAGTGACTCAGGAGGCTGAGGCAGAGGGATCAAAAGTTCAAGGCCAGCCTCAGCAACTTAGTGACACACTGTCTCAAAATAAAAAGGACTGGGGATGTGCCTCAGTGGTAAAGTAACCTTGGGTTCAATCCCCAGAACCTAAATAAATAAAAGGAAGAAAGAAAATACAAGAGGAAATTCTTCATAGTTTCAAGTGCAATTCCAGAGAGTTCAAACTTAAAGTCAGCAAATTCAAAGAGGTTGAAGGACCCTCAAGAGAAGTGGTTTTTTAAATTTTATTTGTATAATTTATATACGATAAAACTTACCATTTTAAGTGTACATTTATATAAGTTGACAAATATAGTCACAAAACTACTACCACAGTTGTGATACAAAATATTTATGTCATACCAGAAAATTCCATCATGTCCCTTTAGAGTCTTCTCCATTGACCCCTGATCCCTGGCAACCACTGAGTACTTTGTCACTATGGGTTTTTTGCATTTCTAGGATTTCATACAAATGGAATAATATGTAGTCACTGTGTCTGATGTCTTTCACTTAGTGTAATGCTTTTGAGGTTCATCAATATGCTCAGTGACATTCCACTGTATCAATGTACCACCAGTTTAAGGCTATCATGAATAAAACTGCTGTGGACATTCAAGTGTAAGTTTTTACCGTAAATGTCGGCTTTAAATTCTCTTTTAATACTTTGGAGTAAGATTACTGAATTCTTTGGTGCACGTTACTTTAACTTTCTAAGAAACTGCCAGCCTGTTTTCTGAAGAGTCTGCCATTTTGTACTCCACTAGCAATGCATGAGAGCCCCAGGTGCTTCCCCTCCTTGTCAATGCCTGCTTTTGCTAGCCATTTTAATTGTTACCATTCTGATAGATATTAGTAGTGTTATGGTGGTTTTAGTATGAATTTCCCTAATGATTAATAATATTAAGAGTCTTAAGCATATTTTGAATTCATGTGGTTTTTTTTTTTTTTTTTTTTTTTTGGATGGGGTGTCTACTAAAACTTTTTGCCCATTTTTTTGGTAGTGAGTTGTCATTTCAGCATTCTGGATACAAGTCCTTTGTCACATTATATTTTACAAATATTTTTATCCCATTATGCAGCTTGTTTTTTTCCCCTGATGTTTACACAAGAAAACTATTTTTATGAAGTCTTAATTTATCATATTTTTCCTTTTATGCTTTTTGTATCATAAGAAAATGTGGCATAACCAGGCATGGTGATGCATGCTGTAATCCCAGCCATGCCGGAGGCTGAGGCAGGAGGATCAAGAGTTCAAAGCCAGCCTCAGCAAAAGTGAGGTGCTAAACAACTCAGTGAGACCCTGTCTGTAAATAAAATACAACAGAAGTGCTGGGGATGTGGCTCAGTGATTGAGTGCAATCAATCCCCGGTACCAAAAAATTACAAAAAAAAAAAAAAAAAAAAATGTGGCTTACCCACATTCACAGATTTTCTCTATGAGTCTTAACATTTTAACTCTTAGTCATTTTTAGAAAATTATAAGTGTCTAATTCAGGACTTTCTTTTATTTCATTGCTCTATATGCCTATCTTTATGCCAATATCACATTGATTGATGAATGCATCTGTATAGTAAGTCTTGAAATCAGATAGCTTAACTCTTCAGTTTTGTTCCTCTTGAAAATTGGCTATTTAAATTTCCACATATTTTTTCCATATACATTTTAGAGTTAACTAAAATGCCAACCTTTTTTTAAAAAATCCTCCTGGGCAGGGCCTGGGGATATAGATCAGTGGAAGAGTGCCTACCCAGCATGCCTGAGCCCAAGTTCAATCCCCAGCACCACCAAAACAAAAATCCTGCTGGAGATTCAGATTACATTGCATCAAATCATCAAATCTATATTCAGTCTTCTAGTCCAATAATATGAAATTTCTCCACACATATTTAAGTCTTTTTTTTCTCAGAAATGTTTTATAGTTTTCAGCATACAGATCTTGCATTATTTTTTGTTAAATTTGTCCCAAGTATTTCATACGTTTTTATGCACTTGTAAGAGGTATTGGATTTTGTTTGTTTTGATTTTGTTTTTGAGACAGGGTCTCAATATGTTGCCCAGGCTGGCCTTGAACTCCCAGACTCAAGTGATCCTTCTACCTCAGCCTCTCAAGTAGCTGGAACAGCAGTCACACTCCACTACACCTGACTTGATGTATTGTGTTCTAATTTTAATTTCCAATTCTTGATAACTAGTATATCACATATAATTGACTCTAAATTGGAAAAACCCTAGGTTCAATCCCTAACCCTAAATAAATAGACCCTGTATCTTGTGAACTTGTTAAACTTAATATTTAGTTCTAGTAGCTTTTTTTGTAACTTCCACAGTTTTCCACAAAGGCCATCAATCATATCATCCAAGAACAAAGAGGTTTTTCAATTTGCCTTTCATTTCTTGCTTGGCATATGACACTAAGGAAGGTCTGCAGTGCAGTCTTGAATAAAAGTGGTGAAATAAGACATCCTCCCCTTGTTCCCAGTCTTAGAGGGAAAGCATTAATGTTTCACCATGAAGTCATCTGGTGGCTGGAAGTTTTTTGTAGGTGCCCATTATTAGGTTGAAGATCCTTCTTTAAATCATGAATCAATGTTTGATTTTGTTAAATGTTTTTTCAACCATACCTAAATGACCAATATAATTTGTTTTAAATTTCTAGTAGGAAGAATTGTATTGACTTATTTCCAAAGGTTCAACCAATCTTGAATTACTGGGATAAATCCCATTTTGGTGATGGTGTATCATTCTTTTTATATACCGCTGGTATAAAATTTGCTAATTTTTAAAGGATTTTTGTGTCTAAGTTCATAAGGGATATTGGTATGTAGTTTTCTTTCAAAACCTTTGTTTTAGTATCAGGGTAATTACCAACTTTTTTTTCTCTTTTTTTCTTTTTACCAAAATCATAACAGAAACTACTCAGATGGTATCCTCTTCCTGTTACTCCTCCAAAGGGAGAACAATGATCAGCAGTAGCAAATAGCAGTTGGAGCAAAGCAACACCAAGGGCCAGCTTCACACTCAGGAAAGGACACTTCATCTCTTTCTTGTCATTTCCCATACTCCACACATTCAAAGAAGCTTCTCTAGTAACAAACTATAGAAATGATCCCTGAAAGTATTGTTTTCTAACCTTTTTTAAAATGAGGAAATGTATCTCCTCTTGTATTTTCCACAGTTTATATTAGGATTCAGTTTTAGTGTTGTACTTTCCATGGATTTGACCATACATGACACTAAAATGTAAAATCTCTGCAGTGCAAAAAACATTGCCAAGAAAACAAAAAGACAAGCCATTGACTTGTAGAAAATATTTGCAAAAGACATCTGATAAAAGACTTGTTATTCGAAATATACAAAGAACTCTTAAAATTCAACAATAAGAAAACAACCAACCACATTCAAAAATGGCCAAAGACCTTAATAGATACCTCACTAAAGAAGATATACAAATGACAGGTAAGCATAGCAAAAAAATGTTTCATGACATATCTGATCAGAGAAATATAAATTAAAATGTTACCACTACACATCTATTGGAATGGCCAAAACCCCAAAACACTGATACAACCAAATGATGGTGAAGATGTAAAGCAACAGGAAATTTTATTCATTGCTATGGGAATATAAAATGGTACAATCAAGTTGACAGTTTGGTGGTTTCTTGCAAATGAAACATACTCTTTCCAAGTACTCTAAAAATACTGCTTCTTGGTGAATACTCAGAAACCCAAATGAGTTGAAAACATATATCCATCCATCCAAACACACACACGTGGATGTTTATAGCAGTTGTCCTAGTCCATTTGTGGGGCTATAACAAAATACCACAGACTGGGTGATTTATAAAGAACAAAAATTTACTTCCTCACGGTTTTAAAAGCTGAGAAGTCCAAGACCAGAGCATTGATGAGGGCTAACTCGCTGCTTCCCTGATGGTGTTTTGTTGCAGCATCCTCCAGAGGGGAGGAGGGCTGTGTCCCCACATGGTGAAAGGCAGAAAGGTAAGATAGCCAAATGCTGCATGAAACCTCTTTGTTAGGAGCCATAATTGCATTCGTGAGAGAGGAGCCCTCATTACCTTCATCACCTGTTAAAGGCTCCGCCTCTTACATTGGCCAATAAGTTCAACATCTGAATTTGGGAAAGTACATGTTCAGATTAAAGCAGTATCTTTATTCATAATTACCAAATCTTGGAAGCAACCACAATGTCCTTCAGTAGGTGAGTGGATAAGCAAATCATCATACATCCAGATAATTAATTATTAGTGCTAAAAACTGAGTAGACTGGGAATGCAGCTCAGTGGCAGAGTGTACATTTTGCCTGCATAAGGGCCTATGTTGAATCCCAAGCACCAAAAAATTAAAAATAAATCAGAGAAATATTAAGCCAGGAACAAATACAGAGTGAATGCAGATGTATATTACTAAGGAAAAGAAGCCAATCTGAAAAACACTATGTACTGGATGTTCAACCATAGGATCTGGAAAAGACAAAGATCAGTTGTTGCCAGGGGTTAGCAGAGGGGGAGGGATGAATAGGTAGAATACAGAGAATTTTAAGGGAAATGATATTTTGTAATAGCAACATAAACAGACTGAGACATGTAGAAAAAAATACACCACATTAACTCTAATCAAAAGAAAGCAAGTATAGCTATATTAATTTCAGGTGGAGTAGACTTCAAAGCAAAGAAAGATAGTCAAGGATAAAGTTCGAGGCCAGCCTCTTCAATTTAGGGACACCCTATCTCAAAATAATAAAAAGGGCTGGAGATGTAGCACAGTGATAAAATGGTCCTACATTTAATCCCTAATATCTAAAAAATAAAATTAAAAATCCCAACAATGTAAAAAAAGAATTATAGACCCCAACCAAGTAGGCTTTATTCCAAGTGTGCAAGGCTAGTTCAACACTGGAAATCAATTAATGTAATCCATCATTCAACAGGCTAAAGAAGAAAAATCATGTGATAACAAATATAGATTAAAAGTAAATGGTCTGTGTCCCCCCCACCCCCGCCATGTTGAAATTTTCTGATATGATAGTATTAAGAGTGTGGACCGGAAACTCCGAGAAAGTCGGGCGAATGCTGGGGTAGCTGAACTTGCAGCGCCCGCGGGGCCAAGTCCACGTGCGCGGCCGCGCCCCTCCACGGGCGACCAATTAGCGCTCGCCCCACCGTGAGGCTGCCCCGCCCCGTCGCTCCTCGGCGGCGCTCGCAGTCCGGACCTTAGCTGACGGCTCCCGGGTGCAGGCAACATGGCGCGCGGCAGGATCGCCCGCCTCTCGGTCCGGGACGTGCGCTTCCCCACGTCGCTCGGGGGCCACGGCTCGGACGCCATGGTAAGCGTGAACGACCGCCCCAGTTGCCTTCCGGACAACACCTAGGCTGTACGTGGCCTCTGTAAAGTGGAAACTGGATGTGCAGGGAAGGTGGACGCTTTTCTCATCTCTGAGGAATATAAGTAGCCAGAGACTCTCCACCCTCCTGAGTTTTGTTTTGTTTTTCTTTTCTTATTTATCGTATTTTATTTGCCTGCGTTTGAAATGTCTTGGTTTTACTTTTTCGATTCACGTTTTCCTGGAAAGGGGAGAATGCTTATTATGCAGTAAGTGCAAAAGAGTTCTGTAGGATCTCCACCAAGAAAACCCGAGAAAACAGTGCTGACAGCTTCCCCGCGGAGAACTTAACGGGGTTTGAAGCGGTAGAGACCAGGAACTCTGGTGCTGGGAGTTTGGAGTGGTAATCCTGCTCCTGCCACAACTTGCTGTGTGCTTTGGAGAAGACCCAAACTTCTCTGGGCCTTTCAGGTCCGTCTATAAAATGAAAGGGACCCAGTTGGAATGAGAAACTAAGCACCGAAAAAACTCGAGTCACATAAGAGGACACTCGTGAAATTATTGTACTTACAAACTTGGTTAGGAAGGATTTATCACTGTAAGGAGTTATGCAAAATATTGAAGGTTTTTTTCCCCCTTAATGAGAATGTCAGAGGGACCTTCCTCCCCCCACACCACCTCCACCTCCCAGCTGTCTCAAGTGGTGTTCCTAAATATAAAGGTTCTGAGCAAGATTTTGTTTGGGGGATTTTTTCCCCCGCTTCTGCAGTGCTGGGGATCCATCCCTGGGACTTGTAGCATACTAGTCAAGCACTCTACCTCCGAGTACATCCTCAGCCTCTCAGAAAGGTCTTTACAGAGACTGTGCCCCACTGGATCCTCATTGTTCCTCTGGTGAGATGACCACACTAGAAAAAGTTGACTCAGTATGTAGGGAATATACAGAAACTTGCCCAAAAGTGAGAAATAACCAAAATTAGGAAAATGGTTCCTCGTAGGGATGAAGGGGAAATGGAGTGAGGAGAGGTACCCAGGGACTCCTTGTTTACGCTGTGATGTTTTATTTTCCAAGCTGAGTAGATAGCAGATTGGTGGTGTTCTTTCCGTTTTCTCTGCTCTTATGAACCTGAAATGCTTTATAAAAATAGTCCTCTCAAAACATGCTAAATAATGTTATTAAATGCAAAAGAGTATCCCTTATTCTGAGATTAGCATCTTATTGCTTTTTGAAATTCCTACAAGTCCTTTCACAAATGATATTATGATAAATGACTTTTTAAAAATCCAGTTGATGATCCTTTGTGGACCTCCAAATAAATATTTGAAATTTTACTGATTTGTAAAAGTGCACACACCTAATTGAGTGCTACTGCATTGCCCCTCTGAGGCTTGAAAGCTGTGGGTAAACCACACATTCTAAACCTAGGCTTTCTCATCTGTAAAATGGGTACTTCATGCATGTAAAATGAGATGCCTGAAAAGAGCTGACAAAGAGAAGGTCCTCAATAAGAATTGGCTATAATTACTATTTACATAAGAGGAAACTGAAAGCTTTAGAAAGAACTCTGACCTAGATCTGGCTTTGAATTTGTGAAGTGTTACGATAAACTATGTTATTGTAGGAGAGTTTAAGAAATAGCATTTGTTTGTGGGACTGAGTGGTGTATGACCCCTGGGTGAGGAAAAATTATCTGATACCTATACTGCAATTTCATAAACACATAAGCATTTCTCCTCAGGAGGCAGAGTGTATGTTATGTGCTGACTCTCAAGTGTTTAGCAGAACGTGCTGCTTTGCAGTTCTCCACAGTGATTGCTTCATTTGCCCTCTGGCCATGCTGAACTCAGCACTTCAGCTACTTTTCAGTACTTAGCAGAGCAAAACTTCCTGATGAGAAGTCTGATATTTTTATAAAGGAGTCCTGAAACTGTCTTCAAAATCTGTTGAAGCAGACGTTCCTGATCATTTCTTTCTGCCTTTGTTGGAAACATGGAGCACTCAGCCTGCATGTATTTACTAATTTCTTGCTTCCCAGCATTCATCAAGCGCCCAGAAAGCCCCACAGCTGGGAGCTCACAGCCCAGCTCTAGCTGCCCACTGGCCACCTCCTTGCAGTATTTTCCCTCTTATTTGCTCCTTGTCTTCAAGCTTCCTTAATCCCTAGTCCTGTCCTCCCAGCAGTTAGAAGATGTTGCCTACTGCATCACTGAGAAGACTGAAGACAGTCATACTCTTGGCCCCATCTCTGCACACTGTCTCCAAAACAACCCCTCTCCTCTTTCCCTTTATTCTTTATCATGTCCTGCTCCAAAGCTGGTCCATTCTCCTTCCTTATTTATTCTCAACGCTCCCCTTGTCCTTCAGCATTTCCTTCTTCGTTCTCTCCTTTTCCAGTGGTTCTCTTCCATCCCACATGGACAGAGCTTTCCACTTCAGAAGAGTCTGAATTTGATCCTGATACCTTTGGTTTCTGCCAAAGTTTGGATCCCCAAACTTGAAATTACTGCTCTGTGTCTCTTGCCTTGGCCTTCACATCTCCTTCCACCTTAATCTGAAATTGAAAACTATTTCTTTCCTTCTCTTGGAATTGCCTTCAGTTTTTTCTCCTTCCAGTGGCCTTTACCCTCTATGCATTTCATACCATCTGCTGCCTTTTCCTTCTGAATCTGTCTAGCTCCCAGCCTCAGCCTTTCTGACTACTCCTTCTTCCTGACTTCCCCTTCTTCCCTCTCCAAGGCTTTCCCATCTCACTGCACACTCCCATTAAAACTCCTCTCTAGCCAGGCATGATGGCACCCACTTGTAATCCCAGTGACTTGGGAGGCTGAGGCAGGAGGATCGCAAATTCAAGACCAGCTTTGGCATTTAGTGAGACTTTGTCTCCAAATTAAAAGAATGAAAGGGATGGGTATGTAGTTCAGAGATAAAACATCCCTGGGTTCAATCCCCAGTACCATAAAAAATAAAAATAAAAACAACAGAAAACAACAACAACAAAATGGGTTAATTTGTATTGAAGCTTTACTTCTTTTTCCCCCCAGTGGTCTCTGAACTTGCACTGTTATATTATCATCCCTGCTATAAACTATTGCAGTGAAGATCAGTCCAATTTTATGTAAGAGCTTGCTGAAACCTTGGCTTGTTCAATTTTAAGCTACTTGCCAACATAACTCTGTTCAGCGAGCTGTGATTGAAAATTCTTGGGTTTAAAATTGAGCTGAGAACTGGGGATGTTGCTCAGTGGTGGAGCACTTTTCTAGCATGTGTGAAGACCTGGGTTTGATCACAAGCACTATAAATGACAATAATGGTAGTGACAATGATAATAATATGAAATTGAGTGCCCCCCCTTTTTGTACCAGGCATTGAACCCAGGGGCACTCAACCACTGAGTGCCTTTTTTTACCTTTTTTTTTTTTTTTAAATTTTGAGACAGGGTCTCACTAAGTTGCTCAGAGCCTCGCCAAGTTTCTGAGGCTGGCCTTGAACTTAGGATCTTTCTGCCTCAGCCTTCTAAACTGCTGGGATTATAGGCATGCATCACCACACTCAGCTGAACACCAATTTTTGATATCATTGCAAATTGGCATTTAAAAATGTGTACATCTGGGGCTGGCGGTGTAGCTCAGTGGTACAGGGTATGCTTTAGCATGCTCCAGGACCTGAATTCAATCCCTAGCACCAAAGGAAAAAAACATACATTGTACTCGTTGAACTGATGGGAGCCATTCAGGACTTTCCTTTGGTCCATTCAGAGGTCCTGCATTTTCTTTGGGGTGTGTCAACTCTTCCATCAGATTGGATCTCCTCTTGGCATGTCCCTTATTGCATTTTCTGTTTCAGGTGTCATTCTCATGTTTATTTCCGGGTTTCTTACATTTGCATTTTTTGGGTATGGGACACCTTTCCTGCAGCATACAGACCCTGACTATTCAGCTGCCTACGTTGTCCTAGAGACTGATGCAGGAGATGGACTCAAGGGATATGGAATTACCTTCACTCTGGGAAAAGGCACTGAAGTTGGTGAGTTGATGATTCTCTTGAGGTTCTAGAATGCTTCGTTTTTCACTTAGATTCCAGTTCTGACCTATTTTTTCTCTGTATTTGCACTTCTTTTTTATTTTTTCTGTCATACTTTTTCTTTTTTTTTAAATTTATTTATTTATTTATTTACTTATTCATAATGCACAAGTATATCATCTTTTTACATACAACTGCTTGTATACAAAGTATATAAGTACCATTCAGATATTTAATCATGCATTTAGGATAGTGATAGCCATCTCATTCAACCACCATTTTTCCCCTCCCCCCCCCCCCGCTCCCTCCCTTGCCCTCCCTTTCCTTTGACCATTCTAGTGTTCCTCTAATCCTATGTACCCCCATCCAATCACACTGTGAACTAACCTCCTTATATCAGAGAAAACATTCGGTATTTGGATTTTTGAGATTGACTAATTTCACTTAGCATTATATTCTCCAACTTCATCCATTTACCTGCAAATGCCATTATTTTATTCTCTCTTATTGCTGAGTAAAATTCCATTTTGTATATATACCACATTTTCTTTATCCACTCATCTACTGAGGGACATCTAGGTTGGTTCCACAACCTAGCTATTATGAATTGTGCTGCTATAAACATTGAAGTGGCTGTGTCACTGTAATATGCTGTTTTTAAGTCTTTTGGGAACAGACCCAGGAGTGGGATGGCTGGGTCATAGGGTGGTTCTATTCCCATTTTCCCAAGAAATCTCCATACTGCTTTCCATAGTGGTTGCACCATTTTGCAGTCCCACAAGCAATGTGCCTTTTTCCCCAATCCTCTCCAACATTTATTGTTGTTTGTGTTCTTGATAGCTGCCATTCTGACTGGAGTGAAATGAAATCTTAGAGTAGTTTTTATTTGCATTTCTCTAATTGCCAGAGAGGTTGAGCATTTTTTCATGTATTTGTTGATTGATTGTATATCTTCTTCTGAGAAGTGTTTTTTCAGTTCCTTAGCCCATTTATTGATTGGGTTATTTGCTTTTTTGGCGTAAAGTTTTTTGAGTTCTTTATATATTCTAGAAATTAGTGCTCTATCTGATGTGCATGTATTAAATATTTGTTCCCAATTAGTTGGCTCTCTATTCACCTCACTGATTGTTTCTTTTTCTGAGAAGAAGCTTTTTAGCTTAAATCTATCCCATTCATTAATTCTTGGTAATAGTTCTTGCGCTACAGGATTCTTATTAAGGAACTTGGGGCCTAATCCAACATGTTGGAAATTGGAGCTTACTTTTTCTATCAGGCATATTGTCTCAGATCTAATTCCTAGGTCCTTGATCCACTTTGAATTGAGTTTTGTGCATGGTGAGAGATACAAGTTTAATTTCATTTTGTTGCATATGGATTTCCAGTTTTCCCAGCACCATTTGTTGAAGAGGCTATCCTTTCTCCACTGTACATTTTTGGCACCTTTGTCTGATATAAAATAACTGAAATTGTCTGATATAAAATAACTGTGTCCTCAATTCTGTACCATTGGTCCACCCGTCTATTTTGGTGCCAATACCATGCTGTTTTAGTTACTATTGCTCTATAGTATAATTTAAAGTCCAGTATGGTGATGCCCCCTGCTTCACTTTTCTTGCTCAGGATTGCTTTGGCTATTCTGGGTCTCTTATTTTTCCAGATGAATTTCATGATTGCTTTTTCTATTTCTTTGAAAAATGACATTGGAATTTTGATTGGAATTGCATTAAATCTGTATAATGCCTTTGGTAGTATGGACATTTTAACAATATTGACTCTACCTATCCAAGAGCAAGGTAGGTCTTTCCATCTTCTGAGTTCTTCTATGATTTCTTTCTTTAGTGTTCTATAATTTTCTTTATAGAGGTCTTTCACCTCTTTTGTTAAGTTGATTCCCAGGTATTTTATTTTTTTTTTTGATGCTATTGTAAATGGGGTCGTTTTCATCATTTCCCTTTCAGAGGCTTTGTCACTGATGTATAAAAATGCCTTTGACTTATGTGTATTGATTTTGTATCCTGCAACTTTGCCGAATTCATTTACTAGTTGTAAAAGTTTTCTGGTAGAGTTTTTTGGGTCTTCTAGGTAGATTATCATGTCATCAGCAAATAGTGCTAATTTGAGCTCTTCTTTTCCTATCTGGATCCCTTTAATTTCTTTCGTCTGTCTAATTGCTCTGGCCAGAGTTTCCAGTATTATGTCAAATAGCAGTGGTGAAAGGGGGCATCCCTGTCTTGTTCCAGTTTTTAGAGGAAATGCTTTCAATTTTTCTCCATTTAAGATAATGTTAGCTCTGGGCCTTGCATAAATAGCTTTTATAATGTTGAGATATGTTCCTGATATTCCTAGTTTTTCTAGTGCTTTGAACATAAAGAGGTACTGTATTTTGTCAAATGCTTTTTCTGCATCTATTGAGACAATCATATGATTTTTTATCTTTAAGTCTATTGATGTGATGTATTATGTTTATTGATTTCCGAATATTGAACCAGCCTTGCATCCCTGGAATAAAACCCACTTGATCGTGGTGCACTATCTTTTTGATATGTTTTTGTATCCGATTTGCCAGAATTTTGTTGAGGATTTTTGCATCTATGTTTATTAAAGATATTGGCCTGAAGTTTTCTTTTTTGGATGTGTCTTTGCCTGGCTTTGGGATTAATGTAATATTGGCCTCATAGAAAGAGTCTGGAAGAGCTCCCTCTTTTTCTATTTCTTGAAATAGTTTGAAGAGCATTGGTATTAATTCTTCTTTGAAAGTCTTGTAGAACTCGGCTGTAAACCCATCAGGTCCTGGACTTTTCCTTGTTGGTAGCTTTTTGATGACATCTTCTATTTCTTCACTTGTAATTGATCTGTTTAAATTGTGTATAGCCTCCAGATCCAGTTTAGGCAAATCATATGACTCTAGAAATCTGTCAATGCATTCAGTATTTTCTATTTTATTAGAGTACAAGTTTTCAAAGTAATTTCTAATTATATTCTGTATATCTGAGGTGTTTGTTGTGATATTCCCTTTTTCATCACGAATGTTAGTAATTTGAGTTTTTTCTCTCCTTCTTTTCGTTAGCATCGCTAAGGGTCTGTCAATTTTGTTTATTTTTTCGAAGAACCAACTTTTAGTTTTGTCAATTCTTTGAATTGTTTCCTTAGTCTCAATTTCATTAATTTCTGCTCTGATTTTAATTATTTCCTGTCTTCTGCTGCTCTTGGTGTTGATCTGTTCTTCTTTTTCTAGTGCTTTGAGGTGTGATGTTAAGCCATTTATTTGTTGGTTTTTTTTCCTTTTAAGGAATGAACTCAGTGCAATGAATTTTCCTCTTACTACTGTCTTCATAGTGTCCCAGAGATTTCTATAGGATGTATCTGTGTTCTCATTTACCTCTAGGAATTTTTTATATTTCCTCTTTGATGTCTTCTTCAACCCCTTGTTCATTCAGTAGCATGTTGTTTAGCTTCCAGTTGATGGAGTATTTTTTTCTTATTCCTTGTTTTGTCGTTGATTTCCAATTTCATCCCTTTATGGTCTGATGGCATGCAGGGTAGTATCTCTATTTTTTTATATTTGCTGAGAGTTGCCTTGTGACATAATATATGGTCTATTTTGGAGAAGGAGCCATGTGCTGCTGAGAAAAAAAGTGTATTCTTTTACTGTGGGATGAAATATTCTATATATGTCCGTTAGGTCTAAGTTATTAATTGTTTTAAGGAGGCCTAAGGTTTCTTTGTTTAGCTTTTGTTTGGATGATCTATCTATTGGTGAGAGAGGTGTGTTGAAATCCCCTAGAATAACTGTGTTGTGGTCAATTTTATTCTTGAACTTGAGAAGAGTTTGTTTGATGAATGTAGGTGCTCCATTATTTGGGGCATATAGATTTATGATTGTTATATCCTGTTGATGAATGGTTCCCTTAAGTAGTAAGAAATATCCATCTTTGTCCCTTTCGATTAGCTTTGGCTTGAAGTCTACCTTATTTGAAATGAGAATGGAAACCCCTGCTTGCTTCCGCAGGCCATGTGAGTGATAAGACTTTTCTCAGCCTTTCACCTTCAGTCTATTGATGTCTTTTTCTATGAGGTGTGTTTCTTGGAGACAGCAAATTGTTGGGTCATTTCTTTTAATCCATTCGGATAATCTGTGTCTTTTGAATGGCGAGGTTAGGCCGTTAACATTAAGGGTTATTATTGATATGTGATTTTTATTCCCATCCATTTTTATTTGTATTATGATCTTTAGCTTGATTTGGTTTCTCTTCTGGTTGGTATTTCCCTTAGTTTAATATCTCCCTTTGTTGATTTTCATTGTTATTTTTCTCTTCTTCTTCATGAAAAATTTTGCCCAGGATGTTCAGCAGTGCTGGCTTTCGAGATGCGAAATCTTTTAACTTTTTCTTGTCGTGGAAGGTTTTTATTTCATCTTCGAATCTAAAGCTCAATTTTGCTGGACATAAGATTCTTGGTTGACATCCCTTTTCTTTCAGAGCTTGAAATATGCTATTCCAGGATCTTCTTGCTTTTACGGTCTGGGTAGAAAAATCTGAACATAGTCTGATTGGTTTCCCCCTATATGTAATCTGCTTCCTTTCTCTTGTGGCTTTTAATATTCTCTCCTTGCTCAGTATATTAGGCATTTTCATTATAATGTGTCTTGGTGTGGATCTGTTGTGATTTTGTATGTTTGGTGTTCGGTAAGCCTCTTGAACTTGG